>BROE01000010.1:10666206-10695797 GCA_036571765.1 Plecoglossus altivelis | reverse complement strand
ACACACAAACCACACACATAACACACACACACAACACACTCGTGCAGGCTTCAGGCGTACAGACCCACACGCAAATGACAGAAAAAGAAAACGCGAAGAAAACGCGTTCACCTGTTCTTGTGGTAGTTCATCTTCGTGTGCATATGAGGACCTGCTATCTCCGAGCGCCGCCATCCCCAGCTGGTACAAGACTATGGTGTTGTGTCACGTGTGCAAGTCACTCCCGTCCATCCCTCAAGCTCACCCGTCGCGGCAGAAGGAATACAAAGACAGGGGGGAGGGGGGTGGCGTGTGTGAGGAGCTCAATGCTCCCCGTCCCCCCTGAGGCTACAAGGCAGACAGACTCCAGACTGTGCTGGGACCTTACACACACACACACACACACACACACACACACACACACACACACCCATGCAGACTTCTACATCCCCTCCGTCTCTCACACACGCGCACGCACACATGTGCTCACGCGCGCACGCATATGCCTTCAACATAGACAAATGTTCACATGCATGTATGTTGACATTAACACACATGCACCCAGTTAAATGTGATTTACTTCTCTAAACATAATAAACATAAACACTCGGATGTTCCACTATTTGAAAACAAGCGAGATTTATACCTTCTCTTGGTACGTATACAATCGCACCTCAATGTAGGTCAGGGTGAAATTGTGGACACAGTGAGAGATGATTCCAGAAATCAGAAGAGTTTCTGGTTTAATATTGGGTGAGTGGCTGTTTTTTTTACACGCATGACATTCGTTTCGACAAATCATTGACGATGCCAAATGTAGCTTCATGTTAATCTTTAGCCACCTCGAGAGGAGAGAGTTAAACAGGGGGAAGCAAGAGAGGCAGAGAGGGAGAAAAGTGAGGGAGGGAGGGAGGGAGGGAAGGAGAGAAAGGGATAAGAGAGAAAGAGAAGGAAACGAGAAAGGCGGTGGAGAGAGAGAAAGCTCGAGGGAGATAAAGGAGTGAGAGAACGAGAGAGATTGAGAGAGAGAGGAGAAGGTCAAGGGCAGATGGGAAGTTGGCGCGGAGGCCCTGTGTGCTGAGAGCGTCAAGCCACGGCCGAAGTCTTAAAACTTTACTAGAACGGAAAACTGGGAGAGGAGGCGAGTGGCTTGTCTCACGTGACACGGGCTCTCTCCTCTCAGCGTCTTAGGATGAGTTCAGGAAGTACTGGCTGATCTTCAGGGGTGGACCTCACCCCGACCAGCGAGTTCATCAAGGTGAAACCAGCCACATTCTCTCGCGTTCTCGCTTTCCATGCCTTTACCATGCCTTCATCCGTCTCTCTCTCTCTCTCTGCCTCTCTCTCTCCTTCTTTTTCTGTATCGGTTTCTCCTCTCACTTTTTGCCCTCCCATCTCTCTCTCTCTCTCTCTCTCTCTCTCTCTCTCTCTCTCTCTCTCTCTCTCTCTATCTCTCTCTCAACACACACTGCTACTCCCACTCGCACCGCACCACCCCAAACACCTGCCTCAGTCACGGCAGAGTGCCTGCTCCCCAGGTGTGCCAAAGCTCCGGCCAGCCCAGCGGGGCCAGGGGGAGTTCAGAGCCCATGGCGGCAGGGTCTAAGCACCCCGGGAATCTGACCCTGCCAAATGAACGCTGGCGAGTTCAAATGGAGATATTGAGGCCCAGGGGTGAAGATGCAGGACAGGTAAAGTGACAAAGCAGACATGAAGTCAATAGCCAGCCCTGTGCTCCCTAGCTGGTTGAACTTCAGGGCCGGTGTAGTCTCCGCTTACAGCCCTCTGGCCGCGCCTTCCGCCCTTATGTAACACGCCGGCTCGTCGACGGCGGAGAGGGGAAGGATTTCGCCTTACGCAACGTGTGAAATCCAACGAAGACCCTCTTTAATAGCGCTGCGAAGCGCCCCGCTCTCGCTCCCTCTCGCCCTCCCCTCTCTCTCACGCACACGCCCACACAGGCATACGCGCGCACGCGTGCGTGCACGCACACGCACACCTACACACGGTCTGTAGCACAAAGGATGCTCTTCTTTGCAGCTGTAAGGCCATTTCCTCTACTTGGCCGTGGAGTAAAGTTCTACTACCCTGTTAACATCTCTCTCAGGGCCTCAGTGGCTGAACACACACACAGGCGTGCGCACACAGATACACACACATCAGGTATCGCCATCATCCAGCGCAGGTCCACAAGGTCAAGAGTACTGAGACTGCTCCGCAGAGACGCTGCACCCAAAACACCTGTCCAGGGTCTTAAGCATGGTTAAATGATTCGCCGCATTCCATAATCTGCTAAGTGGATTTCTAGGCTTATTGCGTTTCCTCGCCGAAACGAATGTCCAGCCCTCATTAAATGACACCGAATCCAGACGTTTCTACCTGTCATTCACACCCTGTAGGACGGGAACTGCAGCCACAGCTGGGATTGGGTCTGCGTTTATGTAGATGCGTGCGGGTGAGGATGGGGGCGTTGAGGTGATTGGAGATTTGGGATGTGGGCGGGTCCTCTGAAGGGGAGGCCGACAGTACCCCTGTACCACGCCCATGCATGCGGACGCAATCACGCCTTGAAGGTGAGCCATGATTTCATCCAAAAATCACTGTATATATTTAATCTACCTCCTCCTCCAATGCCCTTCTCTCTACCCCCTTTACCCCCCCACCCCCAAAAAAAAGGCCTCCTCACCCCTGGCGTAGGCGGTACAGGTGGGGCGGTACAGGTGGGGCGGTACAGGTGGGGTTCGCAGGTGACGGCATGTTTTGCGAGAGCAGGATGAAGGCGTTAGTGTCGACGCGGACACGATGAGCCTGTGTCTGTCTGAGGGCAGGCCCGGCACGCAGGAACGAGTGCAACGCCGTGTTTAGATAAGTACTGCTGCGGTTCTTATTCAGATAAGGATTGTTTTGGTTCCATCTGCGCAGTCGTTTCTCTCCGATGAGCCTTCGCTAATTGGAGGCGTGTTATTGTTCCTCCTAAACAGCGTCTTGCAGGGTTGCCTACTCCTACACATCAAGGGCAGGAATCCACTGGATGTTGCCGTATCAACCGGTAAAGAGAGAGAGACGGAGACAGACAGAGAGAGGGAGAGAGACGGAGGGCTGGGTGGTGATGTCTCCTATAGAATTTGCCTTACGCTAAGCAGAGAGGACTTGGCTCTGAGCTGTGTTCATTAACTGGGCCAGTGAGTGACAGCTTCAGCAGTGTGGGTGAGTGCATGTCAGACCTGCCCGTGCAGGCTGAGGGGCCTCCAAGCCCCGGGGGCCACATCCCTAGGACCCACCCGGGTCACAGCGCACACCTCAACACACCCACACTAACTCACTGTAGGGTCTGAGAATGTAATAGAACTGGTAGGGGCCGTAGAAGGTGAGGGGCCGAGATAGAGAGAAAGACAGAGAGAGCGAGACAGAGAGACAGAGAGAGAGAGAGAGACAGAGACAGAGAGAGCAAGAGAGAGAGAGACAGACAGAAAGAGAGGCCTACAAAGACAGAAAGGAAGAGCAGACAGATAGAAAGAACAGATTGAGTGAAACTGAGAAAAAGAGACAAAATAAAGCTCAAGTGAGGGGGAGGGAGAGCGCAAGGGAGGGAAAAAAGAAGGCAAGATGAAAAACACTGTCTAAGATAACAAAATAACCATCTGAATGACAGTCCTTTTCTCATCCGACAAACTTGATCCTAAAACTCTGTCACAACTAAAAACAACATTGCGAGAGCAGGAAGCTTCAAGCAGACAGTTTGTCTGTAGCAAGGAGACGCCAGCCCTGCTCCAGGTAGGTGTGGAGTATCATAATAGCAGCATTGTCCTGGTTAACAGCGAGAAAGCTCTATGTTAATCGCCCAGCTCCAACACACTAGTCTTGTGGCTCCAACTGTCTGCTGCTGGCTGCCACGTCAGGGATATTGTTGTTAACTCACCTCCCAGGAGTTTCACCTGGATAGTATATCAAGAGTCTTACTGTTGCTGAAAAGACCATAACAGTGTTGCAGTTGGTATGGAAACCTAGCCTACGGTCAGGCTTTTACTTGGTGCTCACCTGTCTAATGGGTGTTGATGTTCCTCACACACTTCATGGGTTTCCCCCCTAATGTTAGCCTCTCTCTCTCTCTCTCTCTCTCTCTCTCTCTCTCTCTCTCTGTCTGTCTCTCTTTCTCTCTCTCTCTCTCTCTCTCTCTCTCACACACACACACACACACACTTTCACTCACTCACTCACTCACTCAATCACACACTCACACTCCCTCACACACACACCTAAACACACAGTGATGCAGTCAGCAGGTCTTGGCGGTAGCGTCAGTGTGTTTTGGCCTTACTCAGCAGAGCAGCAGCCCTGCAGGGGCCACAGGAGTTTTCCACACACTGTCCTCACCTATCCACCCTATTACCTGTTTGTGTATGTCAGCAAAGGTGTTCTGCAGGTGTTTTGGTGTGATGAAATGCGGGCCTTCTTTTCTCCTTCCCTCCCTTCAGCTGTTCTGGTCTTGCAACAGGGGTAAAGCGAGGACAGAGGCAATAAGACATGAAAGGATGTGTGGAGAGTTCCTGAGGACCTGAACAACAAGGGGCTGAGAGGGACGGAGCAGCAGAGGACAACAGCTCAGGTTGAGGGAAAGACGGACGGGGTGGGGTAGGGTGGGGTAGGGTGGGGTTGGAGGGTTGTGTGTGTGTGTGTGTGTTGCTGGGTGGAGAAGGGGGGTGGTGGGCGGGTTCATTGCTGTGGGAGGGCAGAAGGGTTCGGCTTAAGAGCACTTCCCATGTTCCCATACATCCAACTGAGGATGTGTCCATGCGTCCAGGTGTGTGCACGCGTGCGTGTGTGTGCGTGCGTGTGTGTGCGTGCGTGTGTGAGACGGCACGTCCTCATTCAGATAAGAGATCTTAGACTAACAGAGGAGCCTCAGACCAGGTTTGAGTGGGGCCCCACTCGAGATGCACAGATTACATACTTCCACACACACACACACACACACACACACACACACAGACACACACACACACACACACACACACACGCACTCAGAAACACAGAAAGGAAGGGAACATTAGGATAAGGGTCGAGTTTAAAAGGAGGAAGGGTATAGAAGAGAGAGGAAGGTCTCTGAAGAAGAGGAGGGTGCAGGAGAAGGAGGGGCAGCGAGAGGCCTGGGATCCAGTCAGCTGTGTCTGGGGCCAGCAGGAGATTGCTCCCAGGGCTGTGAGGGCCTGATGGATGGGTCCCTGATGGGGCCAGAGTCAGGGGAGGGAAGCCGGTCTGACAGGCTTGTGAGAAAGATGGACAGGAAGGAAGGAAGGCAGGCAGGCAGGCAGGCAGGCAGGCAGGCAGGCAGGCAGGCAGGCAGGCAGGCAGGCGGGCGGGCGGGCGGGCGGTCGGGCGGGCGGGCAGGTTGGCGGGCGGGCGGGCAGACAGGCGGGATAGGAAGAGAGAGAAATAGAATTGTAGTTTGAAAGGCAGTCCTTGCACTAAGGGAGATATTGCGTAACTGGGTTCCTTGACATGCTCCATGTGGCTCTCCATGAGCTGTGACTAAGGTGCTTCAAAGGGCCTCCACCCCCCACCCCAGACCCCCAGACCCCCTCCCCCATTGGCCAAGGGGACGTGGGGGTCAGGACTCATGGCGGGCCATCCAGAACTCTCCACAACTATTTTGGTTCACGTCTCCAAACAGGGGAGCCAGCTGCCTGTTCTTCGGTCCGTCTGAGAAACAGGAGCGCGCGGTCGGCCGGGGAGACGCTCCTGCTGCCAGGACCGGATGGAAGCGGCAGGCTGGGGAGTTCTGGGAAGGCCCGAGGAAGAGGCAGCTCTCCGCTTCCAGACGCTCTCGCGTTTCTCGCTTTCCAGGAGGACGAGGAGGACAAACGATGCCTCACAAGGTGTCTTCGTACAGGCACCTCAGGATGTTCCTCTGGCGCGTCCGTCTCCCTCCGCGACAACAACACCAGAAACCAAAGCTGGGTGTGAACGCTACATTCAGGGATAGTATTCTAAGCTTGACATGGAAGACATCCACACACTGATGCTAGTGTAATAATGCAAAACAAGCATGTGACCATACTGCATCCTGTGTGGTCTCCCTCTCTTTTGTTCACTGTAATCAAAACGACTCGTAAAATAAAACAAAAAACGTTCTCATTAATACGCAATTACCAGGTGTTAAACATATCTCCACGGAAGACCTCAAGCGGGGGAACCAGACACTATAATTAGCTGGCTTTAAAAGAGATCCTGTGGAATGACAACCAAATATATACGAACAAAAAAAAAATCTCACATCTTGGCAATGATAGCTTTCGCCCCCCGGTGGATCCAGTCTGTCATCCCCCGGCTGTGTTGTTCTTGGATGATTAGAGGAGCATCCAGGTACCAGGGCCCCGCCGGCCTTTTTCCTTCAGAGTCCTTGCCAGAAAACATGAGATTTGATTGGACCATCCCGCATCCACGTGCTGTGGTTGTCAGAACCCCTCCAGGGTGTACAGCCTGCGCTTACCCCTCCGCCCCTCATCCTCCCATGCTGCCGAAGAGTTCTAGGTCTACAGACTCTCAGGATTGATACCATTTCGTACAGTAGCCCACTATAGACATTGAGCTGCAGTATGTGTTGTCTTTTCTCCATGCGGTCTACTGTGAACACAGAATACAATTACAGTAGGTATTATACTTTATAAAGTACGGTATACTGTGGACACAGACATGCCAACATTTCTACTTCTCTCTCTCTCTTTCTTTTTTTTGCTCCGTCTCATCCTCCCATCTGACCTCTCTGATTTGGACATCAGTCTCATCCCCGCATTCGCGCTTGTCTCTCCTCTTCTTTTCTCTCTCAGAAAGGACAATGGCCTCATTGACACTGTGGGTGGGTGAGACCACACAAGTCTGCGCTCCGTGCTGGAAAAGAGGCGGAGAGAGAGCTGGAAAGTAAGGGAAACAGAGAGAGAGAGAGAGACAGAGAGAGAGAGAGGAAGAGAGAGGGGGGGAGGGAGAGAGAGAGAGAGGAAGAGAGAGAGAGAGAAAGAGGAAGAGAGAGATGGAGGAAGAGAGACAGAGAGGAAGAGAGAGAGAGAGAAAGAGGAAGAGAGAGATGGAGGAAGAGAGAGAGAGAGATGAAGAGAAAGAGAGAGAGGAAGAGGAAGAGAGAGAGAGGTAGAGAGAGAGAGAGAGAAATCCATCCATCCTTTCTGTATCATCCCTCCATCACCCACACCCGCGGATGACAGCCTGTCATCTCACACCTCGCACAGAGGAAATACCTCAGAGACTTAGCTCTTTGGGAGAGATGAGCAGAGAGACAAACAATGGGCCATTAGATGGCTGCGCACCATAACTTCCCTCCACGGGGAGACGGGAGGGATGGGCTGTGATGTGGCAGCTGGATAAGATAAGGTGCCATTGTGCTGTGTGTTGTAGCCAAGGGTCCTTCATCTACCCTGATGGGTGATGGATGTCATATTCATAAGCTATGTG
Source organism: Plecoglossus altivelis (assembly GCA_036571765.1). Taxonomy (NCBI): domain Eukaryota; kingdom Metazoa; phylum Chordata; class Actinopteri; order Osmeriformes; family Plecoglossidae; genus Plecoglossus; species Plecoglossus altivelis. Next base: position 10,688,354 of record BROE01000010.1, on the reverse strand, counting down.
TGCGTGTGTATATGTGCGTGGCAACAGAGAGACACACTTTGATTGGGTGACAGAAGGTCTTGGGAGACCAATCACCATGGGAAGGGAGATCACTTCCTCTTTCTAATCTTGGACATCTTGGTAAATAAAATGGTCTGTCTTTTACTGGCCTGCGCAATCTTTCACTGAACTGTTGCGACCATCTGTAGAAAAGGAGCGTTTGTGATGCAGATGTTGAGCGCGTTCGTGTATCTTATCTCCCCCTGTTTGCGCTCAGAATGAAGTGTCAAAGTCACTCATTTCCTATCGGAAGAGTGAATCTAAACACACTTGCAGTTTTACAAGATTGTTATTGTGAACTCTGGGAGTCAAACTGCGCCAGTCAGCATTTACCTTTCGACTATCCCTCTGCGGTTGCCAGGTTTGAGACTGTTTACCTTTTCCTGCTCTCTGGTTGAAGCTGGAGGGGTTCCCATGGGTCACAGAGGTTACTCTCAGCCACACAGTCATGAATGAGGGTCACACCGGAGGGTGAAAGCCACACTCACCAGGCTGCATGCCACAGAACTCCACTCCTCAGTAAGTGTACGCACTGTCAATATTGGGTCCTAGTTTTTCTAGCCTTTCCCCGCATGTGTGTTGGGGTGTTGGTGTGTGACTTGTGACAAGGGCACTTCAAAGCCAGACAGGTGGGCAGGGCAGAGACGGAGGTGTTTGAGCAGAGGTCGGTACCTGTTTGATCTCCTCTGAGTCGTCGCCTTCCCTCGCCAACCTGGTAAGCGAAGGATCGGGCCCAGCCCAGGGTTGACCTCTGAGGTCAACCCTCCCCACCCCTGGCCCCTGGTTACGGTTGCTGTTTTGCCCTGACATGGCTACACAGCGACTAAAACTCGCAGACACGGCTCCAAAGACGCAGCGTGGTCTGCTGGAGCGCCTGACCTTAGCACAGTACAGGTCAGAGGTCAAAGAGCGTGTAGACCAACCCAGACCAACACGGACGCAAACGATCGTAGACACAATGGCCTTGGGCACAGAAAAGGAATTGTAGTATGACTGTGTGGTATCTCGTGTATAGCAGATAGCGTGGCGTGTGTAGCGTGCAGCGCGTGGCCTGCAGCGTGTGGCGTGCAGCGCGTGGCGTGCAGGGCGTGGCGTGCAGCGCGTGGCCTGCAGCGTGTGGCCTGCAGCGTGTGGCGTGCAGCGCGTGGCGTGCAGGGCGTGGCGTGCAGCGCATGGTGTGCAGCGTGTGGCGTGCAGCGAGTGGCGTGCAGGGCGTGGCGTGCAGCGCATGGCGTGCAGCGTGTGGCGTGCGGCGTGTGGCGTGCCAGCTCCAGCGAGGCTGGTGGAGCCTGGTTGTGATGGTAATCCAGAGGGTCATTATACCTTGTTGGTGGCAGTCAGGGAGCCCGCAGCCGTCGCCCCGCACAGTCCTTAATCTGCTTTTCTGTGTCAGGCTGCACACCCTGCACCACGACACCGCCAGCCCCATGTTGCTCATACACATACACACACACACACACACATACACGGCCAGGGCTGGCCAACACACACTGTTCACAAATCCCAAACACACACACACTCACATATGTGTCATAGAAGTAGATGTGGGAGGTATACCTTAAGATATACCAATGACGCATGACCAAACACATGTATACACACACGCCTGCATATACAAACACATGATACATGTATGTTTGAAGCAATACTGTACACGGCTGTACATCTGTCCTGTGTCCCCAGAGCCTAACTGCACCGATCTCGCGTTTCTCTCTCAACTTCGACAAACCACCTTAAACACAAGACCCTCCCATAGCCTGAACATCCTGTCCTGAAATCCCTTTTTAGTGAAGCAACACTGCCATCTGTATTATCCTGGCGTGAACTGCAGGCTCATATCTTTTAAGGTGGACCAGAGGAGTTCTACACGGAACAGTTCATTGAGCTCTTAGTTACAGGCTCATGCTTCTGAAATATTAGTCCTAAAACAGGGATGGATGTCTATGCAAGCACACGATACATAGTGCAATGATATTCTCTCAATACATCATACAAGCTCCTGTCATTGGCCATCAGATTAGGGACATTGTGTGCAGTGATTAGAGTTTACTGCCATTTAGACCAGGCCCAACAGGGGTCTCCCATCCTCAGGGTGGACAGATTGGAACACACACACACAACACTCACAACCACACACACACACACACACACACACACTAACACACTCTCCTAGGCAGCCGGGTCGAAGTGGGGATGAGAGAAGCAGGTCAAGTCGTGCGTGATGGATGCTGTTTGCTGTACGGACTCTGGGGCCAAAGGAAAAAAGGAGTGTGGGAGCACAGCTCAGCTCCGTGGGCCATCTCTCACCCCCCCCCCCCTCTCCCAAGCCCTCTCGGCTGAGGGAGACACGGGCGAGGTGCGGTCGGCTGGCGGTCGACCGCTACTGAGCGGTCACTCTGTGAGTGGGTGATCAGAGTGGGTGCGAGTCCGGAGGTCCAACACAGGGACAGTTCCTCTGTACAGTAAATGAAAGAGGAAAGAGAGAGAGATGCAGACATACAGAAAGCGAAGGAGAGGAGAGAGACAAGACAGTTACTCAGACAGAGAGTGAAAGTGGGGAACAGAGACAGAAAGTGAGAGTATGGAGGGGCATTGGGGATTTACTGTGAATAAAAGCATAATGAAGGGGAAAAACAAATGCATGCAGTTTGATGACAAGACCGATGAATAGAGAGAGCGAAAGAGGAAGAAAGGGCTTTGGAGGAAGGACGAGAAGGGGGGAGGGGGGGGGGGGGGGGGGGGGGTACAGCACAAGGCATATCACTCATAGACTATCAGGATGAAAGCCCCCTCTGCCCAACTAGATCAAATCAGCCAAGCGAGAGAGAGAGAGGAGAGAGAGAGAGCGAAATAACAGATTAGGGGGCCACAATGAGGAGATATGAGCCGGGAGATTAGAGACACAATCACCAGATGAGAGAGAAGGGAGATAACCCTAGAATGACACACTCCAGAGCAGGCGGTTTGACAGCACTGTGTTGGAGACCTACCGCAGGTTGGGGGGGGTGGGGGGGGGTCACACACATCAAACTAAAATGTGTAATTGTGTGTGTGTGTCTGTAACGCACGCAGAAAAGGGAGAGTGAGATCAAGTTGAAGGGCCGTCGAGAGAAATCCCCTTGAAACTAGTTTGAAACGCAAAAATGAGATATAGATCTAGACTTCCCTTGTCTTACGCGGAGTAAAAATAAAACGGTGTTTGTTCAGTGACTCCACCAATCTATCCCGACTAGCATCCTCGCTCCTTTCGAAGTTTGACACCGATGACTGTGTTTTGGCAATGGCAACGGTTAACTTTCCCCCCCGCTTGTTCTTAATGAAAACAGATTGCAGTGATGAAAATATGAAATAAAGGCCAAGTTTTCAAATCAGGAGCCTGACTGGAAGAACAATATTTGCGATTTTTTCTGTAACTGCAATTGAGCTGCGTTCGCCTCGAGTGAATTCGGTGACTCATCGCGATGGCGCGTTTTCCTGTCAGTGTCGCAGCGATGCGACCCCCATGTCGATGACAACAGCGTCACCAGAAGACTCTGCATAAGCAAAGGGCCCACACTCTGGGAAATATGTTTCTCCGATCACCACGCTCTCCTGGGACCACTTCCCTGGTTCCTCGCCACAGACCGATGTGGACGGACGTCAAATCGGCTTCTCCCTAACGTCACAGCAGCTCTCGGAGAATGTTTGCGGAGTCTCATTCGGGACAAAGAGGCTCAACTCCGGGCCAAATCGCGGCTAAAATAAACAACGATTCTGAAGGGAAAGGGACCAGAGAGTCGATGAACCAGAACATGACAGATCTCTGACCTTCTTTGTTGTCATTCGGGCCTTGGACCACGACCAGACTTTAGGCCCGGCCCGAGTCTGCTGACTGCAGTCGTTTCTCACACATCTCTCTAGAAGACAGAGGATCGGTTGTCCAAAGAGCTTGCTGTAGCTTTTGGAGAGACCTCTCCATGCCTGGATTTGATTCAAACGTGCTCGTGCTAGCACATGTTGATCGTATAAAGTGTTCTGTAAAACAGAAATATATCCATCGCTGGTTAGAGTGCTTCTGAAGTAAATGATTGGAGAATTGACAGTGCCGCCTGACAGCTTCCTCCAGTCCATCTCTCTCTCTCTCTCTCTCTCTCTCTCTCTCTCTCTCTCTCTCTCTCTCCCTTGATCTCTCTCTGCGGCTCTCTCTTTCCCTGCCCCTCTCCCCCACTGTTCAGCCTTCTCCAGATGGGGGACTTTGTTTGCCATGAGGGTAAACAAGCTGTGTGTGGGTGGTTCCTGTTCTCCTCTCCTCCACTCACTCCCTCTCCCCTTTTCCTCTCCCCCTCTCCTCCACTCACTCCCTCTCCCCTTTTCCTCTCCCCCTCTCCTCCTCTCCTCCACTCACTCCCTCTCCCCTCTTCCTCTCCCGCTCCTCCTCTCCTTCACTCACTCCCTCTCCCCTTTTCCTCTCCCCCTCTCCTCCTCTCATCCACTCACTCCCTTTTCCTCTCCCCCTCTCCTCCTCTCATCCACTCACTCCCTCTCCCCTTTTCCTTTCCCCCTCTTCTCTCCTCACTCTCCCACTTTCTGTCCTCCACTCTCCTTAATCACAAGTCCCACTTCCTGCCTCAGGACAAATGGAGTGGAAATGAAGCAGGTACGCTGGGTTTGATACTGACAATAAACCCCAGCAGTGAGCCGAGCTGTCTGTTTCCAACACCACTCCAGAGACTCCAGTTGCTACCAGTTCCCTGCCTTGTTCTCCACCTCCTCCGTCTCATCTCAATTCCCCTCATCCTCCTTCCTCTCCCTGTCCCACATCTTCCTTTTAGTCCTCCTCCTCCTACTCCTCCTCCTCCGGCAACTCCATGTCTTATCTCCTACACAGGAAGCTTGGGACAGGAAGATGGGTCAGTGTCCCTGTGGGCACCAGCTGGGAGGAAGCTCTATCTAAAGAGATACTCCACACCGTAAACATTCTCACTGGAGTCACATGTACATTTGGTGTACACAACATGTTTCGTTACAGCGAAGGAGCTTCCTGCGACCCGGGTCCTTAAACCGGCCGTTGAAGAGTTATGGGATAAATGGGTAAAAAAAACCTGAAGTAAACAACAGGGCAATCAGGCAGTGCAGAAGAGGAGAGCTTGGTTGAAAGGGAGGACAGTTGGGGGAGAGGGCGGGAGGAGGGGGAGGGAGGGAAGTTGATGAAAACTAGGATTTCAGGTGGAGTGGATCAAAGAGAACGACCCCAAGTCCAACAACAGAGAAAGAGAGAGCGAGAGACAAAGAGAGAGAGAGAGAGAGGGAGAGAGAGAGAGAGAGAGAGAGAGAGTGAAAAAATGGTGAGTGTGCCACAATTGCGAAGGACAAAGGGGTGGTGAGGGTTGTTGTGGTGTGTGTGTGTGTGTGTGTGTGTGAGCAGCACTCTTGTCAGCGCCCATGCCATGGCCTCTCCCCCAGTGTCCATTAGGGTGATAAGGCTCCCATTGAAGCACTGCCAGCCTACAGATAAAAGGCCTTAGAGAGACACTCTGTGAACACACCGCCCAGGCCTCTCCCTCCCTCCCCCCTCCCTCCATCCTTCCCTCCCGCCCTGCTGCCCTCTCTCTCTCTCTCCCTCCCTCCATCCATCCTCTCCTCACGCCCTCTCCCCCCTCTATCCCAGGCATCCTTCCTTCTCCCCCTCCCTTCCCTGAGAAAGAAGGGGGTCGTCTCTCTTTCTGCTTCTTCCATCCAACTTTCCTTCTCTCCCCTACCCCTCTCTCCTCTCCCCTACCCCTCTCTCCTCTCCCCTACCCCTCTCTCCCTCCCCTGTCCTCTCCCCTACCCTCCTCTCCCCCTCTCCCCTCCTCTCCCCTTCCACCTCTCCTCTCTTCTCCCTTGCTGTACCCTACCCCCTCTACCCTCTATCCTTTCCTCTCCCCTGCCTTCCTCCCTATTCCTTTACCCTCCTCTCCCCTCCCCACCTCTCCCCACCTCTCCCCTCCCTTCCTCCCCTCCCCCCCTCATCATTACTCTCTGGGCTTATCTGTGGCTGGCGCTCCCCTCGTCACATCCCTCCTTTCATCTTGGGCCAGTGTTGGTTGGCTGGCAGGGTGTCCTGGGGTCCCCCTGTCCAGTCTCCGTCCCCCCGTGTCCCTCCTGTCACGGCCCTTCGCTCAGCCCTTCTCTAGGCACGAACAGTCCGTGCTGGCCCATGGCGAGATACTGAAAAACACATGGGTGAAGCGGGGCCCCTGAACAGAGAACTGCACGTCCACACAAGCACACACAGGTATAAGGCACAGACCAACACACACACACACACACACACGGACATGGACATGCGGACACGCACGTAGGCACAGATACGCTTGCACACGCAGATGCAGCCTCGCACGGAGACACGCACACAGACTTTCTCTTAGTCAGCTGAGGGGGAGGGGGTCTTTGATGTCTGGGGGAGCCACACAGGCTGTCTCTGTGGGGCTGGGGGCTGCAGGGTCTGGTCTCCATTGAGCGCTCCAGCAGGCCTAACTGGAGCCCCAGGCCAGCGTACAGCATGTACAGAGTATACACCCAGTCCTCACCACCAGAAGGCCCTTTGAAACACCACACGGGCACTCTAGCATGTGCAGATTACTGACATGCAAGCGACCTAAGTCAGTCAGCAAGCATTCTGTGCCACCAAAAATACTTTGAATCGGGAGAAGTCAAATTGGCTATTTTCATTTCCAGGGGCGGAAAGCCAATTCAGCGTTTTCGGCAAAGTTAGTCATCTACGTAGCCTGAGAACTGATGACTGACTGGCTTGTGTGTGATGGAAACGTGCGCGAGTGGTAAATGGAAAACGAGCAAGTTAGCAATATCCTAGCTTTAGCTTCTCAGCGCATGGTAGCACTTTCCTGGGAGAAGAGGAGGGGGGGGGGCGGCGGTGGGAGAAAGGAGAAGAGACGGGAGAAGAGAGGAGGTCTGACCTAGTTTGGGATCTGCCAACACAAGAACTTGTGGTTTATTGTTGTTGAATATTTCTGAATTGATGGAGAGAGCGAGAGGACAGATAGACAGAGATAGAGAGAAAATGAAAGAGGAAGACTGAATAGAGAGGGGGGGGGTGGGTGAAATAATAATTAGACAACAAGCAACAGAGACTTTGTCTGTAAATATAGGACGCGGAGGATTTTCAGAGGTTTTTTTTGTTTGGCACCAGTGAAACTATTTAAAAGTCCTTACTATGGCCACGTCGCCTGTTGGCCTACTTTAAGCTCAAGCACAACAGTCTGTAACTAATTGTTGAATGGAATCCAGCTGAACCAAGCATTGCCTCACGTTCAGGGATGCCAATGTTTGCGTTCGGTCAAGGATCAACATTCTCGTGCTGATAACATGGTTTCTTCAGCTTTCCCCCAGACGAGGCATTTCGGGGATCAGGGGATCTTAATGGGCCGACGACATATCTCAGGACGGTTCGTCCCGACACCGCGATCCGTCATCTTCCCGTCGACGCTTCCTGAGCGTGAGTCTTTCCCAGTGCCACCCTGTCACAGAGAGTTCACCGTTATTAAATGAGATAAAAGATACCTCCAGCTAATTGAATTAGGGCCCATTTAAAGTCATCTGGGTTTTTTGTATGGAGGCACTGTTAAGTTCGGTAAATCCGACATGATTACAGGAAATTGCTTTCTTGAGAGAGAGACGTAGAACTTTGTGGTTCTTAAGAGTGCCTTGGTGGAGACTCAAACAGGTGGACTGGACGCGGCCAGGAAACAACTCCAAACTGGAGGTCACCATTCGGTACACAGGAGTCTAATCCTGTCACCTCATCATCGGACATACACAACAATGGTTCAGTATCTTCGTATTCTCCCAACAATGTTTTTGCGTGTGTACATACATAAGTATGCATACACATACGGATGTGTGGTTCTGTGTGTGTGTGTGTTCAGCGTACACGTGTGAGCGTGTGTGTGGGCTTGGAGGATCGTGTTTTCCCAAGGTTGCTGATGTGCTGGTGATAAGGGAGCGAGCAGGATGACGAGTGTGGCTAACAAGCAAGTGTATCAATCTAGCCCTCTCCATGTGGCAGCTATCTGCATTAATTGCAAAGGGGTTTCCACTGCTTTTTAGCAGTTTTAATCATCTCACTCTGGTTTTGTTGGCCATCTGGAAATGATGAGCTCTCAATTAACTTTTCTCTTCTCTGTTCACGGTTTCGGAACGTTCTCCAGCTTTGAAGTGCTTTCCAGGACTGTGGCACTCTGAAGTTTCATTTCAAGTTCCCATACGTTGGGATAGTCTACCTGTCGTGTGTTTTGCAGCCGTTGCTACCGCACATGGCTTCCGTGGGCCTAAGTCCCCCTATTTGGCCTCCCATCTTCAATCAGAACCTGGTCTTCATCGAGGACAAAGTGGAAAATGGCGGCCGACTGAGCGAACGTTGGATGACATTTGGAGCCCGGCCATTTGTCGTCGCCAACGACAGATACTGTCACATCCAAACAAGATGGAGGGTTGCGCCAGTCGTTGTAAGACTCTCAACATGTCTGTTAGCGATGGGGGTCTCCTCATTCCTTGGGGTGGGGGTGGGGGCGGGGGGGTGTGGGCACTTTGATTGGACCAGGACAGTTCCACATCAGGGCTGATGGAAAACCTTTAATATCTGGAACGTTCTAGCAGTCCACACGCTCCACTGTGCCAACGCTGCCGGGCATTCGCACGTTCGAAATGAGAACGTGTTGGCAATGCCAAAGCATGCTGATTCAAGTGTAAACTCAGGGCACAAATGAACATATTCCACTGCCCCCCTCCCACCCCACCCCCCTCTCCTCTCCTCTCCTCCCTGTCCCCCCTTCTAGTCAAAAATGAGAAAGACTAACAAATGGCCATAAAAAATTAATGGATACTGTGTGGATGGAAAAAGTGATGGACATTTGTGCTTTGTTACTTTTTCTGCTCCGGATGTTCGCCAAGGCTGTAATTTGCATCCTTGCAGCCATGTTTATTTAGCAGCAGATGTTCTGGTCAAATGTAGAGCATGCTAGCCTTCGATCAGACGCCAGCCTTCACAATCCTCCCACCCAGCTCCCCTCCCTTATAAGGAGAAGATGCGATCCTGTGAAAACGGGGGTTCTGGGGTCTTGGCGTCACGTACCTACACGTTTCTAACACATGTGGAGAATCAGATGTGCAGCTGAACTCCATGGAGAGGCGATGATGGGCCCAGGACCAGCTTTCCACCTTTGATGAGAACCATGTATCTGGTGCAACGCGTGCAAAACGATGGTGTCAGAAAATACCTGCGCAGATGCATCATGGCTCATGCCGGACCACCTCTGATGTTTAACGATTTCTCCCCTGCAGCTCTTTGTTCACCTATGTGGATGAAGTTCAGGTCTCCCTATTGGCTGGTAAGGCCCCAGACCAGCTCCTCTCAGCCACGCTGACCTACCAGGAGAGGAGGGCCTTGAGGGAGACACAAAGGAGGAAGTGTCATGAGCTGGATAGCTTTGTGTTTGTGTTAGTGTGCGTTTGTGTTTGTGTTAGTGTGTTTGCACGTACGCTTCCTATGCAAAGGGAGCTGGGTTAAAGGCTTGGCAGTTTTTCTTGTCTCCGAGGTGAGCATGTCACAACAGGATTAAATACTTCCCCTGTACCTCCAGACCCCCTCTGGCCCCTTTCTCTCAGGCCTCCATGATTCGAGGCTCGTTTTTGTTTAGATAGGGGGGGGGGGGAGGCATTGCCCCCCTTCCCAGGGGCCCCCCGAGCACTTACAACTGAGACACACATTGGAGTGATTATTTGGATGAGGAGGTGTGCACGTGTACAACCTCTCTTCCCCCGACCCAGTTGTCTAGCTTTTATGTATTTCCACTCGCAAGCTTAGCAGTGAATGGGGGCCAAATGTGTGTCCTTTCCTCCCACTGGGATCTCCAGAGACCCAAGCAGCAGCCCAGATAATCAAACACCACTTTCCAGAGTCTGGGACTCCTTTGGCTGTGGACGCTTTACTGGGCTATTGTTTACGTGAGACTTTATGACGCTCTGTGTTTACAAGTATACAGGCCCGGTTTATATGGTGAAATCATCCGAATGATCTTAATCCAGGTCAATCGTGGCCAATCGTTGATCGTGAGTCATTCCCAGTAAAAGCTGATGCTTGACTGTTTACCAAGATTCATCCGCTGTTACCTTGACATTGGAGTCAAGGTGATGAGCGAGCTTCTTGACATCCGTTACGGAAACCGTGGTTGTGGGGCCACCACGCAGACATGCACAGAGACACACGCAGACACGCACAGAGACACACGCAGGCACGCACAGAGACACACGCAGACACGCACAGAGACACACGCAGGCATGCACAGAGACACACGCTGGCATGCACAGAGACACACACAGACACGCACAGAGACACACGCAGACACGCACAGAGACACACGCAGACATGCACAGAGACACACGCAGACATGCACAGAGACACACACAGACACGCACAGAGACACACGCAGGCATGCACAGAGACACACACAGACATGCACAGAGACACACGCAGGCATGCACAGAGACACACGCAGACATGCACAGAGACACACACAGACACGCACAGAGACACACGCAGACACGCACAGAGACACACACAGACATGCACAGAGACACACGCAGGCATGCACAGAGACACACACAGGCACGCACAGAGACACACACAGACATGCACAGAGACACACACAGACATGCACAGAGACACACACAGGCATGCACAGACACTTCACATGGAATCCACAAGATCCCAACAGACAATTGCAGCACAAGGCAATTCAACTCTTCAAAGTTGGACGGCACAGTTGGACTGTCAGACTGCACATTGGTTGACTACTAAATCGCATTGATTCAATCAAACTCATGTCAGAATTTCTTTTTAGCTTCAGTAAACCCAACAAAGCATTTCTGGCCCAGAATAGTCATTTGTTGTGGGATACGGAGAATCTAGTCATGTCCCCAGTCCCATCCCTTGCCACAAACTAAACAACTTTTGAGACCAATTTTTACCATTGAGTGAATACAAAACATGTGCACTACATCTGTGTGTAAATCAAGTAAACGTTACACGATCTATTGTGATGGAAAATTTATGTTTGACTCTCCAAAAAACTCAAGCAGTATTAAGTAGGCTTTGGAGTCGTTCCTTGTTTGGCCACATAGTCAGGAGAACCCCAGCTGTCATTGGTTGAATTCTGAGAGGTGGGAGGTAGGGGTGGGGAAATAAATGACTCGATGACGGATCGAACAAACACGCTAAGATGTCACACGTTTCAACTGTTCGCGAGGCCTCGGGACGCAAATCAAAAGCTCCAGTCATGGACTGGCCCATCTCTCCGCTAGCCGCTTGTGACACTGCAACTGGGTGTCATTAGGGGGGGGGAGAGACTGAACAGAACGGGTCCACCTGAGAAGCCATGGAAACAGAACACGTTCCATAGATTCCTCCGTGGTAAAAACAACATTATTGGTGGATAATTGCGACCACGTTTCCCCAGCCCTCCCCGGGTCCTGGGGTGAGTTCTTAGGGGGGGAACGGAGAAGACTGGTCACGAGAGACTGCGGGGAGGGAAGCCGGCCGAGCCGCGGCCAAGAGATGCGATGTCAGTCGTTCATGGGGGCTTTGGAAACAACTTGTCATCCGCTTCTTTTTAATTTTATTTAGGTGTTCCCCGCTGCTGTTGCTCTTCTTCGAGTTCAGCCACCTTGGTCCGTCGCCTTTGACTCATCCGTTCCACGTCCCCCCCCCCCCCCCCCCCCCCGTCTCCCTCCCTTCCCTCATCATCTCCCCTTTCCTCCACATGTTTTCTGGTGAGGGATGGGCAGTTGGCCCTCAGCCTTCCTGGGCGTCCCTCTCTGAAAGGAGTGTCTTACCTTCCCAGAGATGAGAGCATGGCAAAGCTAATGAGCTTCTCTTCGGCCTGCCACTCACCATTCGAGATGACATTCGCACGCACACAAACGCAACCCCTCCTCGCAGACAGCGCTCAGGTGTTTACAAAACACACGCTAGTGTTCCCTGAAAGCTGTTTAATAACAGCCACAAGAGAGTGATACCAAACACAGTCCCTGAGCAAAAAGGACCCATGTGGTTGCAATTGGAGGGTATTTAGAGCAGAAAGTCTCCACAGGGCTACTGGAGAACAGCTCCGGCCCAGCTTATGGCCCCTCAGGCCATTAGGAGTCAAAGGTTTATCACTGTGTTGATGCCAACCCTCTGCTGATCGCAAACAGAATGCCCTTTGTTGTGTCTGTGAGCTGAAGTCTGTGAATCCCTGCAGTTGCAGTGCTCCAGTATACATTCAGTTTGTGTAGTTGACTTTCGAATTGCCACTGTTGCATTTTTTTTAAATATATGAGCAAATGACTTTGTTGAAAAAACGAAACGTATCTTGTTGGTACTTTTCCAACAAGTGTTACAAAAGGCAAAGCCAATGATCGCTTGGACTTTCCCGCTGGACCCCTGCCAGAGAGGTGACCACGCAGCTCAGCTCAGCATTGGGTGAGCTGCCTGTGAGAAGGATACTAGATGGCTGGGATGAGATCCAGCTCACCCCCTGTCCTCAAGTGCCCATAGGAAACCCTTCAGGCCAGAGAGTTCCTCGGAGGGGGAAGTGTGAAACATTGCTGTCCTATTTACAGGCAGCCGAGAAGGGCCTCCTCATCTTGCCCTGTCTGCGAACTTCACAGCCCCATTATTCATGTCTCTGCTCTCTGCTAGGGTTCCCTCTCACCCCAGCCCCTCTCACCCCTGCCCCCTCCAGCCCCTTCCCACCCTATCCTGTCTTGTCCTGCCCTGTTCTGTCCTGTCCCATCCTGGCCTGTCCTAACTCATCATATCCAGTTGTCTTTGATCCTAGTCACTCACCCTGCGTTTCCCTCCCTTAATTTTCCTCCCTTTGTACCCCAGTGACTCCCTCCCTCCCTCTCTCTCTCTCTCTCTCTCTCTCTCTCTCTCTCTCCCTCTCTCTCACTCTCTCTCACTCTCTCTCTCTATCTGTCTCCATCTCCCTATCTATTCTTTCTGTCTCCTTCTCCATCTCTACCTCTCTGAAAATACGGAGCATTCGTTTGATAAGGAATTTTGTCAGAATCTTTCTTTTTCTCCCCTAAAAACAAAACAGGAACGAAACCAGGAATCTTACACTGTCCGTGTCACCGTGACATCTAGAGGAACGTGGGCAGCTCTTGAGCTGAAATGACTTGAGGGTTTTAAAAAGTGAACCAGTAGTTGACTGCATGTGCCCCGCATAAACTGGTGGAACACCATGCCGGTCAGTGCATTCTTCACTTGATATTTGGCTGTAATGTACAGACCTCCATGTATGAATGGGGCACAGAGCCGCCCTTGTTCCTCTTACTGTGTGCATCAGCTCTTTTAACGCAGGTTCCTGACAGGGGGGCCTCCTCTATGTGCACTGGGATGTGTGTTCTGTCCAGGAGCGAGAGAGAGAGGGGGGGGGGAGGGAGAAGGAGAGAGAAGGACTGTGGGGAAAGAAGTCAGAACGGGGATGGGTAGGGAGAGGTTGACCACCCCACCCCCCTCCCCTCCTGCACCACGCAATAACTGCTGAGACGGCACATTCTACCTCCCCCTCTCACCCCTCCACACACTCACACACACTTCTGATGGGTCATGATGGAAACGTCTGGAAGGAGTGTGATGGACGGATGACCTCTATTAAAGGGAGAGACAGCGAGGTCCATTGGGTTCCTGGAAGGAATGCATTCAAGGCTGAAAGGTGGCGTGAGGTTCAGATGCTTGAGAAGCCTCCAGAAGATCTGCCAGATAGTGTCAGCTGCTAAAACACCCATCAGATCTCTCTCTCTCTCTCTCTCTCTCTCTCTCTCTCTCTCGTTCTCCATCTGTCTCTCTCTTTCTCTCCTTCTCTCCCTCTCCCTCGCTCGCTCACACTCCCTCTCCATTTTGAATCACTCATTTATGACTAAAACAGAATGCCTGCCATTCACCAGGGAGCGTTCGTCTATATCGTGATGATTCCAAGAAACAGGAAAGCCTGTCTGTCACAGACTCCATGGCGTGCTGTAACAGCCCCGCTACCTGTGGGCGGGCGAGCGCGAGACAAGGGCTTCAGGAGAGGTTCTCTGGCGCTGCGGTGGCCCACCTCGCTGCCAGACTGCTCTTCAGAATGCGGAGGCAAAGCATTCCTGGGGAGCGGGCGCCTGGACGCCCTCGCACCCCTGGACGCTCCGTCCAGAGCAAAGGGGGGAGTCAAGGAGACTCTGTGCGTGATTCTGTATGGTTTGGAACGGAGCAGAGATCCAAGGTCTCCTTCTTGACGTTCTTTTCGTGCCGAGATGAGGGGGGGGGTGCTATTGCTGGTATTTTGCAAGGGCGGGTTGGGGGCCAGCTGTCAGAGGTGCAGATCGCTCTGGCGTCAGCTCTGCTTGATGGTCATGTTTGAGGAGGGGGGGGTTGGCTGGCGTTCGGAGCGTGTCAGGGTCACTGGTCCATAGAAGGTGTAGGAGAGCAGGAAGTCCTTCTTACATGGCTGACAGCTCCCCCAGTTATCCAACAAGGTCATCTACCCACTGTGTTCTGGTGCGGTTGTGGAGAGTCACATTATTCCATTAGCCTTGAGCTGTTGTTTTCATATTGCACATAATGAAACGGATGATATTTTCTTCAGCCCTCAATGCCATCTCGCGATCTTAATTCAGTCACGGTCGGAGGGTGGTTTGGAGAAAAGCCTTCATGGTTGGAAGTTAAAGTTACATTTTAAAGCGTCTCTGGCCATTTTTGCGTATCGGGTAATTTTGTCTTTAACCTTTGACTTTGAAAGTAGGACTGGAAGCACTGGTCCGTTTCTGAGGTCAAGTGTCTGGATACTTGGCAGCTACTCTGGACCCGGTTCAAGGTTCAGATCTCTGCTGAGTTCACGCACTACCTTCCAGCCAGTCCAAAATCTGTCAGGGGTTGCTGGGGAATGTCTGTCTCTTTTTAAGCCATCTGGTTTTTGGTGTGTGTGTATGTATGGGTGTGTGTGTGTGTGTCAGGAGTGGGGTGTGTGTGTGTGTCAGGAGTGGGGTGTGTGTGTGTGTCAGGAGTGGGGTCTGTGTGTGTGTCAGGAGTGGGGTGTGTGTGTGTGTGTCAGGAGTGGGGTGTGTGTGTCAGGAGTGGGGTGTGTGTCAGAGTGGGCGTTGTGTTGTGGTGTCAGAGTGGCGGTGTGTGTGTCAGGAGGGTGTGTGTCTTGGGCATGGGTGACAGCGATTGAGTCGTCTGTTTTCCTAGGCCTCCCAGAGACTGGAGAACAGGGGTCCTGGTCTTAATTACTGAGTTGTTTTTAACAAGGCCTACATTTTGAAAACTAATGGAGTCCTATTTAGATTGCATATAAATGGCTGAGTCTGATTGGATAACTGTGCGCTAAGCCCAACTACCCCCCCCTCCCCCCTCTCCCCCCCCCCCCCCCTAAGTTGGAGGAGACTTGTGAGTACAGATGAATCCAGTTATCACAGATTCTTGGTTTGTCAAAGGAAAACTTTTGTTTCACATTCTTGAACATGATGGGTTTATTTCAACCAGCACTCAAAGAAAATACACAACGGGAAGTGTAGCTCGAAGTAAATGCCTCCTGCTCTTACAAGGAAAACAGCATTCAAGTTGAGGTATGTCCGCGTGCGGGCGGCCGCGCGTGTGCGGCCGCGCGTGTGCGTGCGCGCGTGTGCGTGCGCGCGTGTGCGTGCGCGCGTGTGCCTACGCGTGTGTGTATACATGGTTATGTTGTCTTGCCATACAAGAACTGTGTATTTTCACAGTTGTGTAATTTACATAGTATTTCAAGGGGGGGATTTGGATGTAATTGTGTTTAATTAGTCATTGCAACAAGCGTCAATGATTGCGCTCAACCATCAAATCCACCTTGTTTCGAACCCCTATACAGTCAATAAGTCGTTTATTCCTCTCTATTTATATCACAAGGACAATTGTTTTGCATAGATAATGAGGTTAGCGAGTTCATAGTACACGTAATAGAGTAAGAGAGGACATGATGTCAAGTTCATTCATGGATCAAAACAAAAACCAATAAAAACTTAAAGATCGGCATTATGACTTCAAACAGTTCAATGTCGTGGTGCGTTCCTGGAAGTGAAGTCGCTGCACAGTTGGTCAGTCATAAATGAATCAACCCTCGCCGTTAAACGTCAACCGGGCGAGGTGCTGGAAGCGGAAGCTTGCGGGGGCGGGCTGCGGTTTGGCGTCTTTACCCAGGAAAGCGAGGAACAATGGGTGGAACGGCAGAGCGCTGCTCCCGCCCCCCCCCCCCCCCCCCCCTCCCCCCCTCCCCGACCTCTCCCCTCTTGCTCAGACCTGGGCGGTGCTGTGCAGCTAACGGATTGCTCAATTATTAACTTCCCCCGCCGAGAGACCTGCATGAGACCGGGGTGGTCACAAGACCGGCTTTCTGTGAAGCGGTGACGGTTCTCCGTTCTTTTGCCACTCCCCCCGGGGCCGAGGGGAACGCTTAGAGCTGTTCGACGGCAATGTCACTTTCCGGTTTCATTCCTTGGACTGTGTCCTGTAAGCGTAATCCGCCCCTTGGTATTAACCAATGTCAGACTGTGCCCATGTGAATCATTGTAACTGTAAAGGGTTTGGCTGTGCTCCTTCTGGTTCTTATTGGTATTACTTTAAACATGGAGTATAGGAATTCCCACTCACTTCACTGAACAGTCAACACTTAATCTGTAACTGGCTTCTCTGACTGTACATTTAGTAACTGTTTAACTAAGCCTACTAAACAGTAAGAAAACACGACCAAATAGCAGCCTACAATATGCTCTATTTACTAAATACATGTATCTATACTAACTCCAGGCTTGGATTGGCAACACAGTTCTAAAGTGAGTCCTGTATCTAATTGGATCCTAAATTCCATTCAGCAGTTGCAGTTTGCACAGAAGCCAGTGGGACCAGGTGGCTATTAAAAGCCTACCTAGTACAGCCCTTGATGAATGCCATTTGCCACAAATCCAGACCACCCACTCTTTATTCTTTATGGGAAAGCCTCTGATACATATTTGAAGGATGATATGGGTTCAATACCGGCTCAGGCTGGAATCTTAAGCTTTATTCCCTGAACTGATGCCCTTTAGAGCAGGACATGTTTCCTGCGCCTGGGCAACATTTCCCATGCTGGCAGTGCCATTACTGCCAATGTACGTGGTGCGGTGGTTTGGTAAGTTCAGCAGTGCTCCCCTTGTCTCTGGGAAACAGACTCGTAAACAGCTGGATGTCCCTTGCGTGTGTAGGAGCGAGTGAGTACGTGTGTGTGTGCGTGGATGTGTGGGTGTGCGGTTGTGTCATTTTGTGTGCAAGTGAGTGTACGGATGTGACTTCATATGCCATTCATGTCGATCAAGAAGGAGAAGTACCAGTCACTCTCCTGCTACCGTCAGGAACAAATCAAATGTCTCATTAATAAGAAAACGAGGATCGGTGTTTGCGTGTATGTATGCGTGTGTGTGCGCTTGTGTGCGTGCACGTGCACCGTACCGTGCGCACGTACACTCATATACACAGCCTGTGTGTGTGTTTATTTCTTTCTCTTTTCAGACAGTGATTAAAATACCCGGCAGGGGCAATGGGTTACTAATGTGTCAATCCTGAAGAATTCAGTGGTCTAAAACAAAAAGCTGGTTTGCAGCCATTTAAAACCAAACATCCGATGACTGAACCGTGAGTTTCCTACGTAATAGCGAGACTTGTGAGCATAACATTTATGAGTCAACTCAGGGAAACCTTCCACCCCTGAATATCTGTTCCGTTCCAGCCAGGATGAAAACTCGACCTATCAATCCACAAACCTGGAGGAAAGGAAGCAAACGTCTCCGCAACCAAACAAATGAGACGTGTCTCCACGGTTACGGCAACAAATGTCAAGAGATACAGACCATCCCTCGAACCGAGGACAGTCCAGCCCTTCCAAACCTGCTCTTCTTTCGAACGGATCCTCCGTCCCCAACCCCCTCCCCCCGCTCCCACCCTCCCACCCCCCTAAAATGGAAGCGATCCCATCTTTCCAGTCTGCGTTGGAAGTTGTCTTCCATCCGCAGGGGGAAAGAAGTGAGAGCGACCTCAGGCCTGTCACTCATCAGATGGATGGCGTCTGCTCTGGCCAGGGAGCACAGCGTCAGGGCTGCTTGCCACCATCACAATAACACATGGACTGACTGGAGTAATGGAGGGATGGAAGTGTGTGTGTGTGTGTGGGGGGGGGGGGGATGGATAGATGGATGGATGAATGGATGGATAAATGGATGAATAGATGGAGAGAATAGTGTCCGTCCAGTGCTCCTGGACACGTGAGCAAATGTCCTTGGCCCTCAAACGACACTGACATCCCAACCCCCGCTCCTCTGCCTTCTGACTGCCCCCTTCCTCTCTCCAACCATGTCCTCACATGGCCTTGTCGTGGAGTTACAAAACAGGCTTGGGGGATATGCTAGTGTGTGTGTGTGTGTGTGTGTGTGTTGCTGTCCCGCAGAAGAGGATTTCCAGCAGGCAGTCATACTCCAAAATTCGAAATCACAAGCTTCGGGTTACCACAGGCAAAGTCCCACCTTATCGCAAAAGGAGATATACAGCTAATGTCTCCTCGCATCTCCCCCAGGGTTCTCCACAGAGTGTAGCAGTTGTTGGAGGCCTGCCTGACAGGGCACACAGGAGGAGTCAGCACCCTTCACTTCATCGTCCCCTTGAGACTGGCTGAGCGAAGCCTTTGGTCAAACAGCCTCCGACTGCAAAGCTAGACGTGGCGACAGCTCGCCCTTTGACTTGGCATCCTAATCGGAGGTTGCCTTGCCAAGGTCAACAGCGAACCCTTGACTTTCTCTGAGATACAACGTCATAGGAGACTCTGGCCACTGCGAAGCTGCTTCCCTCCGTTGCCCGACAGACTGTGATGAAATACCCTGTTAGCTCAGCCATGGGGCAGAGCAGCGAGCGTTCGATTGAGTTATGTGTCGTGACGTGCGGCGTTGTACCTCACTTCTGAGAAAAGTGCGAGTTCGTCCTCCACACGACCCTTCTCCCCCGGCCAAACCTGGCAACCACTGAGGGCTCAGCCGGTGCAGCAGTTACATAACCCCCTACAGGAGCAGTATATCTCTGTGACATATTTACCTGCAGTGGATTGACCCCTGTGACTCCCTCATGAGACTCCGCAGTGGAAGTCACCTACACCAGTAGCACTGACCCCTAACTCCAGGTCACGTAGATTCAAACAGGTTCAAATCTCGTTGGCTGTGAGGAAGACATCAATTGAATTTTGGAAACTCTAAACATTTCAAATAAGCACTTCTCTCCTGTTTATATTTGTACTGGATCATGATCTAAATCAATGGCCCTTAGACACACACAGAGCAGATGTTCCGTGACCATATAAAGAGATTAGACCGCATCTTGACATACAATATTGATATTACATGCTGTATACACTGTAATGACTAATGGAATCCCTAACCATATCGCAGTGCTGAGGGTCATGTAACATACGTCTCTGTAGTGTACTCTCATCCTTCCCACCATACAGGCAGGCTGTCTCGTGAGGGCTATTCCTAATCCCCTCATTTCTCTCAAGCCGTCCACTCCCCATCCAAACACGGCGTTCCCAAGGAACACACGCTTAGATAATTACTGTGTAAATCACGCCAATCAATTACCCGAGCGAGGGAGGTAAGACAAACACAGAGGGAAAATAGAGAGCGGCTCTAATGAGGCCCAGTGAAAGATCTTTGGTGCGCGCACACACGCTCGCTCGCACGCACACAAACACACACGCTCGCACGCATACAAACACACACCCGCTTGCTCGCTCACACACATACAAACACACACAAGGGGAACACGCATTCACACCAGGCCAACACTCTGCCATTATTCACGGCTCATCTCCGAGGACGACCAGCGCACGAACAGAGTGGAACAACGTCCACTTTCCGATGGCATCGTTTACGTGCGCGGGGACTCCGGCTCGGTGGGAGAGCCGTCGAAAGTGGACCGTCCCGCCGAGCTCTGTCCACACTGCGGGCCGCCCACCGCCACGGCCCTGCTAGTACGCAGCTATGCGTGTGCAAACAGGGTTATGTAATTGTACTATGGATGATGAACGAGCCAAGAGAGCGGTGAGAATCTCTCGCTGAGGAGCAGAGGAGCGGACAGACGCGAGGCGAGAGAAGCGCCAGGGCCACCGACCCGCGCTCCTAAATCACCTTGCCTTAGGGAGAGAGGCCAACACTGCGAGAGAGAGAGAGAGAGAGAGAGAGAGAGAGAGAGAGAGAGAAAGAGAGAGAGAGAGAGAGAAGGAGGGAGGGGCGAGAGATCTGGAGGGAAGGAGGAAGGCGAGAAAACGTGAGAGGAAAGGTAGATAGAGGGACTGAGAGAGGGAGAAAGATAGAGAACTGAAGAGAAGGGAAAAAGGGGAACGATGAAAGGAAGAGAAGGAAAGGGAGAAAGAAAGTGGAGAGGGAGATAGAAATTTAGATCAAATGAGTAGAGAGAGAGCCAGAGACAAACAGAGAAGAGGTAGCATGTGCGTGTGCGTGTGTGTGTGTCTGTGTGTGTGTGTGTCTGTGTGTGTGGAAAGGAACAAGTAATGCTTCAGGATAGAGGTTTGCTTTGTAAGACCAAGACAGTAGCCAAGGAACAGTTCCAGAAGAGGATTTCTCTACTCAGAAATGTTCCTTTAATTAATACTTTTTCCTACCGTACAATGTACGCCCTACACACCAACACACACGCACAGTCAGTACACTCTATCATTAATGTATTCAAAAGCCCTCCAAGGCGGTGACCTTAAAAGGATGTGGTTTCATTTTGCACTAACACTTTTTCCATACTCCTTTGCCTGTGTTGTGACATAACTTTTGAATTTATTTTCTGTCTCGACATAATGTGCTTCTGATCTGCAAAATTTTCCTTCCTCGCGCCACAGAATCCACACAAGTGATTCCGGAGCGTGAGCTTCCGATGGTGAAAGCCACGAAGGGCCCATGAAGCGCTCTGCTCCCCCTCCAGGAATGCAAGGTGCAAGACCAGCAATTTCCCCCTTCAGGGCCAGGTTGTCTTAACACGCCACACACACACACACAGGCGCACACGCACACACACACACACGAGCATCGCCACACACACAAATGGACAGGGAAATGCACACACACTCGCAGGGTGACCATCGTCAGGGCAATGTGCTCTGTAATGGATGTGCAGTGTAGTGCGTGTGGTAGTGGTGCCTGCGATGAACTTGGGGTCTGCACCGATGAAAACTGATCGAGAAACATGCATGGGTACGATCAGGCATGGTGGTCATTGACACGGCTTGTCCTTTGGCAGCAGACAGTGAGTCAGTGTTTACAGGTGGATCTCTGTGCATAGCTGTGTGTAAAGCACAGCTCAGAAGGTAAAGCACAGCATTGTTTTGTTTCTCCAGCTGGTCACCACCAGCACCAGCCTGATGGATGGTGTGTGAGTGCTTGGTGTTGGGTGGAGTGCGCTGAGGGGTGGAGGGTGGGGGGAGGGGGTGCTCCTGTTCTATGATAACACAAAACACAATTAACCCCCATGACATCCGAGAGGCACTTCCTGTTCGTCCGCCTCGCCAGCACCTTGTGAGGGGGTCCATTGTAAAACTCTCTGTTTGCTTTGGCCCGTGCATTTACCTTTCTGCCATTATGCCCCCCTCCCCTCCCCCCTCTCCCCCCTCTTCCTCCGCCGCCCAACCTCCAACCCCCTCACACACCCTTCACATCACCCCCGTCCAACCCCTTCACTCCCCCGGCCCCCAGACATTTCGCAGACCAATTCAACGAGCTGCCTTCCTACGAAATTACCTTTGTCACCACCCCCAGACGCACACACCGCACACACGCACATACAATTGCTTAAGAGGTACCATTTTTTAAAATGAATTTTTTCTTCTTTTTTTTTACAATGTCAACGGCTATTTTTCTGCGTACCCCCTGCACATTCCTCCCGGAGTGCTGTAAAATAAACTGCGGGGCTCTAAATTTAAACGAGCGTCCGTGAAAGCAGGCCGAGGGAAAACAAGCAGCCGTCCTCCAAGCCCAGCGCGGCGGTCCGGACGCGCGCC
>BROE01000010.1:10615762-10666196 GCA_036571765.1 Plecoglossus altivelis | reverse complement strand
GGGGGGGCTCCTGTTTCTATGATAACACCAAAACACAATTAACCCCCATGACATCCGAGAGGCACTTCCTGTTCGTCCGCCTCGCCAGCACCTTGTGAGGGGGTCCATTGTAAAACTCTCTGTTTGCTTTGGCCCGTGCATTTACCTTTCTGCCATTATGCCCCCCTCCCCTCCCCCCTCTCCCCCCTCTTCCTCCGCCGCCCAACCTCCAACCCCCTCACACACCCTTCACATCACCCCCGTCCAACCCCTTCACTCCCCCGGCCCCCAGACATTTCGCAGACCAATTCAACGAGCTGCCTTCCTACGAAATTACCTTTGTCACCACCCCCAGACGCACACACCGCACACACGCACATACAATTGCTTAAGAGGTACCATTTTTTAAAATGAATTTTTTCTTCTTTTTTTTTACAATGTCAACGGCTATTTTTCTGCGTACCCCCTGCACATTCCTCCCGGAGTGCTGTAAAATAAACTGCGGGGCTCTAAATTTAAACGAGCGTCCGTGAAAGCAGGCCGAGGGAAAACAAGCAGCCGTCCTCCAAGCCCAGCGCGGCGGTCCGGACGCGCGCCTCCGATCTGCTTGTTTCTCCAGATGTCGGAGGGGCTCGGAGTCGCTCGCCTGACTGACAGGACAAAGGGACGGAGACAGCAGCCAGTCCCCGCTCCCTAATGGTAACGACGGGACTGTGACTTTGCTGCAAGTGACGTGATGTGTCAGCTTCGTTCAGGACGTCTAGGCTGACAGGTTAGAGCGATGCGAGAGGTGGCTCTCGTCGAACGGCTCTCTGTGAACTTCTAAGGCGTGCCGCTCTCTCATGCGCTGTATCTCTTAAAACATAACACCGTCTTTACAGTCGGCTTGTGCTGGTAGCTATAATCAAAGGGATGAGCCCTGTGCTCTGCGGAAGCCGTAAAACACACAGAAACTCACGCGCACACATGCGTACATGAGCAATGGAGGAGCTAGCAATGAAATAGTGGTTTCTGTAAACCAAGTGCTGCTTTCAAACGTGCCTGTAAGGATGTGTGTGTGCGTGCGTGTCTGCGTGTTGTTTGTGTCCACACAGAAGGAGAAGGTTTAACAGCTGGGTAGAGGTTCGCACTGTCTGAATGTTCAGCCTCCACTCTCATCGGAGAAAACAGCTGGAGCTGGACGGACACAGCCCCTAACACAAGCTCAGACAGGCTCAGACGAACAGACAGACGGACAGACGGACGGACAGACAGATAAACATGTAGAACAGATATATAGATAGATAGATAGATGAATGAATAGATGGATGGATGGATAGATAGACAGACAGACCAAGGAGCGGGGTGCAAGCAAGGCCATGAGGTACAACAGAGGAGGGTTTAGAGGGCTCCCCTCCTCTTTTCCTGTGGTTATAATTTCCCTCTCTTTACCGTAACCCAAGACCCGAGAGCTGGGATGAAAACACTCTGTTTGCGCGCCGCGAAAGTGCTTTGACGTCAGAAGGAATTCCCCGAGGCCCCATGGGGACCCTTCTCCCATGTCCCCTCCCACGTCAGTGGCAGGGCCTCACAAACCCCTTAGTCCCCGACCCCAAGTCTCCTCCAACCCCATGTCCTCCATCAACCCCACCACCCCACCAGCTCTCCACTAACATCCTCACGTGTCACTTCGTTTTTCTGGCTGCTGTCCGGCAATGATATCGACTACCACTCTCTTTCTTCCTGTCTCTCTCTCTCTCTCTCTCTCTCTCACTCTCTCTCTCTCTCAGCCTTCCTCCCACTCTCTCTCTCCCTCTCTCTCTCCCTGGCCCTCCGTGCTCCTTCGTATTTTTCCTCTCTCAGCTGGTGTTGGCCCGTGTGGGTCGGTGTTGGAGCATGACCCCTTCCTTCGCCCAAACCAAACATGGCGGCAGTAATGGTGGTGACCAACCTGCTGGCCTCTCCAGGCGTAAACACAGCTGAGCTGCTGCCATCAACACTCTGCGCTGCTGGATTCCTGCAGTGTCCCTGCTGCAGTATCAGTGGCAAAGCCAAGATCTTTCCCTCAAACACCTGTGCTTTGTAAACGTTTTGTTTGAGGGGTAATGCAATGTTGTCGTGACGCTACTAATTCTTTTGTTCCATACCATATCACTAACTATATTCGGGGGGGTTAAGTTGAGGTTCAGATTTAATTGCACAGGTAGGTCGTTCTCATGATGCTCTTACCCAGTCATAAGCACTCCAACATTAACACAACTAGGAGCCAGTGGGTGTTCCTCACATCAAAACATGTTCGCTGGCTTAGCCAGGTATCTGCAGAAGGTTGATGGTAAATCACTAAAGGTCAAGGTCGCCCTCCACCCGTTCCTCTCAGACGACGACTCGCGTCTCGCGTGGCCATTCAAGACCCAGTGAGTTAAGCACTTTAACGGTCAGACGCTCATGGTCATCAGCCGCCCGAAACTAGAGCGACCCACGCCGCTGCAGAGCACCACCCCAAGCCAAGTGGAGCGAGCGCCCTGACGAGCAACACCTGTTCCCCCGAGGTGAGGCCCCTGCGATGACAACAACAACAAGCCCTCTCATCTGGATCCCACCCTGCTTCCTCCGGGAGCGTGTTGGTCCACGCCACCACTGGAGAGCAGCCCGCTCCAGCTCTGTAATCAGAGGCTCTCCTCCCTGCAGACAGCTGTGTAACCAGGTGAGACGAGAAGCTTTCATGTTAATGACAAACCTGGCCGGCCCGTTGCTGTCAGCGAGGCTAAAGGGGCTTAGAAGCGACTGCGAAGGGGGATTAGGAATGGGATTGGGAAAAGGGCAATGGGTTTTCCATAAATTCTCGCCGTGTTATGTAACTGGAACCGGTGTGACCATGCCTAGGAGGAGCATGGTGCCTTC
The DNA here is from genome assembly GCA_036571765.1 of Plecoglossus altivelis. Lineage (NCBI taxonomy): Eukaryota > Metazoa > Chordata > Actinopteri > Osmeriformes > Plecoglossidae > Plecoglossus > Plecoglossus altivelis. Next base: position 10,663,337 of record BROE01000010.1, on the reverse strand, counting down.
TAAGATCTCGCCACTGCTCTCTTGGTTTGTGTAAACATCCCAATTGGAAGGCTCCTTGGAATCTTGACTGCATCAGCACAGTCAGATTGAGGTGTTTTTGCAGCGTTGAACCAGGTGCAGTTTGGGGGGGATCACTGCAGTGGCCCCCAAGCTGACATGGAAAAACACACATTCTTGAATATCAATATACCGGCCAAAGCACCCTGGTATCTCTTAATTCATCTCCCCTAATTCAGCTGTCACCAAATCCACCTCACTTGAATAGATCGACACATTTGGACCACCATTGACACAGGACAAATAAACAGTCGTATGTGTGTCAAACATCGGATAGCCATCCAGATGGGCCTGCGCAGCATGTTTGGAGACCAGTTAGGTTCCACGTCAGAGTAATGGCTTTAGAGGTTCCCAATAGAAGCATTTCAGGAGTTTTTGGAGTGTTTGATTTGAAACAAACATTGATTATTTATGTAGCGCAGAGGGCGTCCCAAAGCTGTGTGTACATAATTCTGACGAGTAGCCTTCTATTCTGATTCATTTGAAACGATCTCGCGAAACAACGTCCGAGGCTTTGCGAAGGTCGGACTCGACTAGCAAATGGTGCAAACGGTAGCTGCTATTGTTTCCACTCTCTATAGCATCTGTGTCTTTATGTCCAAGACAGCTTGAATTATGAGCCTCTGCAATCAGACCAAATCCCAGTCTTCCTATCTTGACATTCTCCATGTCTCAACCCCCTCTCTCTCCTTCCCCTCCTCTCTTCTCCTCCCCCCCCCCCCCCCCCCCCCCCCCCCCACACTCTCCCTGACCATTTCTCGGAAGAGGCTCTGAGGGAGGGGGGGGGGGCTGTGGACAGAGCAACAGAGCATAGGCCTCTCCTCTTTTCATTCCCTTCCACTTGGTTCCCCTTCCTCCTTTCTCCCTCCCCTCTCTCCTCTCTCCTCCTGCATTCTTCAAGCACCGTGCCTGGCCAGTAGAAAGGCAAACATCACTGCTGGACTGCTGCTGATGCAAGAACCCAACCTTTATCTCCAAACCTCTGACCTTCTGTCTGCTCTCGTTGACTTCCCCCTACTTGAACCTTGACCCGGCGTCAATCTCGAGAGCCTGGTGGACCAATCTGCAGTTTCGCTCGTGATATTCCGTCCAATCCGTGCCTACATTTCTGAAGCATACCCTACATACTTCAACTGTGGTTGTGTGTATTCTAATCTGCTGTACAATATTCTAAACCAGGCCTCCATTGGATTGCAAAGAATCTTTAGTATGACACCATATTCCGATCAGAAAATCGTCCTTCGTGCTTGCTGAAGTTTAATGGAGATGAGATTCTTCGCATACCCCCAGATATATAACAGATCCAAATTTGGAGAAATCTTTCTCGACTTTATACTGTAAAGATACATGAAGTGAACCCCTCGAATTAGCTTGACGCGCAGCTCGCTGTCTCTGGCGCGGAGGGGCGAGGAGCCGGTCCTGGCAGGCGTCTAGACGGGTTGCGCGGTATCCAGGAGCTGCGTTTTCCAGTGACCATGCCTCTGTCTGCTTTCTACCTGCTGCCAAACGACTCTCGGTCGCCGTCCAAGAGGAAGAGCGCAGATAAACACTGAAACCATGTTCACCTGCTGACGGATACGCTGGAAAAACTGTTGACGGACGTCCAGCGAGAGCGCCTCACGAGGAGACGTATGGGCTGTTCAACGGTAAAGAACTCAGGGGACCTGGAGAAGAGAGTCTGGCTTGGTACGTGATATTTGTTGGCTGGTGGAAAATGATGATCTGGCAACCCCCCAAAAGAACTCCCAATAAAGATGTCTATATTCATTTGAGGTTAACAGAATAAACATCGAAAACTGTAACAAACCATAAATGATGTGGAGAGCTTCATCGGGAGCATTTGAATGTTTACTTTGATGAGGATTATGCCTGATTTGATTCATTTGGATTCTCCGAATATTCCGTCAAGCTGCTCGGATCTGGCTTTGACAGAGTAGTCAGAGTCAGGCCTGGCCTGCTCTGCTGTGCTAGCAGGAGAAGGCTGCATGTCTGCTCCGGTAACCTGAAACCTACAGGCCTTGTTAGGTGAGGCCGACGTCCAACCCCAGAGAGACTGACAGTCCCATGCTGCCCCCCAGAGGAGCTTCGACAACGTCCTGCCGAAATGTCTTCAGAAGGGATCCTCGTAACCCTCCAATCGAGGAGAAAATCTCTCTAATGTCTGACTCTCGTAAAGTTGAGGAAGCCCATCAAAGTACCCGACATCAAAATGTTTGCGGCTCCCAACTTTCGCACTGAACTTTATAGTTTTGGGGGTTCTGAGGACTAGCCATGCTGCACTAACAATGTGGGTGAGGATATCACGGCTCTGCGTTGCATGTGGACCACATTGGGGCTGGAAGAACCGCGACAAAGCGACCACCAGACGATGGTTAGCTACTGAGACGGACTAATTAAACAGGCTTGGCAACACAGGCAACGTCACGTCCCGGTCCCTGACACATGGACATGAGCTCAGAGTGGGCTGAAACGCCGAGAGCTTGTTTCAGCGTGGATAACGTGACACCGTTGGTGAAGTCTGTCACCTTTGACAGCAGCAGGGGACTCTTCACCTTGTCACCTGTGACTTGCGTCCCTCACAGAAGGCGATTCACAGCTTGTTGCATTAATTTTTTTATTCTGCTGATTCACTGGATAACCAAACACTTACATCTGCATATGCAGTTGATGGATTTGCATATCTCTGAAAGCTGATAAAACAATGTCATCCTTACACCAACTTGGGTCGTTCACAATTTTCCGTGTATCACTACAGAAGTAAATCATTTTTCAATGCATCCACTTTTTCTCATACTTAGATGACTAGCGGTGGTCAATATTCAGGGATTTCGATACAGAATAGGTGACACATGGCTTTGAACTCGTCTCACTGGGCAAGTCCAGACATGGCCAGCAGTAACTCAGAGCAAAGTGTATTTGCCTATTCTCCCAGGATGGCTCGATTGAGTCGGTTGCTGCACACAAACTTCTGGGAAACTGCAACAGGTGGTGACTTGGGTCAACAGCGCCATGGAGAGATAGACTATAGGATGTGGGTCAGCAAACTTAAGAAGTCGACCTTCATTTTGAGGTTAAACTGAGGTTAATGGCGTGGTAAACATTAGCAAAAGGACGGTTTGGGGATTAAGCTGTTCGGGTTTTCCTCGGCTGGGTCAATCATGCTGTAATTTAACAACAACTTGAGTGTAGCTCATGACAAACACCTGGTTAGTAAGTAATTCAAGGTCACACAAGGGTCTCTTTCACACAGATCCGATCCAGCCCATTCTCTGATGCCATTGTGTATCTTAGCTATTGTATTGTGTAAGTACAAGTTAGCATGAAATACACTATGGAAGTCCTTTCCCAAATCTTCGAAACAGTAGCTTCATGGTAAAGTACTTGCTGATACTAAGCCATGTGTGTCTCCTGGTCAAGCTGTGGGCGTCTATTGGATGAGATCTCCACAAAAGCCCACAAGCCTTTATGCGTGTCATTTTCAGAGGACTTGCTTTGTCAGGGTCAGGCCAGTCAATGAACACTTCAGCCACGGCTATAAATCCACCACTGGCTCCACCAGAAGACTGGCTGATGTCCAACAGAGAGTAGAAGATCTTTCTCAGTGTTTAATATTAGTTTGAATCCCTTTAGTCAACATGAGGGTAACCAGCAGTCCTCTTGGTGTTGACACAAAGACCATTTTAACACTTTCTGGCCAAATTGTCCAAACAAAACAAAAGCATACCGCGATATGTATGTTACCGACATATGCATTAGTAATCAAGGTCATTTCATGTCATATAAAATAGACGAATTCAAACAGTGACTGTAATCATCCCAGTAACCTACATTCCTCCAGTGCAGGTTTGGGTTCTGTTAGAATCATAAGACAGTGGAAACAGGACGCATATGAAGGGCTCTTCTGGACCCAATGACGCCCACCTTCTGATGAATTTACAACCGCACAGTCCCCCCTCCTCCTTGTTACAGTCCATCGTCCCGAGGACACACACACACCAACACACTGAATACCACACGTGCACAATCACACTGGCACGCAAGCATATATACAGGGCTTCAAAAACTTCTCGATCAGCTGGAGCTTGGCATGAAAGAGTGGGTTCTTACAGTTGGCCTCTATATGAGATTGTGTGTGGGTGTGTGTGTGGGTGTTTGTGTGTGTGTACGTATGTGTATGTGTGTGTATGTCAGGCTCTCCAGAGAGCATGGACATCATGCTGAGTCAGGGGGATCTGACTTCCTTCCTCCAGGAAACCCTGGCCGCCCCCTCTCCCCCTGACGAGCCCAGCAGACCTGAGTGACAAGAGACTGCAATGCGAGCCTCCTCGGCGAGCTCCGTGGTGGGGCTCACCCATACATGTCCACCGCAGAAGCTGCGCTGTGGTCAGCTCTCCGGCAGGAACCTGCCACCGGATCCTGAGGGCGACTGGGTTGAGGAATAAGTTCCTTTGGGGTCGATACAGCGTACACAGGCAGAGAAGGCCTCACTGCTACAGAGCTTACCAAAATTAGCTTGACGCTAACGTCTTGTTTATATTTTCTCGGACTGATCAAGGAGGCTCTGTTCTTCTTCCTCTCCACCCAGACAGGAGCTGGTCTGTGGGGCCACGGCCGCGTCCACTCACCTCAAACAGGCATGTGGTTGGTGGGTGTCGCCAATAGCGTCCATTGCTGTGGCAACACGCCAGTTGACCCACTTTTTCAGCTCAGCTGTGTTTTAGTTTGGCTTTGCATCACCCACCAATGTCAACAAATCGGTAGGCGTGACACAACCATGTTTGGGTCTCGGTGGCCAAGGTGCAGTCCAGAAATAACACACACTTCTCCGTGTGACTCGAGGGCTACGTTAATCACCTCCCTTTAGGGCCTGTGTGTGTACAGGACATGTGTGTGAGTGTGTGTGTGTGTGTGTGTGTGTGTGTGCGTGCTGCAAGAAAGCTCCCATCTGCAGATAAAAGATCTGGTCTCACAAAGGATGTTCTGCTCTACTTGAATCTCAAAGCTCATGTGATGTGGAAGGAAGAAAAAGGTGTCTTGTCGGTGCTGTGAAGTTCACCTCCCACAATCCTTGACTTAATTGTGTGTTGAGTTAAACAACCACTTACCATGCATCAGAGTCTGAGGCGTTTTGGTTGAGTAAGCCACTAAAGGAATGGACCAGATGAACTCAACGCTCCGACTTGGAAGAGAATGGAACATATTTTGTCAAGTCATTCAAGGCACGCTGAATCACGGCCTAGCCAATCTGCTCTGGCCTTGTGATTTTCTGCTCATGTCAGCCTCCACAGAAGTGCTCGCTGATGAAGATGGATTTATCTGCCTGCCAGGACAGGTTTGAGACTGGATGATGAACTGGCTGAATCCCGTGTCAGACGAACTCTCCAAGAGCTGTGTGTGTGTGTGTGTGTGTGTGTGGGTTGGGGAGGGTTAAAGCCAGCCTGTCAATCTTACTTTGAACGATGAGGCGTATTTTGCTGTTGGAGAGTGCTCCCACGGTTACACACACATCTGTTTTTCAGGCCGGCTAAGAAAGGTTAACCTCATCGTGCGGCGAGAGTGTGTGCATGTGCGTGCGTGCAGCAGTTTAGTAGTTGATCCCAGTCTGCTGAGTGACCTGGAGACCCCTGCAGGCCTTTCACCTACTGACCAGTGGCCCAGTCAATCTCCCCACGACACCTGGGCTCAGACAGATCTAGGTCCCTGCCTGACCTCTTAGCGCACCGAGGCGGGAGATCTATGGACTAATAACCCCCCCCCCCCCTCATGTTGCTCACGCCTCCCCAGGGGTCACCCTGCCCTCAACGTCTCTCTTTCCCTCTGTCTCAACCTCTTTCTTCACTCCTCCATCATCTCTCTATCTTGAAATCTCAGTAAGAATATCCCTCTACCCTCTTGTTAAAGGTCACAGTGGTTAGATATGGAGATAATAGACTCTGCTGATGTACAAAAACAAAATTTCACCTCAGAACCCAATTGGCTGTGTACATCTGTGTGTTTTTGCCGAACTGGATTAGTGGAAGGTGTTCGCTGTTGAATAAAGGAACACTAGATTCCACCGTTGAAATGACAGCAAAGTATGAAAAGCATTTGCTCAAGGGATCTCCATGACACTAAAATGAGCACATTGTTGCGTGTGTAAAGCATGCTTCCAATAAAACCAGGAAACACATGTGACGCAAAGGTCAGGGGTCGTGGGTCCGTCTCCAGGCGGTGACCTTATCTTCGGCGCTGACACAGGACTCTCGTATTCCGCTGTACTTCGTGACAGGTCGCAGAGAGACCGGAGATCAAGGCGGTTCTTCGGCAGGTTAATTTCCTCAACTAACCAAATCTCTAGATCAAAAAGATCACCTTTCAGCAAGAGCTCAGCTCATGCCTCTGGACCAGCATGAACGACCCGGCGACCCATGGGGATCGCTTTGAAGCTCAACAAACCATGGTCGACGTTGTCTCAGAAGCATTACATGGTCACTCTGAAGGGGGAAGTGATAAGAGAGATTAGGAAATCAACTGTGCTCATGTTCTCCTTTTAATGAAAGACTGGCAACAGCAATATCCGACTGAACAGGGAGTTCAGGAAAAGACTATAGTTAGATCAACCAAACAGCCAACCCCCGTCAAGGTGATGTGCTGAATCATTGCGGGTGCCACACTATCCTGCCGACAAATCTGCTATTGTGATGTATTTCCTGACTGTTCCTCCCCAAGGTTTCACTTCCTGCATCCCTCCCTCCACACACCCTTTCCTCATTAAGGCTTTGGTCACGGGCATGCTGGGAAAAGTGGAGGCTCTGACAACACCTGCCACCTCACATACGAAAGGCTGTTCACGGCTTCAACCCTCCCAGGTGGCTAAAGTCATTTGCGTTCTTACATAGGAAACAAAGGATTAAAAAAAGAAAAAACGCCTTAGTCACCCAACTCTGTGTTGAGAAATCTGTGAGGGAACAAGATAACATCATCTCACGCAATCAGAGACGTAATAGTTGTTAAGTTCTCACATGTTTTTTTTTTTACAACATCCTCACACACATCACATTTCCTTCCTCACTGCAACCTCAATTGGTGGAATTACGAAGGAGCAGCTGATGTCATCGCTGCTTAACCCCACCGACTGTGGGAAACGTAGTCAGTAAGTGAGGCTCTGAAGAGACGGCCGTCCACGCGAGCCCATGTCCCACACGTTTGAACACGGAGCCTAGCAGTTCTCACTGGGGGTGTTGAAGGCCCGTCTAGCCTCTGAATCAGTTCTGGATAGCAGTGGCAGGAGAACTGAGAGTTTCCATGGAGGTCAGCTCCTCTTTGGGCCAGACTTCACTCCGGCAGATCGATGCTGTCAGTGAGCATGTCAGAGGCTTGGAAGCATAAAAAGACCTCCTCCTTAGCCAGCTATATTCTAGATATAACCCCAGACTGGAATGAATACAACTTGTAGTAATACTCTGTCTGAAATGGTTGGAAATACTATCTAAATATTGGATTGTCACTCGAAAAACGAAATGTTCACACACTCAACTATTGTAAAAACATATGTGGTTATCATTAATCTGCTGTTTCATCTTAAAATAACCTATAGCCAAGCTTTTACTCAGAGACCTGTCGGGCTATTCACACTTGATAAGGAAAACAGCACAGAGCAATTTCAAAGACTGAGAGCGTGGTCCCAGCTTTCTGACTTGCCTACTCACAGACAGAGTTTCACAATTCTGCTAAGTCCAACTTCTGTGTTGGAGTCTGCATGAACAAGAATCATGTTACCTGACGTTGGTTCCTCTTGTAAATCTGGATAATGGACCAGAGCTAGGGAGACGAGGAGATTACCCAAACAGTCTCCACATGTGGCTTAACAGCACCATAACTAAACAATGGGGCTATGAAAGCTAACCCTGATTAGACTCCATTGTAGCAAGACCAGTTTTGCGATATGAGATATTGCTGCCCTCTGATTCAACCTGTGATCAGGAGAACACAGGCCACTTTAACGCCAAACTTCCAGTCGACAACCGATCGATTGAAAGAGCTCTGCGAAGGGCTGACATGTCATAAAACAACCTCTGCTAGCCTGATGCCGGAGAACAGAACCAGGCCTCTTCAGCCTCAGCGCAGGTGTTGACAGACACCCCACGTCAGCCGTGTGCTTGCTGGCAGGGTGCACAGCCAGGGCTACTGTACTCCCGGATCTGTTTGGGGACAGACCAGCAGCCAGCACCCTACTGGAAACGCTCGCTCCGTCCAGTAAGTGATGACAGAGCAGCGCCATAGGGGAGAACGAGGAGCAAGGGTCCAGCCGACAGCCCTGTCTGACGTGGCGGCTGCCGACTCCAAGCCAACCTCTCTATCGCTGCCAGCGTTCGATGAAAACAAGAAAAAGAAGGAAGTCAAATGATTAGAGCAGTGTACCTGAGAGCAAATCTCCACGATCAGCTGTTCCTCAACACTTATTCCCCCGAAAGCGACGAGTCAATCTTTTCAGGGGGGAGCGCTTTCATCGGGTAACATTATCGCAGAGAGACAAGGCGCAATGGAAAACAAATTGTCCGCCTACGCGGGGCTGTTAAATTTCACATTGAACCTTTTACATGTCCCATCAGAGGGCTCTGGTAGCAGAATGCAAACAGAGTGATGCTGGGGGACACGGTTCGGGATCTCGGGAGGGACGTAATTCAAGGCTCCCCCAGCGACAGGGATTGCATTCAGGCCGCCCTTGACAGTTAGCGCGACTGTGATCACGGTCAATGTGCCTCTGCCTTCTAATAGAGTGAAATACAACCGGCACGGCCCCGCCCACGGAGCCCCTCTCCTGAGTCCTGCTCGCTCCAGAGCCCTGCTTGCTGGTACACCGCGGGTCTGGCTGGGTTGAGGAAATCTGGCACAGGAACAGACCGTTGACAAGGAGGAGGAAGAGGTGGTATTTCAGAGAAAGACAGAGAGAGAGAGAAAGAAAAGTCTCTTCCCCCAGGTTTCTGATAAGAGAAGCAGCTGTCGGAGGACTTTGTCCCACCCCACATCTCCGAACCACCCCCCCCCCCCCCCCCCCCCCCCCCCTTCCTGTCATTTCAGGATGACTTGATCAAAAAGCGTCAGGTTGTCCCCTGGATGAGGGCCGAGCCCAAAAACTACGATCGTGCCTCCATCCCCTTCCTCCACCGGCAAGCCCTCTCATCTTCCTGTCTCCCATCCTCCCTGCAACCTCCTCACCTGCCACAGGGGACCCTGCTTCCTAACGGCTTCCTGACTCATCTGCTCGGACAGCAGGCAGCACGTGAAGACATAGAGGATGGAGGCTGTGAGTGTGTGTGTGTGTGTGTGTGTGCGTGTGTGCTCGTAGGACTGGAGGAAGAGGAGGAGTGGATAGGGAGGGGGGGGTAGATTTTGGCATTGGAGCCAAAGCCTTTTCCTTCCTGCGGCTTTATGGTCTACTTACCGGTAGCTTGCTTTCATCTGTCCGGGGTAGGGCCCTCCAACAGATCAGCGGCAGAGATTTGGAGTCGGGGCTTGGGCGGGGGGTAGGATGCGTGTGTAGGTGGTTGGGTGGGTGGGTGGGTGGGGGTCTCTGAAAGAGGTCCCAAGCTAGACAGGATGGCCCTGGGTGTGCTCATGACATGCATTTTTAACACCCCTGAGTGGCCTATTAAGGTGGCAGAGCTAGGCAGCTCTCTGCCCTACATGCGACTGACTACTGCCCCAGTCATCTGCACAAGGTGTGTGACACACCTCCTCAATGTTAAGCTTGTGCCAATTTCAGTTTATGACATTGTCGGCCAAACTTGACACACATTTGACTACAGAGCAAACATTATGAAAGGTCATGTGACATCAAACCTCCACATTACGTCTATATAACATCCAAGATGGACGTTTCACGCTGAAAAACTGTGGTAGAGTTCATGGCAGACCAAGAGGTTTAAACCCCTTCACTGTCTGCTGTTTTGAATGAAAGTGGCTCCAAAACAATAAACAAATCATTTGAAAAAAACAAAAAAAAAACGTTTACTTTAAAAAGAAGAAAAAACATTTAAACTCCGAAAAAGATACGTTCACAAACACCCAACCCGTCAGCTAGGAACAGCACCCCTAAGCTATGGTACCCGACCCCATCACCTGAGTTCAGCTCACTGACAGACACCCCCAGGTAGCAGCAGGGTGAGACTGTATGAGAGTGAGCCACAGCAGGTCCGAGGATCAGCCTGTGTTTACATGTCTCAGACCAAGACACGGGTCAGTCCTCAGACTCTCCCCAGCCATGGTTCATCATCTGCTTTGTATTTTCCATAGAGCGATCAAAACAGGGTGTGCATGTGCGAGTGTGTGTGTGTGTGTGTGTAGGGTTTGCACATGCTCAGAGTACCACCTTGCCTTGCGGTCAGGGAGGAGAGAGGCCCCCGGATAAACAGACCTGGCTGTTGAGGAGGGAGAGGAGGAGGGAGAGGAGGGGGGCGGGGATGCCAGGGAAAAGGGGAGAAGGGGGGGGGGGGGGTATCACACGCATGATGGATGAAGCAGGAGTCCCTCCTTTCACCTAGAAAGGAGAGGAGCCCAGATCTCACCAGACAGAGGGAGGAGGCGGTGGAAAAGAGTGTCTAAACTACAGCGAATGTTATGGCGAATATGTCCGTCCAATAAGACACGGGCCCAATTCAGAACTTAGAGTCGGAACAGAGATAGAGAGGGGTAACTTTAGTTGGAGAGCGCGTAAGTAACTGAACACATATTTCTAACAGGGCTGTGAGGCAGAATGTAAGAGAGACATAGACTAAGATAGAACCAGAAACAGAAAGAGAGCGACAGAGAGACAAAGGGAATAAAGCGATGGAATGTAGAGAGAGAAAAAACAGAGAGAGGCAACAGTAGATTGAGAGAGATGTAGGTCACAGGGCTTAGCATTATGCTTTAAATATCACACTGAAAACATAGGAAAACACACTTGGTATCATGTGCGACTCCAGAGTGTGTGTGAGCAGAGGCTGGATCAGCCAGGGCTCAAGATGTTTTTTTACTTGTGCGCACATTCGTTGACCTGAATGTCATCTGGCCGAGATAACAGTCCTGCTTCCTCATTAATGTTAGTGTCTAACCAGATTTGGAACTCTGTTAAGCGAGAGTTGGTTACAATAAGATTTGTCCACTCTGGCATGAAGTTGATATACCTATAAAGGCTCCACTGCCCGGCTCGAAATATTTAACAACTTTATACGGCAGTTGCCCTGTCTGTGTGGAATTATGTGGTCATTCCACAAGCAATGCCCAACCTGGTATTTCAAAGTATGTCATAAAAATTGATCTGTAAAGAAAGCTGATCTGTTATTTAGATGTGCAAATGTTTTCAGGGGATTGTGTTGCAGCCCTTAATCACCCCCTTTTAAAAACAATCATATTTGGGTAAAAAATTCCCCTCCCTCAGCCCAGCCAGGAAAGTTTCTCCTGAGCTGAAACAGCCGCCTGGTTTTCACAGTGCAGCGAGGGGCTAATTGGCTTAGCAGAAGGCCCTTATCCACGGTGACTTACAATGCTAACGGCTTTAGCGCTCGTCTGGGGAGTGACAGGTTCATTTTCCTGACCACCCTGGGAAAATGACCGGGCAAAAACAACCTGTAAAATCCTAATGCGCGTGGCTGTACGTGTGTGGTTGGTGTGCTAGTGCTCTGTACTGTGTGTGTGTGTGTGTGTGTGTTGCTATAGTATGGCGTGTGCTGGGGTGTGGGTGGGAGGAGGAGGGGTGGGAGGTGACAGGTACAACGTCAGGCCTGATTCCAATTTGAAAATCCCCTCTCTCCACCTGATTAACAGTTTCCCTGGATGGCCAGCATGAAGGTGGACCAGACAGTGTGACTCAAAGGCGGTGAAATAGACTGACTTCTACCTAACACAAGGGTGGGTGAGGCCCAGTCATCGAAAAAGTCCCTAAATTCTCGCAAAGCATAAAACACTGCCAATCAAGGATGATGTACTTCCTGAATAGGAGCACTTGAGCGTGTGTGGGCGTAGTTACATCAACATCTACAATGTTTCAGATGAGTCGGCTGCACTTTCAGCTCCCCACATGACAAAGAAGAAGAGGACTGAAGACGGTTCCTTGAGGAGCCCCCCTGTGGAAACACCGGTGAAGCGGTGTAACAAACACGGCCACGCCAGCGTGCCGTGACCTGAGGCCTGACAAGCATCCTGGTCTTGAGAGCTGGGGGGACGTGAGGGGATGAGGGCGGGGAACCTGTGGACGGCGCAGGGGCGACTGTGGACTCACCCTCATGTTCGCATGGAGGGGCCTGTCCGCAGGGCGAGGTCGGGGTGGACGGAGGTCACTAGGTGAGGTGGGGAGCGGAGCAGCGGTTATTAATCCTCAAAGAAGTCCTGTCTGAGGCATGGCCCCTAGTCAGCCCTAGCACTCGCACCGAGACAGAGAGAGAGAGAGAGTGAGAGAGAGAGAGACAGAGAGAGAAAACTAGGTCAGGAATTCTATTATGTTTAATTATGTTTTGGGAAAGTGAGAGGGTTCTGGTTACACTGGCCATGTGCTTCTGGTTAGACAGTGTGGGCTCCCTCGTGCACATATACATCCAGGATACAACCCAGTCCAGCCCACTGTCAGTTGTCTGAACCCCCCATGCTACACACGAGACACACAAGCAGGCACATTACAGCTTGGGGAAACAAATACAGCAGACTCTGAACATTTATGTCCTTGCTGTGAATGTTTACCTACACGTGTACTGGAGCAACCGGCAAGAAAAATGCATCTGAGATTACTCAGCATGCAAAGCTATGCTTCATGTCTTTTAGGTGGGGGGGGAGAGGGGGGGGGGTGGTCAGATAGTCTAATAACTGGATGTAAAAACAAGATATACTCAACATTTCACGGCAGAATGTTGTCCGCTTGAGTTCCTGCTCAGATTAACGGCTGGTGTCGAGGGAGTGGACGGTTTAATGAGACGGAGCACTGGGATTAATGCTTCGGTCATTGGATGGTTGCAGTTCTCAGCTTCCATGCGGAGCCAGTCGAAATAACCCTTGTAACCTCAAGAACCTCTACGATGGAACCCTGGATGGAACCCCCCTGCTTCCCTACACACAGCCTTCCCCTCAGATAGACATCGAACACCTAGTCCTGTGAGTGCGGTTCACAGGGGTGATGGTCAACTCTACGAAGGGGATGGGGAACGGGGGGGGAGAGAGGAAAACAAATAGAAAATAACAGCTTGAGATGAATGATAGAGGACTGCACTGTATGATTCATGGCTGTTTTCAACCGTGTTGTTTTCAAAAGGTCATTTCTTTCCCCCTGTTTCTCGAGAAAGCTTTTCCATCCTTGCTTCACGGCACGTTTTCCGAGGAAGGGGTGTTTACCGGACTTGGGGAAAAGCCCTGTCACAGTTCAGTTCCCTTACACGCCGTCATGTTACCACCACATTTGATCTTTGGACGTCAGACGAGTCCAGCGTCGAGTTTCAGTAACACGTTGCGCCATCTTGCCCCTGGCTGAGCCAAGTACCTTCTGAATGAAAAAGTAAACAGTAAATCTGGAGAAAGCACGTGGATCGGGGTCGCAAAGTTTGCAACTGCAAGTCCCGTCTCATCCACAGGAGACAGGACTGTGCTGATGTTTGTGCGTGTGTGTGGGTACGTGGGTGGGTGGGGGTGGGGGTGGGGGGTGTAGGTTTTGCAGAGGGTCACCCGCGGCAAGCGTTGGCGTGGCGCGTGCTGGCGGCCGCCCAGTGTTTATGGGCTGTGTCTGCGGCGTGCTGACCCAGTCGTGCCAGCTCCAAACCACAGGCTGAGGCAAGCGGCACCAGGCACCAGGCACCGGGCCTCGTGGCGTAGTGAGATATCATTGCCATCGCTTCTGGAGCTGTCTGGTGTTCATGCTCAACCAGCCACAGAGCAGCCCCCTCTCCGCTGTTATGGAAAGGCAACGCGCACACACACAACTGGATGCATGCACACTATTAGATGTGTAGATACTAGATACTACTATGTAAATATTTCACACACACACCATCAGCCACGCTACCAGGCACCCACATACACAAAACAGATCACACACACACACACACACAGACAGACAGTGATTGAAACTCCCCACAGCTATTCCAGGAAAAGGTGTGTGGGCATGACTGGCTCAGTATCGCTGTGAGACTGGAGGTTAGCGCTGCCTTACTAAAGCTAACCTGAATTTGTTCAACCTGGCCAAACCATCCACACAGTGTCCAAGGTCTGGCAAAGATCTTTGCCGAATTCTCCTGGGCAGACTGGAATAACACTGTGGCATTGGGATTTAGACTTCCCCATCGCTCTCACAGGGGGAAAAAAAGCCATCTTGTCACACAAGAGTGGTCATGACCACAGTAGGGGAAGACAGCATTTCTGTTCTCATCCAAAAATGATTCAGCTACTGTTTAAACACATTCAATTGTATTTTATGAGAGACAGCTAAACAATCAAAACGCACAGTTTATACAGATTATTTACAGTACTTAATAATGTAATTATAAAGATTGTTTATTTGTTTTGGTTGGATGTGAATGTAGTTGGCATGCAGACATAGAGACAGTTATTCCTGCTAGTTTGAGTTGTTTCTAGACGCAAGGTTATTTTATTATTCAAGATTTTTAGACATAGTTGATAAGAACAGTAGCTCCTAAAAGATGAGGACTGAGACTAATGAGGACGAAACAGACCAAAATACTCCAATATACGTATGTCCTTACAAATGCCAAAGACACTCGAGACTTTAATATCCTGAAACGTGCAGCTACTGACGTCTTGATACGAACGTCATGTCGAAGGAGGCTTCGGATTGAGTTGGGGCTGCAACAAGTGGCCTAGTTCCTCCACTTTCCCTGACTGACAGCGTCTAATGAATTAGGTCAGTCTCATCTTAGAGCTGTGAGGCGCATAATATTTATGGAACTGTTTGACCCGGTCGTATCTCCCTCGGTTCAGATCTCAGCTCCCGGGTGCGTGTAGTGGACCCGTGTGCTCAAAGAATGCAACGCTAAGCCTAGCGATCAGCCCGGTAAGCTAACATGCTAAGATGATTTGGAGAGTAAATACAGAAGCCCCAGATCGTCCAAGTCGAATCCCATCCCAGGGCTCTGAGGTGACCTCATCCAAAAGCCAAACTCAAATTATTGATCCGACGTATGGATTAGGATTTTCAAGTGCCACAGGTGAGAAGGCAGGAATGAAAGTAAATGTAGGAAGGGAGGTAGGGGAGGGGGAGCATAGGGGGGGCAGCTGGGGAGGGGGGGTTCACACAATCTGGACTAATTGGGGCCTGATGCGCAATCTCTGGAGGCTCAAGGAGTAGGTGTCAAGGTGGTCCTCACGAAGCGGCTGAAGCATCTCGTGGATCACAGTCTGCTAGTGGTTGATCAGACAGCAGGGTAGGGAGCACACACACGACCGTAGCACACACCAGCACGCGTTGCACGAGACCACAGTATACAGCCCCTCACTGTAACCGTCGTAGGCAGATATTTCCAGTTTCCTAAAAATGTCCGCCTCAGCGTTTTACAATTCAGTTTTTACAGCCTACCGTGGCCCAAATTGTTTCTCCAGTCTCTCCGAGCCCCTTCGTTCTCTGAAAGCGTGACGGAGCATCGTTCCCCTGCACAAGCTGGAGAGACTTCCCCACGGGAAGGGGGAACATAAACACAGCCGAGACTACCGAGCCCACCCCTTCACCCCCACCCCTCCACACACACACGCCCTCCAGCCCCCACCCCGATCCAACAGTCCACGCCTCACACCGCCCACCCCTCCACCCCCATAAGCCCTCCTCCCATAACCCCCTTCCACGCACCGCCTCACTCCGGCAGCCACGCCGTCCTCCTTGCGCCACCTCCTCCACTCACCCCACCAGTCCACATAGCCCTCCTCCACTCCCACCGTCTTCACCCGCCAACCATCCTCCTCCCCACCGCTCCGTTAAAACCGCCCCACCTACGCCCCACCTCACTTCACTCCCCCACCCTCTCCATCCCTCCTCTACTCCGACCCATTCACCCCCCCCCCCCACGACTTCCTCCCCTAACGCCGCATTCCACTAAAGACCGCTCCCCTCCTCCAGCCCCCTTATCTTCCCCCTTTCACAGCCGTCTGTCCGTCCAGCGTGGAGGAGAGGCACATTTGCACAGCCCCTGTGACCTAACCCTCCTCCCATTACTCTCTCTCTTTCTCTCTCTCCCCTCCTCCCTCCCTCGCTCCCTCTCTCTCTGCCTTCCCCTCCATCTTTCTTTCTCACTCCCTCCCTCTCTCTCCCTCTTACTCTCCCTCCCTCCCTCCCTCACACCCTCCTTCTCTTTTTCCCTTCTCCTCCTCTCTCCGTTTACAGTCGTGGCAGTGTGTGGCTGCTCCCTCACGACTGACCCACCTGGCGGAGGATCAACAGTGTGGTTATAGCAGGATAAACACACGTTACCCCAACCCCTTTCCTCTGTGAACCCCCCTGTGCTCTGCAGGGAGCCGTGGCCCCCAGGTCTCCGTGCCCCACCATGTATGAGGGCTGTGGAGTCTGAGTCACTGTTTGCTTGAAACCTACGAAGGCTGCAAGTGCCTGTTTGGGGCCAGAACCTTGTGCGGACAATGCGTTGGGGGTGGTTAGTGTGTGGTCACTGGTCATGAGAGGGCCAGTATGTGGTCAGGCATGGTCTGTGGTCATGAGGTGGCCAGTATGCAGTCAGGCATGGTTACTGGTCATGAGAGGGCCAGTATGTGGTCAGGCATGGTCTGTGGTCATGAGGTGGCCAGTATGCAGTCAGGCATAGTCTGTGGTCATGAGATGGCCCGTATGCGGTCAGGCTCGATCACTGGTCATGAGAGGGCCAGTATGTGGTCAGGCATGGTCAGTGGTCATGAGAGGTGAAAATAATATACTTTGAGCCTATCGATCTAAGCTGTTTCATCCGTAGTAAGCATGCTGAGAGACTTCCAGATCACAAGGCAGGGGATCAGGGGTCAGCGTCAAAATGTTTCTGCTCAGCACGGAACGTTTGCCCTGGGTCCATCAGAACAAACGGCTGTCAATTCAAAACGACTGCGTGTTGAACTGTAACATCAAACCACCAACCTTTTTCAATCTCCGATAGATATAGAACTGCTGTGCCATGGGCTTATCTATTAAACAGATGTCCTGGGTTGTAGACCCATCTCTACATCAGACCATTTTTGAGGTCTGAACATGTCTCGCGCAAACTATAAGAGCTTTGGCGCTAACTATCTTTTCTGTGACAAGCTTTTGGAATCTTCAAGGCCTTTCGGATCCAGAGAATTCATTAGACAACACTTCCTGTCAAACCGCAGCTAGACCAGACAGACAGACAGACCTCAAGATGAGACAAGCCCACATACAGGCCACTCCTTTCCTCCCTCACACACACACACACACACACACACCCACACACACACACACACACAAACACCCCCGCACAAACACACCCACACACGTACAAAGCGCTCTACCACTGACAGACAGACAGACAAAGCCACACTCCCAGGCCGCTCAAGCACAACACGCGCCTGTCAGCATGTGAAATGGGGTGGAATGGAGCAAGCCCAGCAAGAAAAGAAGTGGAGGAGAGACTTGGTCTCCCAGCGCAGGCCAATCCCTCCCTGCCCGCCCAGCCACATTGCACGATCCGGACCCTTTGCGGGAAGGCAAACGGGTCCTCTTTAAAAATGAGAACTCTTACTCTTGCCGACAATACGATCACTTTGGCCTTGTTCCAAAGCCCTCATACCGGCCTCACAATTGACTCATTGTGTTTTGTGCTGGCCACGGAAGGCCTCGCTCCTGCTCCCAAAAGTGGGACCGGGGCCTAATTGCAGTGGGATTGTGGAACCGTGGCGTGCGTTCAGACGAGAGAGTCGTTGATCATCGCGGGACATACTCACACAAACACGAGCGGGTCACGTGCAACCATACATACCATTATGTGCACGTTCAGAAAGTGAGCTCACGCACGCACGCACCGCACGCACACACACACGCACACACACACACACACACGCACACACACACACAAGCACACACACGCACACACAAGCACACACAGACACTCGAAGAAGCCTGAGGTTTTGTCAGGTGACAATCTCATCAATCATAGCATCCATCTGAGGTCTGGCACCAACCGTTTGGAGAAATAAGCTGCGTTATCGTCAAATGTCCCATATCCACAGACCTTGCTGTTGTATGCAAATAGTGGAAAAAGACCTGCCTACTGTACGTGTGTGGGTGTGTGTGTGTACAGTAGAAGGTGATGGAGAGGAGTGTGTGACAGTGTGTGAATGGGCTCTTTATACTGCGAGCACCCGTGCTATTTTGGGCGGTGGGGTGGTCACACTGGAGTCACAGAACAGCACCAAAGGCCTCCCTCTCTCTCTCTGTCCCTCTCTCTCTCTCTCTCTCTCTCTCTCTCCCGCCGTTCCAGCCCGACGGCTCGCCCATGTTTGCTTTGGTCGGGCTGACGTTGTCGCACAGCGGGAGGTGGGGGAGGGGGGCGGGGTGGAGGGGAGCAGGGCGGAGGGGGCTCCTGCTGCTGACCTGGCTCGTTCGGGGGTGGAAAGTCACCGGTGTGTGCCTCCCCTTAGAGGCCAGCCCAGAATAGCCCATCCCCACTGCCAATGGCCTGATGCGGTGCGTCAGAGGAACAGGACAGGTAGTCAGGGCTGTATGGCAGGCCAGTGTGCATTCACGCTCCCCAGAAAAAGGCAGGCCGGCACGTCCAGCGAAGGAGATGGCTGCGGGGGGAGACGCGCGCTCATGAAGCGGTTTTGGCGGCGCAAATTTACACAACGCATTTCTGCACGCGTGAATCACATTAGCAAGCGGTGAGAACTGGCGAGTCGTGGTGCGGGCCAGCATAGGCAAACATTTGCAGCCCTGCCAGCAGCTCCTTGCCCACTGGAGCCAGGGGCCGGTGGCATGTGCTGGGCAGGGAGAAGTGGGAGCGCGGAGGGGAGGCAGGGGAGGACAGGGGATGGGAAGAAAGGAGGAGGAGCGAGAGTTCCTCCTCGCTCCTTTTCCCCTGAATCTTTTTTTACGAGATGTAGCTGAGCTGCGGCGGAGTGCAGCTTTCTGCTTTAGCGCCGGCTCCTAGTTCACTGGGGCCACATTTGGCCTGCACATGTTGGGCCCCAGGAGTCTCACTATCGGTCTCCGACCAGGCTGGATCCCAAATCAACAGGACCACAGACCACAACAACACGCCACGGAGGAAAAGTCTTACTCGGCAAAACACGCTGTAAAACCTGCCTCAAGTTGCTTCATCTAATAAAATGCATCTCCTGTGAGTGTGCTTGTTGAGTGTGTGTGTGTGTGTGTTTTGACATGCAGTATTTCGTGATTCAAACCTTTGGCCACCTCCCCAAACTCTCTGTATTTGAGCTCTGTCCATGCTCATCGTCAAGGTGGGTGAACTTGATTGTGATAGAACTTACAGCACACAGTGCTTTTTAAAGAACAATCGAATGACAATGACTTTTCCTTTCACGCTGGCAATACTAAGCTGCATCAGCCTTATATACCATCAGGGTGTGTGGATGTGTGCATGTGTTTTAAGCACCATTTCCCCTACGTTTCCTTCCCCAGCCTTAAATTATCCTTGTGAGTCTGTTTTTTTTATTGAGGTTCTGCCACAACGACTTCCACAAAACGAAAAACCCTGTGTAACACGTGTGTGAAATCCTCACTGTACGGTGGGACTGCAATGACTCACAGTGAACACTTGTGCACATGGACTCCATTTGCGACATCCCCTCCGCAACATCTAAATTGCGTGTGGAGCAAGATACTCTTTAACACGGAACATCGCTTGAGCATGTCTTTCCTTGAGCTTCTCCAATATTTCATTCTGCATCAAAACAATCCCCATTTGCATGCTGACAAAGTCAGAAGAATCATCCCCATCTACAGCACAAAGAGAGGAGAGCATATTAAACGCTCTTTCAAAAATCCTAATAGACATCACAGTATGAATATTGATGATAGTTACAGGAAGTCTTCGGCGTGCTGATTGGCAGACGTGTCGCGAGTCCAATCGGTTGTCTGCTTCCTGTCTAAGGAGGATCTTGATCTGGAAGACTAATGCTGTTACCAGCTTTCTTCAGACCTGAGAGGAGTCTGCACACAAACCATGTCAGGATGAACTCTTACAATGGACTGACTTCACAATGGAAGAAAGACCTACAGAGAGAGAGAGAGAGAGAGAGAGAGAGAGAGAGAGAGAGAGAGAGAGAGAGAGAGAAGGAGAGAAGGGAGAGAGAGAGCAAAATAGACTTTCGAAGAGGGCAGTGGTTGCGTAATTAAAATAATATTCGTAAATGTGGTTTGCGAGAGTCTTAAAAGCCAATTTGCATGAATTTTTTTGTGTGTGTAAAGGGTCCTGGTGTAGGCTCTGGCAGCAGAGAGAGGAGAAGAGGAGAGGGTGCAGGGAACAGAACGATCTGACCTGCTTCAGCACTGCACCAGGGGCACAGCACATTCTCAGCCCGCAGCGGAACCAAACTCTGACCTCTGTGGGAACATGGGCAGGCAGCTTCGCCCTCCTTCTTGATCATGTGTGGTCACGGTAGCCTTTGCTGAGGGCACAGGCTCCAGTACATCTGTCAGACACGCTGAGGGAACAGGGAGTCTAAGCTCCGTCTGCCTGTTGTGGCCCCAGCAGGAGAGGCTGTGCTGGATTAAAGAAGACCTGGGGGAGGAGCGGGTGTGTGAGGTGATAATGGAGAAAAGACCTGCTGTGGGCGACCCACTACCTCTGGGCTACCTTGTAGACACACACACAGTCTCTCACTCTCTCACACACACACACATACGCACACGCCACACACAACGCACACACACATTTCGCTGTCTGGGAGGTCAGAGTTCTAAAAGCCATCTCGGCTGCTCGAATTTGGTTAAGCTGGTGCATTATGGGGTTGGAAAAGGGCCAGTGCCTTGGGAGAGAACTCCCTCCTCCTGACACACATACACTTTCACCCCACCACCCAACCCCTCTCCCCATGGCCTAGCGCACTGCCCCAACCGTCTCCTCCTAACCTAGCACACCACCCCAACCCTCTCCCCCTGACCTAGTACACCACCCCAACCCTCTCCCCCTGATCTAGCACACTTCCCCAACCCTCTCCCCCTGATCTAGCACACCACCCCAACCCTCTCCTTCTGACCTAGCACACTGCCCCAACCCTCTCCCCCTGACCTAGCACACCACCCCAACCCTCTCCCCCTGACCTGGCACACTTCCCCAACCCTCTCCCCCTGACCTAGCACACCACCCCAACCCTCTCCCCCTGACCTAGCACACTTCCCCAGAGAGTCTCCCTCCAACCGCAAATGCCAAAAAACACTGTTTAAAACACATAGAACAAATCACACTTCGTGACAGGAACTGTGTTTACATCGCGTGACGCTGCTAGATAATTGCCGTGCATGTCACTGACACCCCATCTGTGAAAAAACAGCTTGTGAAAAATCAGCTTGTGAAAAAAACCCAGTAACACATAATGAGTTCATAAACTTGTTGCTCACGTCATTGCTTTGTCGACCCCTTAATCTCACCATTTCATAAATGAATGGACAAATTCTGGTCTGTATATATTCCGACCTCCAGAAACAAATCAGTCATGATATCCTAACGTCCTCGTGCGCGGGTGTGTTGGGGCCCCCGGGGCCAGAAGCTGGCCTGGATTACGGAAGACCTGAGGGAAGTGAGGAGGTGTGAGGTGATAATGGAGAAAAGACCTGCTGTGAGTGACCTAGTACCTCTGGCTACGGTGCAGACACACATACCACACACACACACACCACACACACATACGCCACAAACACCACACACACACCACACACACCACATACAAACACACCACACACACACATGCCACACACACACTACACACACACTACACACACACACACACCACACACGTACACTCACGTGAGGCCGAACAAGCCTGAGGGCCCACTTCTTCACACAAGTAGGATTGCGACTTGTTTTAACGAGTTCTTGTTTTTTTTTGTTTTTGTTGGAGCCTTCGTTGACTGTAGGCCAATTCGTATTTATTGAATGTAGGCCAAATCTGCTGTTTATGTGAACACCCTCCAACCCCCGACACACAACCCCCCCCCCCCCCCCCCCCCCCTCAACCCCCGGTCCCCTTCACCTCTCTCTGGGTCTTTCTCCTCCTCTCCACCTCTCGCTGTGCGTCCTCCTTTCTCTCCTCCCCACCGTCCCCTGTAACCCTCGCCCCCCCAGCCGTCCCTCTTTTCTCCTGCTCTCCCTGTGCTTCCACTTTCTCCTCTCTTCCTCTCCTCATCCCTCACTTCTCTCTTTCACATCTTCAGTATAATGCAAGACTGACTTTAACAAGCTGCAGCTGTTCATCCCAGTATGTGCAAAATACAGGTCCCGTGCTAGCTTACGGACACACACGCACACACACACACACACTTACACACACATACACACACTTAACTGGCCTCGTGCGTGGCAGACACGCAGCTCTTTTATGCTAGCAGCGTGTCCAAAGGGGTGATAAATATCATAGTTGAGCACTCAAATCTGTTTGATCACCTCGCTCAACCCCTATTTCCTCCTATCTCGCTCTTGTCCTCACTACCGCTCTTGACAGTGTTTTGACTGGCGCAAAGTAAAGAAAAGGGGGCTGGGGGGGGTGATAAATCCAGACTCTGTCCCATAAATCTTGATATATCTCGCATCCATTCCTGAATACATCACACGTTCGCTTTCCTCCTCTGCTTGGTCCGTGGTGATGGAGCCATTAAGGTAGTCAGATGGCCATGATGGTCGGCTATGCAACCATACCTCTCTGTTTAGGACCGATCGGGCATTCTTTCAGAATAAAAGCGTATATACTCCTACAGGTTCAGTCTGTTTGAAGTGCGGTGAGATCAGAGGAAGCCCTCCGTAACCATATGCTAAAAGAAGCCAGTACGAGACAAGGCTTTTCATATTTCTGACGCTGCGCTCGCCAACACGGCAAGGCCGTCGGCGGCCTGTCATCTTTCCACGGCCCAGACTTTTATGAGGGTGGTGCAGCGTAATTCGTACACAGGAAGCAACCAACCTGGCCAGACAGCCCCGTGTTCACGTGGGCTGACACGAGCTCTCAAGTCAACCCAAGTACCTCTGCACAACGCAACTCAAGTGTGTAAGAGCCCTATGGAGAGTGAGGAACTAAGTAGCTATTTCCACAATAACTTTGACCTCCATTCCCCCGTAAATGTGAAGCTCTTATGCGACACAGGCTGTAGACTAGGAGTCATCTGTGTCTTCAGTTCCACTGGAGCAGGTGACCCCCCCACGCGGCTGGAAAATCCCCATTATCAACCCCCCCCCCCACCCCCTCTATACTACACGCCATTTCGGCGAAGGGTTTCGAGCGGCCGAAACAAGGACATCGACTGACCCAAGTAATGCACATTCGCACCCTCTAAACAGCTTGTCCCAAAGCCTTCGGCTGCAGAAAGGGTCACAAGAGACCCTCTTGGTTTCTTGGCCAGAGAGCAGAAGGAACAGACCAGTTGCCAGTTGTCTAAATCCAGCTAATCTTCAGTCCTAAAGCCGTCACTCAGCGGCCTGCTCTCCAGGCTTCCCGATACGTAGAAGGACGGCGGAGCGAACGGGCAGAAGGAACGGAACATTCAGCACAAGTCCACAGGCTTACGGCTTACTATCTGACTTATCTACTCAAACATTCTGTGCAGTAGTAATCCAGTCGGTGCGGAACTTGTTTATTTACCAGCATGCTGTTCGGCTCAAACGTCGCGCAGCGTTGGGAACGGTGCAGTGTATCGATGTATCCTGGCTGGAGAGCGGTGGGATTTCATCCGATTCAATGAAAATAAACTCACGACAAAGTGCTGTTATCACTCGGGGATCATTCGTTAACCGTGTCGTTAAAAGACGCAACTGAACCATAGAGAGATAACTTGAAATACAACGGCAGATTGACCAATGACCTTTCTTAAAAACACGGCTGCATTTAGTTCACTCCGTTTAAGTCACGTCGGCACCGCTGACACTTAGTAGAATATATCTCACACATAATACTTTTGTTACTTGACAAGGTTGGTAGACCATTAGACCAGACGGTTGCGGTTCACATATACGCGGCACGTAGTGGACAGAGACAAGAGAAAGGGTAAAGGTACTGCGAAAGGCAGCTCACAGTAGACAGGCTTTCTACAGATGAATGCTGCCCTCCAGTGGCAGTTGATACACAACCTGAGACTGTTGCCCAGTAACAACATCATTAATATTTACACATTGATGAAGTCCCAAGAAACGCATTACAAGCTACCATTAAAAGTCGAACACAAATTTGTGTTGCCTGTATTTTAGGTAGGCTGGTTTACGAGTGATGCCCAGGCCTTGTTAGGAAGCAAAATAGTCCACCAAATGGGCAGCAAACAAACCAATGAAACATGACACAAGCGAGATTTTACGATTGAGGTTTAATTGGGTGTCAGAGTAAGGCGCTATGCAGACATAACCATCACAACATTGTCTACTGGTCTGCTCCTGGGAGGGGTGTCTGTTGTTTTAAACAGGGTTCTGATCTAGGGGTGTGCGGTCCTATAAATCCTAAACTGCTTTGGGGTCCCGGGTGTCTCAAAATTAAAAACAAGTTTGTTTGTCTTATCTCTCGGCGCAAAATAAATGGTTTTACTGCCATGTTTTTATGGGTTCCTGTCATGTCTATAATTCAGACATTGTTAAAATGTAAAAGGACAGATTGTGGGTTATGAAGGAGGCCACTGAGTTGCAGTGTAGATTGAGGGGATAGCGACACCACGACTGGTTCTGTGACTTCGATGTTGAGTGCTTGCCTGTGTTTCACATAAAAGTGATCTCTGGGCCCATAGAAAGATTTGAGAGCTGCTCCAGCCGCAGGATAAGCTAATTGTCCATTTTATTTTATTTGGATGTTCAAAGAAAATAAACTAGGTTCATTCGATATTGCAGGTGTGACACCATGTTGAGTTTTTCCTTGGTACTTGACTAGCTTTGGACAACTGGAGTCTGGACTGAAACGTTCCCGTTTCTTTTTGAGAAATTGAACTACAATTCCCACAAAACATCTCGCAGCAACGTAACGCGGAAGTACAATTTACTCATCCACATGTGCCTGTATGTTTTTTTTGTCAACAGACCTGCGAGTCTGCTGCAGGTCGTTGTATTATGTGTATTAAAGAGCGATCCTTACGTCAATTCGTTGCATTTTCTTATCAATATTAATTACTGTATATCTCACCTAAGGCTACAAGATTAGAAGATATATTGCTTTTCGGCAGCCGTTGCGTGAATGGGGTTCCATGTTTGCTAATGTATCCGACTCCCCTATACTCTCATGCTGGGCGAGGTCCCTTCATCGATGTTTACGAACCAGCAGAGGATTCATTTCTGCTCATTGATGCTTTGGAGCAAGACGCTGTGAGGTTGAAACAGATGAGGTAAGACCCACTCTTGAAAGCAGAATGTCTTTACTCAGAAACTAAATCAGACATCAGAAGCTAATTCATCTTGACTGTATGTGTCACAGTCCCGCTGTTTGTCTGGAGGTAGGCAGCGGCTCGGGGGTGGTGTCTGCCTTCCTCGCATCGCTACTCGGACCTACGTCTCTATACGTGTGAGTTATGTGGGCTCATGTCAAGTCTAGAAGTAACATGTAGCTTGGACTTTGCCTAGTAACGAGTCCTTAAAAATGAGTCCATGTGAGTGACCTACGTGTCTCTTGTGGACAGCTGTACGGATGTGAACCCTGCAGCAGCCCAGTGCACCATGGAAACCTCCCGCTGTAACAAAGTCTGCCTGCAGGCTGTAATCACTGATTTGGTAAGACTGTCTCTCCCCCTCTCTTTCACCCCCTCACCCCCTCTCCCACACTCAACAAGGACAAGTTCACAGACGCCCCTTAAAGTCAAGTGCATCTCTTCCAGGTGGACACTCTCTTGCCAAGGCTGAGTGGAAAAGTTGACGTTTTATTGTTCAACCCTCCCTACGTAGTTACACCCCCTGAGGAGGTAGGATAACAAGCAGGTCAGACAGTGCTGCTCTCCAGGAGATTCCACGCGGCGTGCGCTCCAGAAAGGCTGTGTGATGATGCCGTTGCGTGTTGCAGGTTGGCAGCCGAGGGATCGAGGCTGCCTGGGCAGGTGGTGACCGTGGCAGGGAAGTCATGGACCGGGTTTTCCCTCTCGTTCCTCAGCTTCTGTCCAAACAGGGTCTGTTTTACCTCGTCACCGTGGCGGAGAACAACCCAGGTACGTTTTTTTAACGTGAAACGATTCGTGCCTCGTGATTCCTTTTGCGAGGTGGTTTTGGTTGAGCGATTGGAGACACCACTGCCCTCTTTGCCCTCAGACGAAATCATCAGCGTGCTGGCAGAGGCTGGCCTGCAGGGGGCGTCGTGTCTGTCTAGAAGAGCTGGGAGGGAGAGCCTATCTGTGCTTCGCTTCCATACGTGACCACGGCCTTGTTCTCCGCACCCCACCCGTTTCTCAAACCGAGCAGCAACACAAAAACAGTGCGGCAAGCTGGAGTAGCGTTCGGGTAGTAAAGGCCTTGTGTGAAGACCTTTTGTAGTCGAGAAGGGTGCATTCCGAATTTAGAAGTCTGCGAATGTGTCGGTGATTCACAAGGTTATCGTGCATTGACATGGGCAGCAAACATGCCATGTTCAAACAGATTGACAATGTTTCATCTATTGTCCCCATTGCTTTTTTCTTCTTTTTTTTTGAGCGACGCCATTGTGAGGATGAAATATTTGTATTAAAAAGAATGGACTGTTTCAAGTTCAACAGTGCAAGTTTTAATGCAACAACACCGACAGCATCTTTCCACAGAACTATTTAGTGTTACAGTGTAAACAGGCAGTGAGAGGAAGCCTTGACCAAATCCATGATGATAAAAACCCATTCCGGCTACAATGTTATTCTTACTAGCATAGCACAAAAATCGCACTCGCAACTGGAATTTATCAATTTGTTTGACAGACATTTTCTAACAATGGACGAAATGGGATTTGTAGATACAAGAGAAACAGCTTGAAAATAATACAGTCTGGTCCCAGGTGGCCAGACCAATACGTTGGGAATTGCAAAAGCTGTTCAAGCCACCTTGTAAACACTGACAGAAACAGCATTGTTAAATTGTTGCGGTCATCGTTTTGAGGCAGCCTTGGCAAC
This sequence comes from Plecoglossus altivelis, assembly GCA_036571765.1. Lineage (NCBI taxonomy): Eukaryota > Metazoa > Chordata > Actinopteri > Osmeriformes > Plecoglossidae > Plecoglossus > Plecoglossus altivelis. Next base: position 10,636,075 of record BROE01000010.1, on the reverse strand, counting down.
AACGACATGCAAGCTAACATTCCAAATCCTTTCGCATGCAGTGCAGATTCATCTTGTACTGGCAGGACCAGAACCACTGGTTCTTAATGGCTCAGCTGGTATTCAGGGCCAGTGATCTGGTGGCTGGGGAGGGGAGGGGAGGGGGGTGTTCAGGTCTAGCCCAGGGGGGCCGTGCTCCAGGCGATGCGGCCGTCCTCCCCCAGCCTCACCGCCCCTCCGGCCACCAGCTCCAGGGCTGCAGGGAAGGCCCGGTGCTCAGCCTCCCGGATGCGGTCGGATAGGCTGTCCTCGGTGTCACTCACCAGGACGGGCACCGCCTCCTGCACGATGATGGCCCCGGCGTCGACCTCCTCCTGCGGACAGAGCCGATAAAACACGACTAAAAGATGAGCTAGAGGTCGTTATTAAAACGCAGGACAACTGAAGCGGTTGATACTTGAAAGTGGGGCTTTGGGCAACATTTCCTTTGGCTGTCCTGTCAAAGCTGCTAGTTCAGTTTCAGCTCCAAGCCCTGGATTGGCAATGAAGACTTAACTTAGTTGACCATTCACACTATGAATGACTAAGACTGGACTACAACAGGGCTTCTATGGAGATATGAAGAGATGCTGACATGTCTGTGATGTGGTCTGTACTTACAGCCACGAAGTGGACGGTGCAGCCAGTGACCCGCGCCCCCGCCTGCAGCGCTTGTTTCTGAGCATTCACCCCCTTGAACGAGGGCAGCAGGGAGGGGTGGATGTTCAGCAGTTTGCCTGCAGGAAAAACAAGAAACAAAACCGACACACACACACTATAACGTATCTGGAGTTTACGTGGGGGAAATCTGGCGAAGAGGATCCACTTCAAACCGTCCCACCGTTCCATTTCCTGACAAAGGTTCCCGTGAGGATCCTCATGAAGCCAGCCAGACACACCACCTCCACCCCAAACTCCTCCAGCACGCGGTCGATGGTGCCGTCGAACTCCGCCCGGCTGCCGTACAGCTTATGATCCACTACCTGTCCCCCGGGGCACAAACCGAACGTTCAGCCCCAAACCAGGCTGCAGGGGAGCGGGGGGAGATCCAGAGGTGGCTGGCCAGGGTGGGTGAAGCCCAGGGCGCAGCCTGGAGGAGAGACACCTACCCGGGTTTGTATGCCGGCCAGGGAGGCCCTCTTCAGACCCAGCACCCCGGGCCTGTTGGAGATGACCACCACGATCTCAGCAGAGCTGGAAGGACGCCTGGCCTGCTCCATCAGGGCCTGCAGGTTGGTGCCTGGTAGCCAGACACACAAGGACTAGGGTGAGAACTCGCTGGTTCAACTCATCACCAGCCACGACCGAGGAGAGACATTGTGACTTGGACGCGGCTAGAAGCAGAAGCGTCAACAGAACGTCCACGGAATCGTGGTAGAATCAAAACGAGCAGAAAAGACACGTCCACAGACCTGTGCCGGAGATGAGGACCCCTACTCTGGATCTCCTGCGGGGGGCGCTGCTGTCTCCGTGGGCCCCACCGTTCTGCCGGACCCCCAGGTCTCCGCAGGGCTGGGCTCCGGGCACACGCAGGCTGGGGGCCAGGTTTCGAACCACCACCGTCTCCGCTCCTTCACACGGGGGAAAGAAAACAATCCAACTCCAGTTCACACACAGCTCTACCTACACCAGGCTGAGGACATGAGCGGTTACTTCACATCCAAATCAACCCTCTCTTCTACCAAATCTTATACGATTCAGACTAGTCTTCCAACAGTGGCTGTGGTCTCATCATGGCTGAACGATTCTGAAAGTGTTGAAGGTCCAGTACTTGAGATCCTCCATGTTTCCTGGTCTCACCGGGCTGCTTGTGGGAGAGAGAGCCCACGATCCAGGCCTCCTCCTGGGCCTGCAGCTGGCGCAGGACCCTCTGGGCGTCTGGGGGGGACACCACCAGCACGGCACCCAGGCCACAGTTGAAGGTGCGGCACATCTCCTCCTCACTCAGGCCCCCCTCCTTGTGGAGCCAGGAGAACACGGGAGGAATGTTCCAGCGAGATGCATCTGAACAGAACACACAGTCAATAGATTTTAACACATAGTGAGGGCAGTTCTATTGGAGAGTAGAAGAACCATCTCAGCCCACGTGTGTGTGTGAGTGTGTTCCTCACCAAGGTCGACGGCCAGCCCCTGAGGCAGGACTCGGGGGATGTTCTCCAGGAGCCCGCCCCCTGTGATGTGGGCGTAGGCCTTGACAGCCCCGCTGCGGAGGATTGGCAGGAGCAGCCGACTGTAGATCTTAGTGGGCGTGAGGAGCACATCGCCTGTCAATCGACACAGGGCGTCCAATCAGAGGAAGCAGATCGGTGTGGGGATAAAACGGTTGGGGATCCACAGAAACTCGGTAAATGAAAAAGAACAAAACAAGCCATTGATCTTTTAACTACGCCCAGCAGGGGGTAATGGAATCCCTGGTTCCTCACCCATGGTCTCTCCAGGCTTCCCAAAGGGACAAGGGGAGCGGTAATCCAGGCCGCCCCGCTCCAGGACCTTCCGGACCAGGCTGAAGCCGTTGCTGTGCACCCCGGAGGAGGCCACCCCCACCAGCAGGTCCCCCTCGCAGACGTCCCCCAGCCGGGGCAGCAGGGAGGCCCGCTCCACGGCTCCCACGCAGAACCCTGCCAGGTCATACTCACCCGGGCCGTACACGCCCGGCATCTCTGCTGTCTCTCCACCTGGACACACACAGACACACAGATAAGGGCCACAGACACACACACAGACACACACACACACAATTCAGTTTAGATGTCGGCGCACACACCCCGCAGCAGAGCAGTCCCGGCCCCCTGGCCCCTTCAGTGTGTCTCACCCAGCAGAGCACAGCCCGCCATCTCACATGCCCTGGCGATGCCGTCAATCACGGAGGAGGCCACGCCCACATCCAGACGCCCGCAGGAGAAGTAGTCCAGGAAGAAGAGAGGCTCCGCCCCCTGGGCCAGCACGTCGTTCACGCACATAGCCACCAGGTCTTGTCCCAGAGTGCCGTGCTGCTCGCACGCCTGGGCGATCTATGGGGGAGAGAGGACGCACAGAGTCATGTGACTTCCCTTGCTTATCTATCCTGCCAGCTGTGTATCCATCAATATATCTATCCACCTATGCACAGTATCTATCCTACCCATGTATGAGTCCTAATCTATACATCTATCCATTGTTTATTCTCTTCGTTGATCCATCTGTCCAGCTGTTAAACATCAGGATGTGAGGTCTCTGGATGCAAGCATGATCATGGCTGTTCCAGGTATGGAGCTCTCACCTTGAGCTTGGTCCCCACGCCGTCAGTCCCCGACACCAGGATGGGGTCAGAGAAGCCTGCAGCCTTCAGGTCGAACAGCCCTGCAAAGCCCCCCAGCTCAGCGTTGCACCCTGTTGGACAGGAGGACCAACCGCAACACCAGAGTATTACATGCCCACCGACTTTAAAAACTGTAGGTTATGGTGTGTCCATAGAAACCAAATCTAGAATTCTCTTCTGAGAGTCCAGTTGTTTCTATGGACATTTGAAAAGGTCTGCCGCTACAATAAATCTCCAGCCAGTTACCCATTTACCTTGAAACCAAGATAAGTGGACAAGATAAATGTCCCCATTTTGTGCTTCCCAACTGAGCGATTTCGCTGACTGTCCATTGGCAGGGAATGATTGAGCCAAACAAAGACAAAGATGGCCTCCCTCACAGGACAATACCTGAGCGAGAGGTGGCCTTGGCCATGGGCTTGATCAGGTCCACCAGCCTGTTGCCCGCGGCAATGTCAACTCCGCTGTCCTTATAGGTCAGTCCGCTAGTGGAGACACCACAGGTCACATGTCAACAACTGCCAATCAGTGCTCTAGTATGCAAGTCTAGCAGTTATCTAGAGGTTCCTAGGACTATCGGTATTCAATATAAAATAATATTCCATATGCATTCACAAATATGTTCACTTCCATGTTCAGGTGTGTACAATATTTTGATGGCAAGCTCAATACATCAAATCAAGACAATGGTAAAGAAGGAATATAAGAAACTGTTCTTTATTAGAAAACTCATTGCTAAACAGCCTGCCACAGCATGTTTTATATGGTCACTATTGGATTAGAACATTGCAAAGCACATGAGTATCCTACAAACCTAGTGTCTTAACTACAATGACCTCGGATTATCCTTGACGGCGAAACCGTACTTGGAATATTCGAAGCATAGCCACCTCTTGAGACAGGCTCTCAGTAACATGATATAAAGCGTTTCCACGTCCGTCTCTGCCTTCAGCCAGCGCTCACACGCACCTGTGTCGGGTCAGGTGGGCGATGGCTCTGTGGCCGATGTCCCGGCGATAGACGGCGCCGGGGAACCCCACCGCAGCTACGCCCTGATTGGCCGCGTGCAGGGCCGTCTCCAGGGAGGACCTCATGGCGGTGACGGTCAGGACGCGGCCCCCGCTGGACACCAGGACGCCGTGTCGGAGGGCCGTGCCGGCGTGGAACAGCTGCAGCCCCATCTCCTCGATCTGAGACAGGCCTGACACGCACACACACACGCACGCACACACGCACGCACACACACACACACGAGGATGACAGGCGTACATCTTGGCAACAGTACGACTACATTCACTCGACAGGCTTTGATCCAAAGCGACGCGCAAACACTGCCTTCAATCTGCAGGGGCCGTGTGGGGCTCAAACGCGTGACACAATGAACACCCTGCGCATCAGTCCAGGATGTAGCCTCACTACTCTGGGCAGAGAAGGATAGGCTGGCGTGTACACAGCTCCAGGGGTAATCCCTTTTCACAGGGAGCCCCGGGAAAGCTGTGGAACCAGCAGCCCTTCTTTGCTAGCGGCTTGCTAGCAGCCTTGGCGAGGGTTAGCGACGGAGCCTTGTCAATCCCGTACCAGTGATCTCGACACCTGTCTTGTAGGAGCCCGGGTAGCCAGCGCTGGCCATGACCACGGTGACCGCAGAGCTGTCCTCCTGCCACAGGGGGGCGTTGGAGGCCAGCCGGCCCTGCAGGGTGTTCTGGATCACCTCGTACAGGTCGCTCTTCAACAGCGGCATCAGGACCTGACGCGACGCGGGATGGGAGATTTAGGATACAAGAACACGTGCACACACAGCACACACGGGCGCGCACGCACGCAGTTCACAGACCTGACATTCAGGGTCTCCAAAGCGGCAGTTGTACTCCAGCACCTTTGGGCCCTGCTTGGTCAGCATCAGGCCTGCGTACAGCACACCTGAGAGAGAAAGAGAGTGAGTGAGTGTGTGTGTGTGTGTGTGTATCTGTGTGTGTGTGTGGGGGTCACTTCACTTACCCACATAGGGGGCCCCCTCCTCCTTCATCCCATCCACAGTCCTCTGGAGGACAGCTTCTCTGATCTGCTGCAGCGTCTCCTTAGACACCTGGTGGAGGACAACAGACCCAAATACACAATCTGCGCTTATAAGGACGGGAGCTAGCGAGCTGGCCCTAGAGTAAGAGCCGTGTGGGGGAAGAATACATAATGGGATGTGTGTGTGTGTGTGTGTGTACCTGAGGGGTGGGGCAGTAGGCCCCCATGCCCCCTGTGTTTGGCCCCTGGTCTCCATCCTGCAGGCGCTTGTGGTCCTGGGCAGGGGGCATGGGCCACACCGTGGTCCCGTCGCTGAAGCACAGGCACTGCAGGAGTGGATAATATCAACAAATAAGCCCTCAGTCACAAAGCAAGAAAAAAACCAAACAGCAAACAGCAAATACACGTGATTTGATTTGATCCTCTGAACGTCCCCGGTTCTTAGCTGAAAGGGATCGCTCTCATGGCCTTCGCTAGCAGCCGATGAGAGGTAAAGAGATGTAATTTGTCGAACGAAGGCATATTTCCTTCCTGTAAGAGCACTTGACAGGAAGGGGGAGGTGAGAGGGAAGAAATAGGGGGATTACAGAGAGAGAGAGCGAGAGAGTGAATGGTTGAGAGAATGCAGAATGACTTACAGACACTTCCTCCCCCTCCAGAAGCTCTTCAACCACCACCGTTTCCCCAGCCGCGCCAAACGCTTTATCCTGCCAAAGAGAACACACACACGCACGCACACACACACACTTTATCTTCAAACTGGAGATTGATTTGTTGAGTCGGGGAGGTGACAAGTTCTCTCTCCCCAAATTCCCCACAGAGCCACTTTCCCGAGCCGAACGTGTTCCTTATGAAGGCAACGTGCGGGGAGCAGTCAGACGTCATTCAGGTGACAGTCCGCTTTGGAGGAGACAAACTGGAGTCTTCAGAACCGTTTAGGAGCAAAGAGGAGGACGCACACAAACCCATTTCAGACCCTCTCCCAAAATGACAAACACAGGGGAAAAGTGACACTCTACTCCAGTGAGAGGCAGCCATCCTATCATCAGAGAGAGAGAGACAGAGAAAGTGAGATAGAGACAGAGAGAAAGAGAGAATGAGATGGAGACAGAGAGAAAGAGACAGAGAGAATGAGACAAAGAGAGAGAGAATGAGATGGAGACAGAGAGAAAGAGACACAGAGAGAGATGGAGAGATAGAGACAGAGAGATCCGTACCTTCATAATTTCCAGCACTGCACGGCAGGCCTCATCCTGGTCCCCGGCCACGATGACCCCCTTCCCTGCAGCCAGGCCACTGGCTTTCACAACCAGAGCTGGGAAGGTAGCCCTTTGGCACAGGACAGAATCAGGTCAAAGGGCATGATTGGCAGCAGTTTGAATACAAAGTTTCAATCCCTTATATTATTGAAATCATTTTTCAAAGAGAGGGGAAAATGGGACGAGGCATTCTCAAAACTGTTGAACTGAAAAACAAAAGCTTCTTTTTTTATCATATTTTTTTAAACGACCACAATAAAAGTCCTCCACCCCAAAGCTTTTCACACAGAAGCCCCCCACTGTGGTACTGACTGGCGGATGTAGCTGCACGCCTCCTGGGCGTCTGTGAAGGAGCTCCAGCGGGCTGTGGGGATCTTGTGTCGGTCCATGAAGGCCTTGGAGAAACTCTTACTGGCCTCTAGTTGGGCAGCTCGAGCAGACGGGCCGAAACAAGGAACCCCCGCGGCCACCAGGTCATCCACTACACCTGAGGCAGCGAGGGGGGAATATATATGTTGACTCAACAACTGTTTCCCAACTTGAATAAGAAAATACTGGGTTAGGGAAATAGAAAGATGGAGAAACGGGCACCAACCTGCAGCCAAGGGCACCTCAGGTCCGACCACTACTAAGCCAACATTATGATCCTTACAGAACTGGGCCAGAATAGAGTGGTTGCTCACAGACACCTCTAGAGTCAGAGAGGGAGGGAGGGTGGGAGTGGGAAAGATGAGTCTACAATTCCGAGTTCATCTAATTCCGAGGGTCCTTATGCGAGTGCCCACTCACCAGAGTTGGAGATCTTCCCACTGTTGGCAGTGCCTGCGTTCCCCGGAGCCACCAGCACCTGCTGGATGTGCGGGGACTGAGCCAGCTTCCACGCCAGGGCGTGCTCCCGCCCACCGCTCCCTATCACCAACACCCGCTCCGCCATGGCAACTGTGAGGGTCAGGAGGAGGCACCAATGAGATGCACGCCACTCTGACAACACATCTCACACGGACAAGGCCCTCCAGGCCCCAGAGTAATAGAGACGGGATGAAATTGCTTTTAAATTACTTGAATTTATTATTCATAAGGAAGCAATTTAATTGCATGGAAAATGTGACCTACACATTTTCCACCGTGGTGCAAGGAGTCTGCCTAGTTGTGAAGAATTGGTGACCTTTACCAGAGCCACCGAGTCCAGCCTGCACTTAAATTAGGCCTATCTGGTAATATAAATGTCACATTAAGGACCTATCCACCCATAAAAAAACATGGTCGCCAATTAATTGCCATTGTTGCAAGGCCAATGTAGTGGTCTTAGTCAAAGGTGTTGCATTAGCATAAAAGCATTTTGAGCTACCAGTGCCATGTATTAACATGTATAGGAGACAAGGTGAATATGTGTCTGGGAGACTGTCAGATTGATTTGACTAGATGTAGAAAGACTGACTGTATCGTCTTTTCCCCTAGAACACCAAAGGAAGATAGGCAGAAAGCAGAACTGGATTCGCAGCTATCCATCTATGATTAATGACTACAAGGACAAGCTGCTTCAGCAGAATCTAGCTGGCCACGTCGATACAGAAGAATAGACAAAACGCAAATCGATAACGCCGAGGAATGCGTCTGAGGAACGGTACGCGTGGTTTCTAATTACCACTCTTAGCTGTGATTTGAATCACTCACTAGACATGTGACTTGATAGAGAGGCAAACCAATTCAGACTAAACCTTAACAATGCAGCATTCACGCTGGATCGCGTATAAAGTGAAAGCCAAAGTTTCATAGACAGTGCTGATTTACAATAAAGCTACATAGCTAACTGGCTAAATTAATCAACAATCAACTGGTGCTCTGAAAGCTGTCAAGACAGAGTCAGATGCTTAAAAGTTGAATTTAGGGAAATGTTCACGAATCCAAAAAATACAACATAAACGTCGCTGCGACTTTGTTTAAGATGCGGAAAAGGTCATCCGATAACCGATGTTACTTATGGAGAAATATTCATGCACACCTGAATCGAACTTCACTTGAGGCTAGCCAACTTGATGCACGCTCGATAGCTATCACCTTCTGAACTTATTGTCTTGGGGAAATGCAATTGCTTAAAAACGAAACTTCATATAAGTATTACAAACTTACCTGTGGCTGTGAATGTAACAAAATGAAGTAGCAAAGTTGAGTGATGGCAGGGCCTGGACAGATGTGCTTAGTTCATCCACAGCTGGGGGGAGAGTGTTGGTATCTATCTTCCAAAGACCTCACTGGTCTCAACTCCCAAAACCACGTGGATCCCATCTGAATTAGGGCTCCTCGATTTGAGTCGTTGGGCTGCCCGAATACTTTGCGCCACATAACTCGTCAGCTGCCTCGTTCACCAAATTAAGAACCCATGCCTGTCGAACCCAATGACCCACAATTAATGGAAATACTTAATGAGATGTTAGATAAGATTGCCCGTTACATTTATGAAATTATAATGAAAGTGTAGCCAAGACCAATTTAATATTGTTTTACAGGGCATTTCATTGAAATCATTATTAATAAAAAGCATCTCTCGTTAAAAGGTTTATGAAAGCACATTTTGCACTTTATTTAGATCCATTAAACAATGTTCTTTTATTAAAAAACGCACAAAAAGTAGTTTATTCAACAGACCACTCATCTTGAGAACTGATAATCATACTCTGGTTACGGTGTATACAATACCTAGTATTACAGCTAGTGGATCGCCATAGGAATGCTTCCTTTGGCTAAATATGATAGTCTGAAACCACAGTAGTGCAGGCTGCACCACAGGGATGATTGGAAATGTGACCTGCTTGATGACTAACGCTGTACCAGAGGTCTTGAGCGCGCTCCGAATCAGGATGGGGACCGACCAATAGGCTATCCTGTGGTCAAGGGGGGGGGGGGGGGGGGGGGGGGTTAGGGTGGTTTGAGATGAAATGGCTTTCCAGTCACAACAAAGGGAGGTCAGGGGTGAGGAGCAGCTCCTGTCCCAGGGCAGAACTGCGGAGGGCGAACAGGGTGATCCCAGAGCTGTAGGCTGCAGGGATGCAGACATGGGTCATCCTGGGCTGAGCGTCACAGTGGCTTTCCTCACTCATCATCTGCTTCACTTGACCTGCAGCATAAGGAGATGCAGGATTTGAGACACACAAACAGACACGTTGACTGCGTCTGTTTGACGGTGAGATACAGCGGAACATAAAACACACACACACAACGCCCAAGGCTACACAGAATAATCTCTGCCAATAGAAGAGCTTGCTGCTGCTGCTGCACCAAAGTCTTACCCTCCACATCCATGGCTCTCCAGCGTGGGTCACACTGCCCGTCTGATATGCTGGATAGGAGGGTGTCAGCTGTCAGTCTCTGCATGACGTCCTCCCGACGAATCAGCAACACCGATTCGCTGCAGAGTCGCTGATGCACCTCCCTCTCACTCACTAACAGGGAACACGAAGGGCGTCAAGCTCAGAAATCGGTATCGGAAACGGCAGCTACAGAGCGACGCGCACGGGACATGGACTCACCCACGTCTAACGGGTTGGTCATGTAGACGGCGTTGGGTCCGACCCCAAATATGAGCTGGTGATGCCAGGCGTCTGGGATCTCGTCCCCCTCGGGAACGGCCTGCTGCATGTTCATGGTGGCCACAGGGACGGCTCCCCGGCGGATCCACTGTGCCAGCCAGGGTACCAGCCTCACCCGCCGGCGAGGGTGGAGGTGGTAGAACCTACCAAGGACACGGCCTCCGCTGGCTTGCTCCGCCCCCTCGATCAGCTGGGAATGTGTTGCTCCTGGGACAGAGATGGAGAAAACATATGTGTCCTACATTAAGGAAACACACAGGCACATACACCTCCTCTTGTGTCAATTTAATATCTGGAGCATGTGTGTGTGTGTGTGTGTGTGTGTGTGTTTAGGGTAGTTGATGGAGGCGGTACCCGCGTGGCTCCTGGAGTGCAGGTAGTCTGGCAGTGGGGCCTCGTTCCTTCTCAGACACGTCCTCACGCACCGGTCAGCTGTCTCAGGCGCAACAGTGCAGCCCAGGGCCTGTAGCACATCTACAACAGCGGTGGCTCCACATGCGGACGCTCCGATCTGCAGGGTCTGCCTCTCAACAGCCTCCTGGACTGACCACAACATGGCACCCATCTCCACGTTGCGCTCCTCATGACTACCCGCAGACTGGGATACCCCAGCGTCTCCACACTCTTTCGGAACTAGCACGTCTTCCATTTACGGGAAGGTCAGATCCAGCCATGTAGAGTACTGAGACAGACAATTAGCAAAACAGGCGCACTTAAGTTCGTAATCAGAAGGGTTAGGACATATATTTGTTATAGTGAAAACCTGCGTAGGTGCGTTTCGATCTAGCTCTTTAATATGAGAGTCATACGGACGGACGGTGGGCCGGGGAAATAAACGATCACGCTTGTTATTAGCATGGCGTACTGACACTCACCGTGAATACTAGCACGCATTAACTTGCAAGCCAATCCACTTTCTTCAGTTCGTCCAATGTTCTAGATGTTAAAAGAGTTGAAACACTATTTTAAACATAAAGACATACTTATTTATAGCTCGCTGTGAACGAACAGACGAATGTAATTCCGGTTGTAACGCACACCATCTTCGATTGGACAAGGGGAATTGGCTCTGCAGCCAATAGAAACACAACATAGACAGCCTTTAAAGAGATAGTTACGGCAAACCATCTAAAACTGTATTTCATGAGAATAAAGGCTTGGAGATGTTTCCACACCTCTCTGCAAAAGAAAGATAGATGAAAGTTATGAGAAAACTCGAAATGTGATGAAAAGTACAATTGTACATTTTCATCACAGTAATCAAAGATCACATATGAATGTGCATGTTTTGATTAAATATGTGATCAAAACTGTCAACGTGAACTGAACACGCGAAGCGCGACGTTTCATACTAGCAACACTACTATTAGGCTCTGCCGTGTCACTTTTACTTGAGCTGATGAGCAGGAGAAAGTTTCCATGTCAACTTGAAAACCGTTTCTCTTCCAACACGATTGTCACCTAGTTTCGAGTCGACATATTTGCTGTAGTTTTGTATCCTGGAGATCATTTTGACTGTGATTTTTTAGACTAGAAAAGCCATTCACTCCTAACGAATGGGTTATTTTGACTTGGTACCTCTTATGGTTTTCAAAGGAACTTATTGACAAGTCTCTTCTTACTCTCTCTGTCTGGAGCTGGTGAGTCCTTCATTTGATTAATAAATTACAGGGGTCACATGAATAGATTTCTGTAGCCTAGGTTTTTGCGCTTGGATTACATTGATTTACTTTAATATATGATTATTTATGATTTCAATGCACACGCACAGCAGGTTTAACCACAACTCTGACAGCCCACATTGGCGAATCTGCTCTTCGATGTCTCCTGCTCTCCCAGTGAACAACCAAACATTGTTCTTTGGCAGAGGAACCTAACTACTGCATGTGACTCTGGCTCCAAAAGAGGTTCTCCTGTTGTCCATTTCAAGAACACGTCTTAGATGTTTCTGGAAAAGAATGAGCAAAATTGCTCCCTGGTCATAAATAACATAATGCTGTCAGATGAAGGAACATACAAATTATATTACTTTCCTCTTGATGCAAAATTCCTGACCACACATGAACTTTCTCTCAAGGTTCATGGTGAGTTCTAATAAGAGCTCTCTCTCTCTCTCTCTCTCGGTCTCTCTCTCTCTCTCTCTGAATTTGCACTTCCCCCAAAAAAACTTATAAATACATAAAGAGCTGAATAGCCTTTAAAGTACACTTAACATTTCGACATTTTGCAACATTCACAAAACAGTCTAGGCAGCTGAGTGGGAGACTGTTGAATCCAGTTTCTAGGTTTCTCTGTGTGTTAAGAGACCACATCTGAATAGGTTTGATGGGACATTGATAGTGTGCTTTCTCCCCTCATTTGAATTCCCTCATTCTCCAATAATCAGTAGACACATCATCATGAAGCAGCACCTATCTTGGTCCTGTTGTTGGTGTCATGGACGCTCTGCTGGGAGCGGCGATGGTGTTACTGTTAACCCGATAGAGGCGTCATCGCCAGCAAACGGCAAAAGTATATTTGACAAAGAACTCTAATACAGTGTCAAAAGATGAAGGGGTTCATTTCTCTCTGCACCACTGTCCACACTTGACCTACATCTAATAATCACATTTAACGACACACGTTTGTTTTTAATGAAAAATGATGTTGATAGCAAAAAAAAGTAAACAGCCACAAAGTGTAAAGACAGTTCCATATCCTGAGTGTGATTTATGCAAACCTTCTTCTGTGGTAACAGACAAGACACAACATGTACGCTATCTCCTCAAGTAGGAGAATAAGGTCATTTACATTCAAGCTTTTTATCAAGTTGGCTTTCCAGGTCTGAGTTGTTCTTTGTTGTTTATTTGAAGGACCCGGTCTGGGAGCAGATAAGGATGCACGCTCTGCCACTCCAGAAAACCAGTAACCAGAACGAAGACAACAAGTCTGGGCATCACGTCTAGATCCTGAAAAACATCTTCACACACTCACACGCTTATACACCGCCCTGCACACACTCACACACACACACACACGCTTATACACCCCCCCGCACACACTCACACACACACACACGCTTATACACCCCCCCGCACACACTCACACACACGCTTATACGCCCCCCTGCACACACACTCACACATGCTTATATATCCCCCCACACGCACGCACACACGCTTGCACACACCCCAGCATGCACAAACACACACTCTTACACCCCCCCCCGCACACACACAAATGCTTTTACACCCCCTGGACGTACGAACACACACTCTTACACCCCCCACTTGCACGCTCACACTCGCTTATACACCCACCCGCACGCACACTCACACATGCTTATACACCCCCCTGCACACACACTCACACACACTCTTACACACCCCCGCAATCACACACAAACGCTTTTACACTCCCCCGCACACACACTCACACACGCTCTTACACACCCCCACAAACACACGCAAACACTTTTACACTCCCCCGCACGCACACTCACACACCCTTATATACCCCCCGCACGCACGCACACTCACACACGCTTATACACCCCCCCGCATGCACACACACTCACACACACTTATACACGCACCCGCACACACACGCATGCTTATAAACCCCCCCGAAAGCACACACATTTATATGCGCACCCGCACGCACACTCCCACACACAAACACGCAGACGCAAACACTGATCTTCACGAATAATATGACATTTCTGCTGGTCTCTTGTATAACATAACTGTCATAATTCAATCAACACAGTGATGTTCATCACCCCTTTATACACATTGCATTTCATCGATTTCAATCTTTACTCGATCACTGTACCAGTGCACCACTCAGTCACTGTATGAATTACTTATTTATCCATGAGCAGTTCTTCAATTACTGATAGTGTGACCCCTATTTGATAAGTCATCAAGCAATTAGAAAGTCTTCACTATATTGTTGGGTGTGCGCCTGGGAACATTCATTAAAGATAGATCAAAATCGTTTCAGACTAGAGTTAGATCATACGGCTTTTCCATCTGCACAAGAAAAAAGTGGTGTTGTTTCAACGTTTTGCTTTCTTAAGAGTGCGACGTACTCCACCACACAAAAAAAGTGTTCAGAGTCAAGGCAGGTTAAAGCCTCAGGGGATTTCTTTGAAAAGTGGCATTTCTTGTTATGGAATCTCTACTATGTTATCTTTTCATCCTGCAGAGGTCAGTATTGCTCCACCCAAAGCCATTAAGATGCTGTGTCTGCATTGTTAATGCTGTAAAAAAAAAAAAATATATATATATATATATATATGTTTATATCCATATGGTCTCCAAACTGCCACCGCACTCATACAGTCCTGGTCTACACATTTTAACCATGCAGGTAATGAGATCAGCGCTGCCTGCAGCAAAGCATCATGGGTAATGTAGTCAGACTTGGTGTACAGACGTGTCTGATCCCTATCCTCTGGATTTCCACTCTCCACGCTTGCCTCATTCCTCTCCCAGGTTGTAGCAGTGTCCTCTGAAGTGCGACAAGGAGGCCTGGATTCCGACGGAGGCCACGGATGAGTGCTAACCACACTGCGAACGCATGCCTGACAGACAGGTTGAACTGTGGGTGGGAGGGGCTGGGGGGGGGGGGGGGGGGGGGGGGGGGAGAGCCTGGCACCTGTGTGATCTCCAGGATCAGATGGGGCGGAGCAGGAGGAGTCGGGGCTGTCTGACAAGCCTCGCCACCTCGTCGCCTGCTAACCGCCGTGTGTGGGGGGGAGCGTCGGCAATGCCTTCCAGAGCGTCAGACGGAAGCCATTTTGGTTTGTGCCTATCTAGTCCCCGCAGAACGAAAAACAAGAACTCCCGGATTAGTAATTAATGAGCGGAAATTGCGTATTCAGGGATCAGGTTGTCCTGGAATCCAGATGATTCCACCACGTAGATTCACTAGAAGACCTTGCCTCAGCCGAAAAAAACAGGCACAGGTCTGCCACATCTTTCTCCACGTAGTCCCCCTTGCCTTGTATGCAAAGAATAAATCAGACAATCCCACAGCCCCCATGGACATCCATTTTGAATAATGGTGGAAGCGGAGTCTATTTAAACCCTATCTGCATGACCTCTCGGTGTGCAGTAGCTCAGCAGGGAGTGGCAGGATTAACCACTGCCTCTGAGGTAAGCTGACTCATAATAAATCGACTAACACTTTCCCCCCATGAAGCCCGCAACGGCGCATTAGCATTGAGATGATGACATAGCCCTTTTGTCGTCCGGCGACTCCGGGTCAGCGAGGCACACGCGCCCCCCAAAGCGCTCCCGGGGGAACACGACGCGCACGCGGGATGTTCCCACGACCCCTCCCCCCTTTTTGCAAGGCTCTCCCCACCACTCAGCATGTGCCAGTGGTATAAACATTCGCAATCGCAAGGCTTCCCTGAAATGGCCTTGTGATGATAAGGCATTTCGTGCACCACCCTCGGTGATCTGGTTTTTGAAAGGCATGGAGTGACTCTACTGGGAGAGAAAGGCTAAGGGATTTGGCAGCTCTCTAAAACGGGAACAGATGATGGGAAGTAAGAAATCGGGTTCTCAGCATTACTAACTGGGCTTCCACACAGCTGGAGCCTTCAAGCCGCTGTAGTCTGCCCTCTGCAGAGACTGATTCCTTTGAATGTCCTCTTTAAGTTAGGGTATTTAATGCAGTCTGCGTTAGGGTATTTAAAGGGAATCCAAAAATGGCCCACTGGCTCACAACCACTCTGCATGCTCATGGTCTACATAACACACGAATCAAACTTAACACTGTGATTGTGGACGACCTGAAAGTTAGGTTTCAGTTCATTTCATGACCATTTCTTTCTCTTTCGTGTAATTACCAGTCTGAATGGGTTATTGAGTCAACGGAAAATCAATGAATTGCTCAAACAAATAGACTGCGGTGGATTTCTCTCCAGTGATATCTTCATCACACGCGTGACACGTGGTCCTCGCTGAATTTTTCTCACATCAGCAAATCCATATGACCTCCTTCAAGTCAACATATACATTAAAGTGTAATGCTTTAAGTGCTATCGGACAGTTTCACAAGCACATATAGAGTTTATCTGACGTGTTTATACGTTTACCATTACAGACCAAGGTTTACAGGACACCCTGTGTTTAACTGCGAAAACGACAATGAAAACGAGATATTGTACAGAGTTACTCTGATGAAATGGGCAGGAAGTGAGAAAATATGCATCTTCATATTTCTATCGACTCTGACGCTGAAAGGATTTCAGGCTGACAGATTGTGCTCTAGCCGCACGTCAACGTACAAAAATGTCTATTCATTTAAGGAATAAAAATGGTTCTCCTTTTGGTAACATATCTCAAATGTACGGAATCCATATAACACCTCTGTAATAGTGGTCACTACTGTGCATAGCCTGTTGCAAATTTGACCAAAAGAACGGAATTGTTGTCTGGATTTAGCCTCCATGAGTGCCCGCGGTCAGAGTGAATGGGAGCGAATGAAGTCCTGGAGATAGACGGCCATTTCAAACACCTGCATCAGCCAGGCAGCCGTGCATTAGCTCATGATTCCGCAGCAGTAGCTGTCAACACAAATGACTGCTTCCCGGTTTTTGACACCAAATGCCATTTTCCTTTGCTACGTTTCCCGGCTCCTGCCGCACAACACCGCTGTGCCAATTTAGCCGTCAACCTCTGACATTTAGAACATTTTCTGCAACCCTGGTTCCCCCCCAACCCATACAAACACATACACACACACACTCTACCTGCGTGGCATGGAGTGGAGATCAAACCCTTGTGTTTGAAACAGTGTTGCATGTGAGTGGATGGGATGGCTCTCTGTTTTGGGGTTTGTCACGCCGCTCCGAGGCAGTGGTGATAGGAAGGGGAGCAGGGCAGGCAGGATGTGGGTGAAGCGTCTCGTCGTTGGCCTGGCTGACTGTCTTTGGCGTGTCCTTGCTTGTGTTCGTGTGTGTATAAACGGAAGCCCTTCGTGTCGTGACATTCTCATGATCTGGTGTCCAGAAATGGAAGCTCGCTGATTGTTTCCTACCTGACGATAGCCTGAACCTTAACCTCTAGTTGGTACATGCTCTTTGGGAAACAAGAAGTAGGTCCAGGCTGCAGTGTCACCATGGTCTATTTGTCACTGTGTCTTTCCAATGACTTTCTTGTTGAGTGTTTATTGTTTCGGAATCAGAGTGATTGGACCTCAAAGACAGTCTCTGTCAGAGGATGATTGTGCGTGTGTGTGTGTGTGTGTGCGTGTGTGCGTGTGTGTGATACGTGTGTCTTCAAAGTCCATCTCCACATCTAGAACTCATTTCTATGCTAATGGCCCAAAGTGCTTCCGGAAATCCAGCATCGTCCACGAAGCTGCAATGCTGACTTCTGCTGTCACAGTTTTCAATCTGCAAGTGGAACGTGTTGGCTGGTTCTTTTTCGCCAGGATGCAGGGTTATAGGTAACCTGTCCATGTGATGCATTTCGCTTCAGGGCAGCGGAGAAGCCCCAGACTGAGGGCGATGCTTCTCGCTGGTACAGGTATGACAAACGGCTTGGGGGAAGAGTCACCCCTCGTGGGGGGAGTGGATGCCAGAGTAATGGAAGGCCCGGAGGAAATGTTCCTCTCGGCTAATGGTGCAGAACCCCGCGCGTCCATTTGTCTCAGGACCGATGCTGGGAACCTGAAGGATCCTTGAGAAAAGAAGGAATGCGGCGTCTGGATGTGGCGATGATTCTAACGAGCGATGCCAGAGCGGCCGCCATCATGCGGCGCCATGGGTCTTGTGCCGGAGGTTGTTGACGTTTTGGGGCCGAAAAGAAAAAAACACGGAGGGTGTTTGATAAACTAGTGTGGTTTCTGGGAGCAGAGAACACGGTGTCATTCACATTCCAACGCAGGCAGACGTAGCGATGGCGACCTTGATTTCATTCACATTTTTGTGGATAGTTGCTTAAATGAAGCGCGCGAGTGTGATCTTGCCCACAGCAGTATCCGTACACTTTCATGCATACATTCGCTTTGATCAAGAGATTGAGAAAACCACAGTAGCTCGGCTGCCGAGAACTCAACCTCAAACCTCCAGCGAAATCCTCTGTACAAGCAGATTTATTACAGCCCAACAATCTAGCCTACAAAGACAGGAGCGAATTAAGGCCCAGATAGGTACTTACGTAAGCGATTCAGACACTACAAGCTGTCATATTTTGATCTGTCAGAGACAAATGAAGGGGAAAACCAAACTTCATGCTCAATGGCAGAATGTGTTGCTGATAAAAAAACAACAACATTTACCCTACCTTTCATGTAGCTGAGGGAATACAAGGAATCGCTCGGAGTTGCCATGTTTGGCTTTCCCAACGATCTGGTTGGAGGTTGTGTGGGAGAGACAAAGGAGGGGAAGATAGCATCCCTCAGCCGTGGGGCGTTAAATTCTCATTGAACTGGCTCCAGGAAAAGCAACACTTATAGAATCCATACCTGTCATTCAAAGGCCCTCTCGGAAGGCTTGGCCACGGGACCCACGCAAGGACTCTCAAGTCACCTCACCTCATTGGCTGGCGGTACACCATCTAAGCCACCAATTGTCTTTTGAGGAGAGAAGTCTGTGATTTACTTCCTGACAGTGGATCCAGAAAGGGGAGGGGGTGAACGACAGAGAAAGAGAATGAGCGAGAGAGGGAGACGGAGAGGAAGAGAGAGAGAGAGAGACGGGGAGAGAGAGAGAGAGAGAGAGAGAGAGAGAGAGAGAGAGAGAGAGCCAGCCGCTGGAGAGGGATGATGGAGGGGTATAAGGGGATGACACTCCTCCTGGTTTCCCCTCAGCGCCAGGTCACATTTTTAATTAGCTTTGGAAGGATCGAGCCCACATCCCTCGCCGTGTGTAAATGGTTTTATTTGGAACCTCAGCAGGAACCTCCCCTCTCTTCTTCTCCTATTCTTCACCTTTTCTTCCACAGATAGAAAGCCAGCCGACTGCACAATGGAGACCTGGGGGCCAGGGTCGTCTGGGGTAATGGCTGTGGGGGGTGCATTGGGAAGCGTTCAGGCAGCAGTGCTTTGGGTACAGAGCTGGGCACTGGCCATGTTTCAGATTAAGCACCATTATTATTAATCCTGAAGCGGCTAATAGAATTGAATAAGGCGTCTGATGCCAGGGGACTGTGTGTATGGAAACAGGACACTGCAAAGGAGAAAAAATCACTGGCCAGTTTCCAAAGGATGCCATCCTGAATAAAGGCTTGTAATGGAGTCTAAACTGGTGAGAACAGAGGGTATTCTTGGAGATGTTGAACGGCAGACTTCTGAACGCGTCTCCATACAGTAATGACGGCTGGCGACCACAGATACCATGGCTTACTTACATCACGGCAACGAAGATAATCTGCTCTTTCCTAATAGCAACACGTAATCACTTCCGGAGCGGAACGAAGATGATGATATGCCGCGCGAGCCATAAGAAACAGGCCCCGTAACGTGACTCATTCGCCCCTCTCGCTCAGGGAAGCGTTTGGGATTTAACAAGAGCCCGTTCGTTTTTTTCTCGACTTGAGGTACTCCACCGCGGTTGTTGCCAGCCGCATGCACACTAGACAGCTCTTTGGCCCAGCCGCCATGTGGTATCTCCCCAGAAAAGGCGGCTCAGGAGCTGGGTACGCTCTGGGTAATTGAAGACTCAGCTGGAGAGCGCTATAGTCATTTGCCCTCGCGCGGAGCCCAGAGAGGTTGTTGACTTCGCGGCAGTCCCGACGAGAGGCGGCCCACGCTCCATAACCAGCTGGGGTCTGGGGGGAGAGAGGGAGGGGGGGCGAGGGAAAGCGGGGGAGGGGGGGGGCCCGGCAGCCGCTGTGACCTGTGACTCATGGCGTTACCACCAGGGGGACGGCGGGAAAACATACGGCTAAGAGAGATTGGCTGGGAGACAACGCGGAATGAGTCCGCCCATCGGGAGAGGGGGTGAGCAAACTCTATTACAGCTGAGCGCAGATTGAAATAGAAGGGGAGCGCAGAGGTGGTGCTTTAGGATGAGGGATAAGGGGCTTATGTGATATGGACTGGGGTGATAGGGATTGCAACCGTGAACAGGCTAGAAGGCCCGGAACGAGGCAGAGAGGACGAGAGAGAGGGGGAGAGAGATGGGGGAGTGAGG
>BROE01000010.1:10557060-10614999 GCA_036571765.1 Plecoglossus altivelis | reverse complement strand
CCCCACCACAAAGCCCCCCAAATCCCTCCCCCCTCACAGCAACAGATGGCAGGACTTCCATTACATTCTAATGTGCCATAAATGAAAGATGATCAAATAAAGCTATGCTTAATATTCTCAAGGTAATCACGTTATGCTATCGTTTTCACAACGCTCAGTCCTTTTCATTTCCTCATGTTCCCAGTTTCGTATTTTATCATATTATACATGCAGAGAAAATTGCCTTTCAAAAAGCCTTTTGGCTCCGTGTTTGAGCGAGAAAGAGAGAGAGAGAGAGAGAGAGAGAGAAAGAGAGAGATAGAGAGAGAAAGAGATGGCCCAAAAAAAACCTTGACAGGTAATTTGCATTTCTACTTTAATCATTTTCTCGTCTGATAAAGATACAGTCGAATAATGCGGTATCTATTGATAGACAGATATAGGAGCCTGCTGTAGGTAAAGGTTGGCTTAGTGCCGTGAAGATTATTTAAATAGACTACAACTCGGTTCAGTCTGGTAGACAGTGTAAGCACAGTTATCACTGGAACTCCAAATAGCTTGTATGAAAAAAGGTATAACTGCTTATGTAATGTCCCTCTCAGAGTAGCCCACTGCCACCAATTTGGTTTGCACACACATTTAATGGTGCTAATAAATGGACAAACACAAGCGTACCCACCCCTTATGCAAGGAATTCTAGTCTTACTATCATTAGCGTGAGGTGTTCCCCAAGGTGCTATGGTTTGTTTCGGGGGCAAGGTTTAGACGCTTCCACAGTTCGCCGGCGTCTTGCAGCTGCCATTACATCTCCGATTCCTCTGTCCTCCATTTCCTTTTAATCCTAGTTGGTGTGTTGCTACCCAGTTTGGTCTCCTGCCAAGTCATTACTGTAAACGAGAGTAAAACCTGCCTGGGAAAATCAAGGTAAAAAGATCCCTCTGGTCATCTGTCTTGTAATGGATCCTGGAGGAGACGTCCGAGGGAGGAAGAGGGAGAAAACAGATTCGGCATCCTGGAGAGGCTTGGTTGTTTACCCCTCTCGTGATGTTATTATCAATATGAGAAATTATATTTTCTCCGGCTATTTGTTTATGTCCTG
The DNA here is from genome assembly GCA_036571765.1 of Plecoglossus altivelis. Classification (NCBI taxonomy): domain Eukaryota; kingdom Metazoa; phylum Chordata; class Actinopteri; order Osmeriformes; family Plecoglossidae; genus Plecoglossus; species Plecoglossus altivelis. The sequence goes on along the minus strand of BROE01000010.1, from coordinate 10,613,921 downwards.
CAGAGGCAGATCAGCTTTCCTGTCTGTCTGATGGACGTGAAGGAGCCCAATCCATGCATCACTCTAGACAGCTGGCCATCTTGTTTGGAAATAAAACTCTTTATTATTGATTTTGGCTCAGCTTGTACATCCGTCTATGATCAATCTGCGATTGACTTTTTTCCCCAGCTTCGATTCACATGAGCCCTTTGATTATATGTTCGTGACTGTGCCGGCCTGCCCAGGAGTAGCTTTGTCACCTATAGGGTATAACAAGAGAGCATGTGAGCATCGGGTTTGATAGTGATGCACTGGGCTGACACCGTCTAGCATTGTCTGTGTGCGCGAGCGCGAATGTGCTGTGTGCTTTACACACATCAATAACGTATCCTCTCTAGGATACCAATCCATGTCCCGAACATTCCGGACATTAAAAGCTTTGTTGTTCAATCAACTTTCCTTACTTTCGACAGCGTCTTGTTCAAAGCCAGTGGTAATGACTTCCCTTGTGATGCCAGCTCTGGAGTTCACTCTCTTGTGACGCGAGGGCTCTCCAAATGCCAAGGGCATGCGGACACATACATGAAGAGAAGAAGAAGAGCGAGAGGAGAAGAGAGAGAGAGGGGGGAGGGGTTGAGGGAGAGAGACATAGACCCTCCACCACTCTCTCCCCCCCCCCCCGCTGAGGATAAAGTACACAAGAGATTTCCATCAGCTCTCACTCGCTCTCCCTCACTCTCGCTCTCTCCCTCTCCCTGATCCTTTGTACCCCGAAACATTTCAAAACAAATGGGTTTGAGTGATTAACCTTGTCCAGTGTTTGGTCCCAACGATGCAACAGTGTTATCTCTCTCACTGCTGCTTATGAATGCAGCCCCTTTTTAACACAGCGGGAATGAATGAAATTTCTATGATGATGATGTATGGAGCGTTCTGGATCTGGACAGATGGGGAATGCAATTACGGATGTTGCAGGGCGCCGAAAATACTCGCCACAAAAGGAGGGTTCAAGAAAGCATGACAACATCATCAGTCATGCAACATGATAGCCAGCAAGAATGAAATTTGTATTCTTCAGGTTGTTATTTACCTGCCTATTATGTTATGGCTCAGCTTGTGAATATCACAATGGATAATCTACATTTGAATATTTATCAAAAGTAATAGAAACCGGAGATATTTAAATAATTGATTTGTCTGCGAAAAGCGTTATTTGAAATGATATACTGAAGCCCAAGTGACATGTCAGACTTATAAAACTATAAAACACGTTTGGTCACCTTGCTACAAATAGCCTTCACAAGTTCAACTTGAGGTTGGTTTCTGTGTGTCCTTTATACGGGGCTGGGTGCAAACAGCAGGGCAGAGATAGGTGAGAACTGCTGGGCTGGGAGCCAAGGGTGGACAGAGGGGAGCTGGGGGTGTGGTGGAGGGTGTCTGTCTGTGTGTGTGTGTGTGTGTGTGTGTGTGTGGGAAAGATAGAGACAGAATGGTTGAAAGAGACAGGAGAGAAGAATCAGCAGGACGATGCAGCTGGAGGGGCCCAGAGGATCATGGGAAGGTGAAATCATTCCAGGTCACAGGAGGGCTGGCGTCTGACGCAGACGGGAGGAGGATAAGGAGGACGAGACAGGCCTGTTTTCTCACCCGCCCGTCTCCTTACCTCCTTTTGACCTGCGCTCTCCTCCTCAATCTGTCTTCACTTCTCTCCCTACAAGACAATTTGTCAATCTGCCTGCCCCGTATTTTAACCTTTCGTTGGCGTTTGAACCCCTCTGCTTTCTGGGAAGCAGGCAGACTCAGCAGTGAAGGTGTGAGTGGAGAGGCGAGAGCTGAGAGGAGGAGGGGAAGGAGAGGAAAGGGTCACCGCAGGGGTGTCGGGTTGTTCAGGGGACAGCAGGGACGTCGGCGTGTTGGTTTCGAAAACACTCAGAGACGTACCTTCATCCTGCCAAAACAGCCAAACCGCATAATTTAGAAGCTGTGACCCAGACAGAGAGTTCTAGACCAAAAACACATTTAATAGAGCTCTTCTATTGAAAATAATAAGTCCGGGACTGGTTTGGGACAGATGGCTCTGAATATATTGAGCGGGATGTGTGACACCATGAGTCATCACAAAGCATGACTAAAGAGAAATCAATGGAAGCTGCCCAATAAGGCTCATTGCTCAGGTAGACTAATGGAGCGCAGATAGGCGCGGCGTCATTCCCTCTGTAACTGTCAGCGCGCAGGATGACGAATGGAGAGCCGAGTTACTTTGCAGCCGCCGTTTTGTCTTCATGATCTTCACCACTTGGCCACAGCAACAAAGGGCCCTGTGCGAAGCAGCAGTAACCCAATGCAGGCCGTGTATTCCATCCCCCCCTGCTCCATGCTCAAATACCCCACACATGTGCAACGCACAGAGCAAACAGATTACCTCCCCAGTCTCCCCGCTGAAGGAAATGTCGGCGGCGGGCAGAGATGGGGAACAACGATGCGCTCCCACGCTGACCCACTCCGCCGTGGTCCCCATCCTCCACCCTCCGCAGGCTCCACTCGTCAGCTGGAGAGGCAGACATGTGAAGAGGTGATTTGTGAGGCTCACCTTGCGAGACGGGGAAGGAGGGAGGGGAGAGAGGGGAGGGAGGGGAGGAACATGGGGGAGTGAGAGCGAGAAGGAGAGAGAGAGTGGCATTTTGAAAGGAAGAGCCCAAGGTGAAGGGAAGATCATGAGAGGAAAGTCATTGGTATTCCCATCACATTGAATATCCCATAATCACTCTCATGGTGGGTATAAATATAAATAAGTATAAGATACTATATATTTATATATATAAAAGTAGTATATAATAAAAGTCAGGAGTATTTAAAGAAGAGGAGAGATTTAAAGGCATCGTAAGTCCTGGTGTAGATTATACAATTTATCATACATATTTCTCATCATATATATTTTATATTAATGATACTGTCAGGATATCCTGCGTGTGGACAGCATGTGTGTGTGCAGAGCGTTGTGTCCACGTCAGGACCCATGGCTGTGTGTGTGATGTGAGGCGGGCTTGGGTGGGGCTGAATCCAGCCATCTCGGTGTCCACGAGCTCGCACGGCTTTCCCCCTCCCCTCCCCCCAAGCCCCCTTCCCTGCCCTCCCTCCCCCCTCCCGCCAACAACAAGAGCAAGAAAGGTCATTCATCTGTCAGGATACAGATTCAATACCTCAACCTTTCAAGCTCATCTCTATCCTCCGTGTCTCCCTTCAGGGCTGCACAATGCCTCTGTGTTGTTTCCCTGGAACACCTTCTCCTGTGATGTGGTCGCCGTTCCTACTGAGAAAATCTATACCTCCTGACATTGACCGCTGACAGCCTTAATCACCACCCCCAAAAAATCCAGAAACCAAAATGAGGCAGGCTGTGACGAAAATGACCGAGTCGCCGAACAGAGATTGTTTATTTATCATGATGATCAGCCATGAGATTTGTCAGAGATCATATTCAACGTTTATGGATTATGACATGGTGACGGTCTGGTTTAGTTGACGTGCCAAGAAATCGTTATGGCACTTGATCCTCTAAGACTATCTCGTCCTGAGTTTGCTGCGGAATTAACCCAGATTTCCAAACAGGTGTTGACACACAGTATTGCATACTTCGACATCAAGTCAAGACTGTTCAGCACCACGGACAGCGACCATCAACCAGCGGTCCGCAGTACTGTTTCTGTCGGTGCTCTGCTTGAAACATAGTCGACTTAACACATCAAACAAGAGCACCAACCCCAGGCGGGCGCAATTCTACAGGGCGCCGTCATTGTGATCAACGCCAACAAAGTCCGCAACGCTCGTCTTGATCCAAGAATAGAGTGGAGGTTTGAGGGTCTGCTGTCTGTCTCGTTTGAGAAAGTGACACAAGCGCATGGAAGGCCATGCGCGCAGTCGGAACACTTTGATCAGGACGCGAAACAGGCGCCTTTCATACACTTTGAAGAGAAAGGTCGCTTGAAAACAGGAAGGTGGGAGATGGCGTGCGCTACAAACGAATCAACAATAGCAACACCGGCGTAGACCTTCTAGCATGAAAGAAAATGTCATCGTGCAGACTGGCTGTTTGAAACAAGCTCGCAACCACTGCGTGCGCGTGGTACACACTCTTGCACGTGCGGACGCACATGGACGCGCGTGTGCGCCCGCAAACAAACAAGCGCAGGCATCCTCTCCTACACACACGCGCGCGCACACAAACACAGCCTCACACTAACAGAGATCCTGAAATAGTCAGAGGGTGGAACGCCATCATCCCTGGAGATGGGCAGAAATGAGATGTAACAGATTGGATAACCAGTGGTGGATCTGTGCTGTCACCTGCAGAGGAATGCAGACACACTCCAGGGTGATCATCTCAGCTCTGACAGTCGTCTGCCGTCCCCAAGGGGGACAGAGTGGTGTGTGTATGTGTGTGTGTGTGTCTGTCTGTCTGTGTGTGTGTGTGGGTGTGTGTGTGTGTGTGTCTGTGTGTGTGTGTGGGTGTTTGTGCGTGCAGGGAAAGAAAACATCCTCAAATGACACTTTCTCATCACCTAACACCCCTGTTTGCCTGACGGGCCCAGCACTAGATGTGTGTTGGTTCCTCCCACCTTCCCAGCCTGCTGCCACATGCTCAGGTACCGCACAGCCTACTCTCCATCCGCAGAAGCATCATCTTATATTTCCATACCAGAAGGGGGATGATGTGGTGGGCCTGCCCGCTCCCAGCACCCTAATCACTCTCACCAACGTCCCATTGACATGACGGTGGGAGGAGAACTGGTGGGTAGGCAGGCAGGCAGGCTTATGGGGAGTGAAGTCTGCTTCCGTGGTCGACAGGGGTGACGGAAGCAGAAAGGGGGTGGGAGGCTGCCCCCAAGGAGGGAGGTAATAAAAGAATCCGTCAGACTCTCTGTGTGTTTACATCAGTGCCGCCTCCTCCACTACAGCAGAGAGGAGGAGGAGGAGGAGGAGGAGGAGGAGAGAGGGGGCGACGAGGGACGGAAGGGATTTGAACTAAAAGGTTTTTAAAGCGAGAAAGGGAGCGAGAGCGGAGAGGAGGAGTCTGCGAGAGAGAGTGAGAGGGAGGAAAAATATGGAGATCATAGACAGCAAAAGATGGAGGGAGGGAAAGATTGATCCGTAAGCAACGAGAGAGAGAGAGAGAGAGAGAGAGAGAGAGAGAGAGAGAGAGAAAGAGAGAGCGTAAGGGATCTTTGACAAAGATGGGGCAAAGAGAGGCGCTAAGATCGAGTGCTGCAACAGAGTCAAAGTGAGAGAGGGGGAGAAGAGAACAGAACATTTGGTGGTGAAAAGAATTAAAAAGATTAAGGAGTCGGGGAGTGGGCGGGCAGGCGGAAAAGAGAGAGACGGAGACGAGGAGAGAGAGAGAGAGAGATGGAGTAACGAAGAGAACGAGGGAGATGGTGAGGAGGAGGGCGAGAGAACGAGAGAGCGCGCTCCCTGAGGATGTGGGCCAGCTCGTCCTAACAATGGAAGTGCAAAAGCACGACTGATTAGTATGGGGAGGAGAGGGATGAGACTGTGCGCTCGGCCACTCCTCGCTAACTTCTGTCAGAGTCTGTGCTCCTCTCCCTGTAGGAAGCCTCTCTCCAACTGACAGAGAGCGAAATTAACTCAACCACCTGCTGCACACAAACCAATTGGCTCTTATTCCCTTCAATCCAGTCATGACAAATGACAACCTATTTGGAGAACGGGGACTTTACCCGAAACATTAGCTCAATTACTATGGATCGTCTTGTGCTGGTGGTACTATGCCAGAAATAGCGTTGTGACGCTGGGGGGGTTTTAATGAGTGCAAATGCGCAACATGTACTGTACATCTGTGGTAAACATCTTTAATTTAGAGTTGTTTGGCTAATGAGTTAGGGTTGAAAGGTTTCCGTGCCGCGTGCGTGCGGCTCGTGCCCGTCAGCATAAGTGGGGGGATCGGCGTGAGCTCATTAGCGCTTGTGCGTACGTGCGTGCAGAGAGAGTCCACATTTGTGTGGCCGGCGGGCAACGTCTGCACTATCACAGACAGCCACATGACCTGGTGTGTGTGCGTAAGCCGTATTTGTCTAGCAAAACATTTCCACTGTGCAGGACTGTACCTCACTGTCTCAGAAGGTACGGCAGAAGCGGACTCATCCATCTCTGGGAGCGCGGCCTGGATCTAACCCTCCACTATGATGGATGAGGATGGGTAAGGTGCGCCGAGGAACAGAACCAGCACAGCTTGTGACTTAGCAGGCCGGGTGGAAACGTGTGCAGCTAACTAAAACACGGACAAGATATGTTATCCTCCCCAACTTAGTCCGAAACAATTCCAAAAGCTGTCACTTCGGGTTTGTCGACGCGGAGAACGTGGCCCTGTCTCCGCCGGGGCTCCTGGTGAAACGAAACAAACGCTCCATTGACAATGTGATCAAAAAAACAGGGACGGGGGTGTCCAGGATGTGCTTGCTGGCAGCCAATGGGAAAGGCGTGTGCATGTGCAGAATGTGGGCACGTCTGGGGAGAATTGCATCACAATGGACAAAGGCTGACTGAACTCTGAAAGGCCCTGCTTAAGGGCATTCCTGCTCAGAGGTGGACCCTGCAGGGTCTCCCTCTCTCCCTCCATGCCCACAGCCCACCTTGGAGGGCATCTGACCTGAACCTACTTCTCCTTACGGGTTGTGTGCTGTGGAAGGATTTCAGGAAAAGGCTTAGATTCTGCTGTTTTCTTTACCTGTCCTCTTCAGATTAGATGGTTCTGGAAAGCAGGAACACAAACAGATACAGTGTCATACATTTGCAATCACTAAGGATTTAGGATGTATTGTCAATATTGGAGAGTCTTGGTGTGTTGTTCCGTTTTTCACCATCTCTCCTCTGGAATGAGGAGATTTGCCAGGTTGGGTTTAGAAGCGCTACAAGGTATCTGTTGGGTACACAGATCTCAGGTCAATGTAGCGTGTCAGCCGCAAAGCCTAACACCCGCCGACTGCTATGATCTGGACCAGCGCTGAAAAATACATCACCTTCGCCGCTTCCCCGGCCTCGTTCACACCATCCCTCCTTTCCCCCCGTGTCTCCCTTCCTCCCTCTTTCACTACCCTGCCCCCCTCCCCTCTCACCCCCCCCCCCACCATCTGCTGCCTCCTGTTTCCCCCCCCCCCGCCCTCCAGCCCCACGCCTTGTCCTTGACCTGCTGACAGACGGCGTTCCGCCCGGTGCGTGCGCGAACATTACAGGAGCAGGAGCCAGAGGAGCAGCTCGGCACGTCAACTCTTATGTCAAAACCCTATTAACCTCTCGCACCCCTCCTGGAGAGGGACGAGCAGACGGTCACACAGGGAACCGGCTTCAGCACGCGCGCATCAGACAGGGTTGGTTGGAGCCTCGCACGCACGCAAACACAGCAAAAACGATGGGTTAAGGCCGTCACACACACACACACATCTGAGTGGACCCTCGTGTCTCAAATGATCCTTGGGAAAAACCGGCGTTGTTGAAACCGGTTTGGCCGAGACGGCCTTTGCAAAGTAACAAGTAACCTATAGTATTGTGCATTCAAGAGCGATTTGTTTCAGGAGAGACTGATAAACAGCAAAAAAAAAACACAACACGTGAAGTGAGCTGGCAGCCTTGGGTTCCTTGCTAAGCGGAGCGTCTGTCTGAGTGGACCTCAGCACCGGGGAAGGCTCTCTCTCGGCCAGGAGGGCGGAGCCTGATGGCCACAGACACCACCGCATCCTGCCTCCGGGTTAGGCCCTGGCAGGAGGGGCCGAGGAATCCCATAATAGAAGCGTAGGACGCTTAAGGATGAACGTGTGCATTAGCCGGGTGACCTTGAGACGCCAAGGCGAACGGCCTGTCTTTCATAGGAGACTCAATGAAGCAGCCAACTCTCTTGTCCTTGTGACTGTACTTACCGGCAGTCCGGCTGCCAGAGAGCTAATCAAGCCTTCAGCAGACCGGAGGCGGCCCAGAGGCTTCTGGGATTGATAGAAACTTTCCAGTAAACACAAGCAAACTTCGAGCGAATCGATATGTTACATGGCAAGCAGGAGAGGAGCAGGAGCAGAGCTTTTTCATTCCATTACCAAATGATCTGAAATGATCAAGTGCAGACTAATCCACAGCCTTGCCTAGCAGTGCTAATCCACCTTTAGACACGCAACAACGTTGAGAAGGAATGTTATCAACAACAAGGTGCTGAGCGTGGAACCATGACAACCTACGCTGCCTGATAAACCCCACATGGTGTAAACACCCCTGTGCCCCTTTCAGGGAGCATCTTTATTGCGCAAAAAGGAGATTCGACACCTGAGGATGTGTGCCTCTCTCTTTACCTAACTCTTTTTCTGTGTTTCTCTCTCTCTCTCTCTCTCTCTCTCTCTCTCTCTCCCCCCCATACCTGTCTGTCTGGCTTCATTCTCCAACACGCTGCAGTGTGAGGTCGCTCCAATGGCTCGCAACAACACCGCGGGCCGTACACGAGTGGACAGGAGGAAAATAAGAGTGATTTCTTTAAATCCAATATTACCACCGCGGTGGCATAGCGGTGGAAAATTACTGAATTCTCGCATGAGGGAGATCAAAGTCGGGGGCCCTTTTCTGCCTTTGGTGTCTGGGATTAAAGTTAGCCTCTCTCCATGGAGCACCGCTCACCCAACTACATCAAAGAGCAGTCGCCCAGACATCCGATTCATCGGAGAAAACATTCGTCAATATGCGCTTCTAACCGGCCCAGAGAGACGACAGTGGAGGGGGTGGTGGGGGTTGGGGGGGGAGAGGACAACCCACCCAAGCACAGGGAAACAACCCACCAATGAGTGAATGTGTACGTGTAAACAAATGTTTTCCCCCCAAAAAAGACTTCCGACAACTGTATGTTGGCTGGAGCTTGTGTTCCAATAGCTTCTGCTGTGGCTCAGGAAGGCTCCAGCTGGCAAGCAAGACTTCCCTGTAGACCGCAGATGGATTAGGGCTGCCGACGGCAGGCCAGGCTAGTGGACGGCAGAGCGACAGATGCGGTTTTGAGGCCTGGCACATGCTTTTTGAGGAGCGGGGGATTAGTTACAGTATGACTTTTCCCAACAGGAGGTGCTGTGTGCTAGCTGAAAAGGGCAGTGTGTTCGAGTTTAAGACGGGTGTGTGCCCGTTCGAATGAGCCTGTATGTGTGTACGTGTACATGATTATGATTGTGTGAACAGTTTGTTTTCAGCGGCTATTCTGCGTAGGAGTTTACAGCTGCTAGCATCCACACAGTCGCTAATGTGACTTAGCGTATGTGTATGTCTGTGCGGGTGCGTGTGTCTGTAGGTGTGTGTGTGTGGGAGACTGTTTTCCTCCACTGTAAAATAATTCCTCATTAATCCACAATGGGCTGGGCAGCGTTCCCAATCCTGAGCAGGGTGGAGGTAGCTGAAAGGCTTTCTTTTCCTACCCCTACGGGCAGGCCATTGCTAGCCCACGTTACCGCCTTCCAGCTAAATGAAAGAGCCTCTCTCTGAAAGGACTGAGGCAAGCGGGGAGGAGGTGGGGTGCGGGGGTGGGGTGTAGGGGGGGGGAGCTCTGCAGCATGCCTCAGAGTAAAGTCAATAGACCTGGCCAGACTGATCAAAACTGGCACATGTGGCACTGCCAACTGTGAAGCCTCTGCTCCAGTACCATTCATTAGCACCGTCCGCTTTCATTACAGGACATCTGGATCTTCATTAGCCTGGGGGGAACACATGGATACGTATGTACAGGTGGCTAGGAGAGGACCACACGCGCGCACATTCACCCTCTGATTGGGGTTTGAGTGAATTTGATCAGTTCCACTAAGCAGCAGGAGGAACATTTGGGTTGCTATTAAGGAGATGGCGGCGACTCGATTTCCTCCGAGGCGTTTGAGCGAAGCGCCGTGTCATCTTGGAAATCTCTGGCGACAAGATTGGGAGTTGAATCGCTGATAACGGACCCACCAAAGTACAGGTGGGAGATATGTCGTTTCGTAAACATGTCCTTCACGGAAATCAAGTGGCCCATCCTCAATCTCATCAGATGGGTGGCCTTTGAGAAATATATTTACAGTTCAACAGGATGAGGTTCAACGCAACGTGAAAGTCAAACTCCCCTTTGAACAGGATCGATCTCCTGACCGTACCCTGAGTTTGTGTCTTACCGCTGTGGCAGCCATCTTTCAGGAAGTGAAGCGTGAACCTCTGAGAGACCGGGTTTAGTGTGGTTTGCCACCCATCCTTCAGTGTGTGATTTGTGTACACGTGGCCTCTGCTGCGTGTCAGCCGTCTCTCAGCCACACTGAACAGATGCACGATCCTCATCATCTCGTCTCGCTGAGAGAGGCCTGGTGTGTGATCGTCGCCTGGCTTCCATCTGGATCTGCATCTCTATCTTCCTCCCTCTGGCTCGCCATCTCTCCAGCTCCCTCCCTCTCCAGCTCCCTCCCTCCCTCTCTCTCCAGCTCCCTCCCTCTCTCTCCAGCTCCCACTCTCTCTCCCTCTCTCTCTAGCTCCCTCCCCCCTCCCTCTCTCTCCAGCTCCCTCCCTCTCTCCCTCTCTCTCTAGCTCCCTCCCCCCTCCCACTCTCTCCAGCTCCCTCCCTTCCTCTCTCTCCAGCCCCCACCCTTTAGCTCTCTCCGACCTTCTCTCTCTATCTCTCTCTTCCTCTCTCTCCTGTCCCTTCCCATTTCCTCTCTCTCCCTTCTGCACTCTCTCAAGCTGTTCTCTCCCCCTCTCTCCAGCCCTCACCCTTCCGCTCTCTCCGACCTTCTCTCTCTCCATCTCTCTCCCGCTCTCTCTCCTGTCCCTTCTCCCTTCCCCTCTCTATCCAGCCGTTCTCTCCCCCTCTCGCTCCGCCTCTCTCCAGCCCTCACCCTTCCTCTCTCTCAGACCCTCTCTCTCTCCATCTCTCTCTCCTGTCCCTTCTCCCTTCCTCTCTCCCCCTCCCGCTCTCTCTCCAGCTGCTCTCTCGCCCTCTCGCTCCCCCCTCTTTCCAGCCGTTCTCTCCCCCTGTCGCTCCCCCTCTCTCAAGCGCTGTCCCGTTGCCTCTCTCCATGGACACTGAGTCATTCTGATTGATGCGTCAGCGATCGGTGAATACAGATGGGCCGCGGCTATATTGTGTTCTCTCCTGTCCCTGTAAGATGAAGAGTCAGACACACATTGTGTTGGCTGTACACCCAGGGCCGCGGTAAAGCTGGAGTTGTGGTAGGGATTTGTTTACCGTCGTTAATACCAATGAACACATGCTCTGAAGAGTTAGCTCAGGAGGATACAGGGGACAGGGCTTTTAACACAAGGACGAAGATCCTTTTGTTGCCCGTAGTGGGTTTAATCTGGTTAAATGGACCCGGCTAATTTGACAGAGTGGCGGTGCAATGGTGTCAAAAGCATCATGGTGTATTACTGCTTTGCATTGCCCTCTGTGTCATAGGCCAATCAATAGGTAGCTGCTTTGTGAGGGTTGGAAGCCCCGGGCTCAATTTACGATCACATTTGATCCTCACACTGTGACTGTGACTTGAAGGATCAGTCCTTACACACATCATGCAAAGAAACAGCGAAACCATCCGCATTAGGCTCTATGGCTTTGATATGGTGCCATGGGCTTCTAGAGAGATGTGTGTGTGTGTGTGTGTGTGTGTGCGCGCGTGTGTTAGCGCTGTGTGTGCGTGCAAGTGGGTGCATGTGTGCATTGTCATCTCAGTGTCAACAATTTGTAATATTGTGTTTCTTTCATAGTAACATGTCGGAATCCCACTGAATATTCAGCCAATTCAGCGTAAATGAAATAATAAATCTCCTCAATTTGTGTTCTGTGGAGCCAAGACGACGTTAGATACAGCTCCCCAGTGAGGTATCCAGTCTCCAAAGCAAGGATGACAGAAATAGTCCCTGCTGTGGGTTGGAACCACATTGCCTTAGCAGTGATGGGCAGGTCTCTGGCATCAGTTACATGTAGTACTGTTTACAGATATGTGTGTACTGGACCTCTATTTCATTAACCAGTTTGTTGAGCTGACTAATATGAGTTTTACAGCTCCCTGCAATGTATGCGTACAACCGGGCTAAACAATCTAGATCCGGCAAGGTTTCGCACCTCTTTCAGTTTGGCATTCAATCCCATCCGCCGCCGTCGTGTTCGCTCACCAACTTTCATCCGACGATGAAAGTGATCTGCTCAAGCGACCTTATCGCCTCTCATTTGCATCACATTTCACTCTCCTGTTTTCCGTGTGTCGCTTTGGACTCCGGTATGGAGGCGGAGCCGATGAGTGCGGAAGATAGCGCTGCAAGCCACGTGCCGGCTGGCGTTCGCAACTGCCTCACGCAGGTCCACGGCTCCGGCTTTGGTCGTTCGTGGGAGAGAACGCGGACCGCATCTGGGAAGAGCTTGTCAGGAGCATCGATCTACCTTCCCTGACTATTCGTACGAGTAGCTTAATTCGTAGGCTGCAGTTGACAAAGGAAAGCAACAGCTAAGGATAGGCTAGAGCTAGCTAGCCTTGTTTTCCTTTTCTGGGGAAAGAAAAAAAAGGAACCATTAGATCATCGTCATGTCAGAGGTGGACCAGAGGTTTGGATCTTTGTGTCTTTCCAGTACTGGGCTGGATCCTGAGCAGACCTGCAGCAGCCTCTGCCTCTGGCTCCCAGTCACGAAGACGCTGCTGGTAGCGGAGGGCCGCCGTCCTCAGGCCACTGTCTGCCCCTGGCCAGATTACCAAACGCCTGTAATAGGATCGGCCATTTTTGCTAATAGAACACAGAGGGGCTTAGCATGCACTCGGGTCTCACTCTGGCCTCGCCATCGCAACTGAGGCCGAGAGAGTCTCGGGTAATCCTGTCTCTCTCTTCCCAGGAAGGGGAGATTAGCTGTCTTTAGACATGAGAGAGGACGCATAGGGGGCTGCCGTACACCGCAAAATGGAGTCCATCGCTTCCAAGTCATACAAATCCCAACTGAGCCATAATGGAAAGTGAATGGATAGCAATAAAGGAGGATTTGGCGGAATTGGTTTTCAGTAAAGATGACGGTTCAGTGGTTTCACGTGATGCAATTGGGAAGTCGTACTGTACAGTTGGTGACAACTCTGGCAAAATGACTAAATGAGAAGTAAATGTTGCAAATTTGCGCTAGCAGCCATGACACGTCGGTCATACCTCAGTCATCTGTTTTTCTTTCGGTAAACCCAAGGGACATGTATCCAGGTTAAACGTGGCCCCTAGGCCTCGTCTTGTCTTTGATAGGCTCAGCGCAGCACATCGCACATACGGGTGAATGACATCTAGAAACCTGCTCCGAGATTTCAGGACAAAGTTGCGATTTCGGAATGATCTATGCCAAAAGGTTTTTATGCTGATGTTTTTGCATTCAGCCCAAGCACAATCTGTGTCAGGGAATATCATTCATTATATCATTAATTTAGTCTCCTGTGATCCAGTGCCTCTATTTCAAAAAGTCTGGATTCTGCAAGAATTCTCCAGAGAACCTCACAGAGAAACCTTCAAAGGCAACCTGCAGCGCCCTTTGGATTAGTTCTTTCAATATTAGCTGTTTTGCTTTCGGGTAGGCTGCGCTCAGAAGCAATTCTATTTGAAAAGATGTATTGATTGAGTCATTGAGTTTGAAGAGGGGAAGAGGAGGAGTAACGTTTGCAAGCGCTGGATGGATGGATGGTCTCTCTGTTTCCCAGCTCAAGTTATCCTTACTCTTAAGAAGGCTACTCAAGGTTAAACTCACTTCGACCAACCGTAACCCACCTGCACAGTTGCCATGGTTACGGCTCTTCATCTTTGTAACACGCCTTGGCAAAGTTCTGAGGGGGTGTGGGAGCGAAGGGTTACGGTGTCAGACTCTGAGCTCACCACGGAACCGCCTGAGGACAAAGAAAGACAAAGTGGCATGTAATATTAACAATGGCTCACGCCGTAATAGTTTGGTGCTTTTTCAATCTTTTCAGGAACAAATACAAGCAAATCGGAGACACCTCACCACCTTCCGGGGCCTCGAAAACGATCCGTCGATGTGGTGGGTTTGTGGCAACGTTTGTAGGCATTTACTACAGAACGTTGAAAATAATTTGAAGAAAAGCAACAACAAAAAAATGTTGTCTTCTTTTAGTTCTGTTAATAATCTAGATGCGTTTGGACCTCAAGGATGCTTAAGTAATTTGTAGAATATGTAGCCGTCATCTGCCATAGTTTGTGGAGGAGACATTGAAACGACCAATACCAAACCATCAATACGAGACAACAAACACTCTTCAAACGTGGTGTGAGGGAGGCTATGCAAAGGAGATGATTTCCTGCTTCAGTCAGATCTAAGCCAATTCCCCCAGCCTCCCTATCTCTTACCAACCAGAAGGATAGTGCAACCTCAGCGTTAGTTACATGAAGACTTCTTCTGTGAATTGCAACCCGCAGATAGAGGTATTTGATGCGGGTCTCCCACGGACTGACAGTGAGTGAGAGAGAGACAGAGAGCGTGAGAAAGTGAGAAAGAGAGAGAGGGAGAAGGAAAGAGAGACAGTGAGGGAGAAAAAGAAAGAGATAGAAAGAGAAAGAGAGAGAGATGAGGGAACCCAGAACGCCAAGAGAAACATAAGAAAGCCTCTCTCTATGGCCAGTAAGGAAAGCTGTGTGGTTTGGAAAGAAGTGAACGTACCTTTGAAGACGAGTCACCTGGTGAGGATTCATCTCCGAGAGAAAGCAACCCTTTGAAGGGCCTTGATTAGTGGCACCCCATGTGGCGAGGAGGTGGAACTCCGCACCAGGCATAAACAGCGTGAGGCTGCTTCTTGTTTGCCATCCAACGCACCTTTGAAGTAGCCTATAATTGGCCTCCCTGTCTCGGTCTCCATCATCATTGTTCCATAGGTAAACGCTGTCCTAACACTACGGACCAGCGTTAGCCCGAAACACTTTGGAAAAGGTTGACGAGGACAGAAATTGAATGGCAATTCCCTCAAGAGCAGGTGAAATGACTCAACGGGTTTGTCACAGAGAGGTTGTCTGCTGGTGTTTGAAAGGGCCAACGTCTAACAAGCCGCGCGTCAAGCTCTGCACTTAAAGCACAAAATCGCACTGACCCATGCTGACACCTTAATTGGCCCTTGTCATGCTACCTTTTCGACTGCATCAATAATGAATCATCGCTTGGCCAACTTAACTATTCATTAGGACTTGAACTATAAACAAAGCTGGTGCATATGTGGTTTGCAAGGGAAACGCTCGAAATGGTGTCGGTGGGATGAATGGAGGGAGGATGGTTATTAAATCAGGTTCCTGCTGCTGGTGGTAGTATGGGTATGTGTCTGTGTGTGTGTGTGTGTGTGTGTGTGTGTGTCTGTGTCTGTTGTGTGTGTTGTTGGGGGGGGGGGGTTGTTTGGTGCAAAGCGGCAGGGTTCCAAACTGCCTGTTGACCCTTCCTTTAGAGGTCAGCTGGAATAACGAGCTCCCGAGAGAGGCCCACCTGAAACAGGCGTCGCCCATTAATGTTTCTGTTTCATCTTGGAAGGGATGTCTGGGGAATACCCCGCATTTCTCTTTTTGTTATTCGTTAATGTGCAATTGGATTTAGCACAAGGGGAAGCGGTTCAACTCTGAACTTAGGGATAAATTCAAAGCACGCATATTTACCGGAACATGAGCTCCTCCTGTGTTTGGGAACTGGTGATGTATGAAGATCAGGACGTGTAGGACATGTTGCTTTTAGGAACAGCTATGTTCGACTTTGAGCTATTTGTACATTTCCAACATAGTTCCTCCCCAACCACGCTACCCTGTGGTTCACCAGGTGAGAGCAGGAACCACTGAACAGGGGCCGGTGTTCGATTGGGTTCCAGTCCAGGCCCTTTCCTGCATGCCTTTCCCCCCCTCTCTCTCTCTCTCTCTCTCTCTCTCTTTATCTCTCTCTCTCTCTATCTCTCTCTCTCGCTCTCTCTCTTTATCTCTCTCTCTCTCTCTCTCTCGCTCTCTCTCTTTATCTCTCTCTCTTGTGCGTTGTTGTTTCTCTCTCCGACTGTCAATATAAATACAATTCAAAAATATAAAAAGCCGAACGTAAATTATGGACGATCTTGCGCAACGGCTTTCATTACTGTATTTCTAATGCATGCGCTTGTCTCATCATGGACGCACTCACACGTGACGTTACTGTAAATGCTCGTGGCAGTGGGGTGTACACTTGCATATACTTGCTTTCGACCCTCTTTTTTTCATCGAAGTTTGTACAATTCGTCGAGGCTCAGGGTGACATCTAAATGAAGATGAAGTCCAATGAAAATGGAGGGAGTGGGGATTGGAGGGGTGGGGGTTGGAGGGGTGAGGGGCGGTGGGCGGAGCAGATGGTCCGCAGGGATGCATCAGGCCGGAGCGCCGCTGGGGTTGGCCACACGTCTGGCTCTCCCCCAAAGGCTGCCTCCAAAGGACAGCAGAAATAAAGTGCTTTGATTTGACCTTTGACCCTGCAGCGCAGAGGCCCTCATCCCATAGCTCCGCACCGCCCTGACCTTCAGGAGGAGAAGAGGAACCCGGTTGCTGTGTTGCTCATTCGCAGTTCAACTTGCACATGCACCGTGCATGTGCCGACAACAGCAAGCTCACACGGCTGATTTATATTCAAATGTGCTCAGAAAGAAGGAGAGAAATAGGGAAATAGAGAGAGAGAGAGAGACCGAGAGAGACCGAGAGAGAGAGAGAGAGAGAGAGAGAGAGAGAGAGAGAGAGAGGGAGAGAGAGAGAGAGAGAGAGAGAGAGAGAGGGAGAGAAAGAGAAATGGACTGGAGAGAGAAAGTTTGTGGTTTAAAGTCGGTCCAGCCCTACCAGTATCAGATTTGTCTTTTTAAAGCAAACCACTCATGCGACACCAAGATAAATGTACTGTTAGCCGACTTGACGTGTGGCAGTGTCTACAGCTCCCTGCAATGTATGCGTACAACCGGGCTTGTTTACGTGTGTGGCAGCTTGGAGATAAGTTGGGAGTCCTTATCTCTTGCCATGCAATCAAAGAGTGCGAGCGCAATTCACACGGAACTGAGGCGGGCAGCTGGTCCTTGTCATCCGTTGCTACGTGCAGTTTCGTTGCCAAACGAGCGGCTTCATACTTGAACATACTGTACTGGGAGAAGAGTGATGAGATGAAATGGAACTTAGAGACATTTACAGCTGTGCCCTTCTCCCATTGCACTCGTAAAGAAAAAAAACCCGTTATAATAATCACGTTGCAAAGTTGTCAGCTAATTGAATTTCGAAACCGATTCATCTTATTAATGGTCATTTGAATGGGACACGCAAAGGTTCAAAGTCTCTGGGTCATTTCATATTTACTTGACAGACGGTGAACTTATCGCTCAGGAAAATGACGCCTACAGTTGACACATAGTCATCTTTAAACGAGCGGGTATAAAAAGCATGCACCTTAAGTCATTATCTCATCTTTGAAGTTCTCAGCACCCGTCCTCTTAGTCAAATGTCTGGCCAAGCGTGGGATTGTGACAGCACCTTTCTGAAGCCATTCAGGAGCTATAGGAACAACTGCATCTAAATGACCTCCTGGAGAACTCCCCCAGTTGTGCTATTCCTCTAAGTTGCGCTGCTGTTTCCATGTGAAACGTACCTGCTGATTGGATGGACGGGGAGATGAATTATCAGGAGTCTGAAGCATCGTTGGGAATGTTGGTAAGGAAAAGCTCATCTAGTTGAAGCCGAAATGCTAGATTGGCTAAGAGCCCTGGGACAGCAACCCTATCACATGAGTGCAAATTGGGAGAGGAATGAAGGGAAAATCAATTACACCAAACCCCTTTATTAGCAATTAGTGGCAGTGAGGGTCTGCTTTGCTTTTGTTGTTGCTGATTGTTCAGAGAGCTGTGTACTCCTGGATCCACAGCCCCAAAACATTCGTTTGACTGTTGCCTTTTTGTCTTCATCATCACCCAAAGGAGGAGTCTCATTAAGGTTTTTTAATTCCAAACTTCCAAATTAGACAAAGTTTGGAGACATTACGTGCCCACACGCAGCCATGCTAAATTGAGTTACATTGCAGAGCCTCGCCAGCTATACTATATTTAAACAACACAGGAGATTAGATGTGGCCCAATTAAATCAGCCTTGTACAGGATCTTGGGTCTTGGCAGTTGCTGGGAGACAAAATCCACCTCTGTACAGACGGATCAGGCTGTGTTTTGAGAGGCTGTCTCTGACAGCGTGTGCTTCCCCTCTGCTCCACTGTCAGGAGGGCGCTTGCGTCACACATGCCGTTCTCTCGCCCTCTCGTCCGTGTTGACAGGCGCCCGCCCCAGTTAGCTCTGCGGAGATCCATGCAGGCACCCCTGCGGACCGACCGGTGCAACCCCTTACATCCAGACACAGCTGGTGAGTGGCTGGTCGGGCAATGATGACCAGCTGTCTTTGTCACATTAGCCCGGCTGGCGAGCGACCCAGGGCTGGGGTTAGCAGCCCGCTGGCTGACCGAGGGGGCTGGAGGAGGTGCTGAAGACCGCGAGAGGGAGACAGGGGGGGGGGAGGGCAGTGTCGCTCACACAAGACCAGCAGAGCGGGAGGGAGGGAGGGGACAGGGAAGGGCACGGCGGCGGTACGCTAACCTCGGGTCGGCGCACAGCTGACAGAAGCAGATGTTCGCCGTTGATCCGGTAACCACGGCAGCACCAGGTGTTCTTGCCTTCTGAGAGGTGGGAAGAACAGAAGAGATGGCGGAGGAGTAACGGAGGGAGCCAGAAACATAGACAAAGAGAGAGAGAGAGAGATGCAGTAAGATAAAGAGGAACTGAAATAATTAAAGGGTGGAAAAAAGAGAGACAACACGCAATTGTACAAAGCTGACACATGAAAATTCTGTTCAAGGGCACTTTACCTTGATTGCTGTTATTCACACTCACAGCCGCCTGCCCTTGCTCTCTCTCACCCTGCGACTGTGACGATAATCCTTAGCAAACTTGTTAAGCATTTGCATAATTCCCTTCATGATTCAAATCAAAAGAAGTAACACGGCCTTGCATGTCTGTATCACACTGACAGTCAGTCAGCTCTCGGCTCCTGTTCTTTTACAGCTCCCCGACACGTTTTTCTCTCTCTCTCTCTCTCTCTCTCCAAAAATGTCATTTAACGGTTAACAAATCAGGCTACTGTGAAAGAAATGCATTTCACTCTGTTTTAGATTAATCTCACACTCTCTGGGAGACATAGCCATCTGTTATGAGACTTTGTTTTTTTTATCCAGAACTCAAATGCCCCCGATGTGATGTGCAATTTGGGGGAAACATCTTAGAACATGGCAACAGATGGAGTCAGAAGAGCCTTCCGATTGCATGTGAAATCGCACTCCATGTCCTGAGGCCCAGACTGAGGCAACAGATTAGCCAGCACCGTCCCAGGGATGAGCAACAGGACTTCTAAACGCTAGCGAGCAGAGACGCCCATTGGCACACGTTCGGAACGACTTGTGCAAAGTACTTTACCCGTGATGCATGTGAATGTCCTTTAGTGAAGCAGAAGATGGTAATGGTGGTTGCTTTTTTCCCTGTTCAGCACCTCACTCAGAGAGTTGCCAAATCTCTCTGAGCTCTGGGGTCACAATGGGGAAAATGACAGGAAATGAATGGCCTCTTTTATAGCACCTTGTTCCAGTCTAAATACTCTGTCAAAGCCGAATTCCCATTCATGGCATATCACCATTATCCATCATCATGTTTGAACCAGTTGAGTTTCAACTAGCTTTTAAGCAGTGTGAAAGTTGCAAGGTGAAAACAGGTGCTCGCTGTGTGCGGAGCATGTTTGATGGTAATGTCGAAAACCAACTCACAGGTACTCGTGATTATTTTGATTTCAACCATCAATGACCGAAACGAAATGTAAATGACGGTTCCAAATGTCTCAAGGCCAAGGCAGTAGCTTTTAAAAACAAAAATACCGTTTTATTAAATCACTCTGAGCCTTGTCCGCATTTTTGATGGGACCAGATTGCGTGTGTGTTTATCACAGAATAGTCTCTCTGTTAAGGAGCCCTGAAATGAATAAAAGCGAATTTAATTTTGCAGTCTGTTGAGTACTCCATTCTGCTTCCAATCACACCCCAAGGTGACAGTCTGTTACTCCATAAATATGTCCTGCAATGAGGAGGGGAAGTAGAGAGGGAGAGAGAGAGAGACCGAGATAGAGAGAGGGATAGACTGATGGATAGAATGACAGAGGAAAATTCCTGACTGTGTCTTCACCTGATACTGTACACCCCAGTGCTTTCCCACAATGGGCTATTAGAGCTGCCCTAATCATATTTGCCCAGCGGGCCAAGCAGAGGGCTCCTACCTGGGCTAACTTAATGCAGTGTAGGGGTGAACCGTCGGGAACCTTCTGGACTGCTGACTGAAATAACTATGATCACTTCTGACAGGAGCGCATGAGTGGGGACTGCACTCTCATTTGGCAGCGTCTCTCAAATGTCATTTCACCTTCGGCTGCCACTAAAGGTGACAGGCCTCATCTGGTGGGTGGTTTGGGAGGGGGAGGGGGGAGGGGGAGGGGGAGAGCGTGGCGGAGGGGGAGGGGCTGGGGGAGGGAGCGGCTGACGGACAGGGCGAGCA
The DNA here is from genome assembly GCA_036571765.1 of Plecoglossus altivelis. Taxonomy (NCBI): domain Eukaryota; kingdom Metazoa; phylum Chordata; class Actinopteri; order Osmeriformes; family Plecoglossidae; genus Plecoglossus; species Plecoglossus altivelis. The sequence goes on along the minus strand of BROE01000010.1, from coordinate 10,593,336 downwards.
GGTGGGGAGTCGTGGTACTTGTGAGGGGCAGGTGGACTTTGGGGGTGGGGCGTGGTGGCATGGGTGTAGATGGCGCGTGCATCTCAAACTGACCTGTCACTCCGGCTAGGGAGAACGGTGACAGATGGACTGGAAGGTTAACTGAAGTCGAGTAGGTGAGGGAGGTTTTCCCCAGCCTGTGTAATGCGTGTACAGTAAGCCGCTCGCTGTTTTATGAGCTGTCAATATTACCATTCATGTTGCCTCACCCAACATGTTCCCTTGTCACATTGCGGATACCTTCAAAGTCGCAATGCAGTTACTGTCGAATCATGGAGTCACCTGGAGAGGCTGTGGTCAGAACAGCTGGAGGGAAGAGGGAGATAGAGACAGGGAAGAGATTGACCCTCCGGTGAAACCCTGTTGCAAGGATTAATGCCCCTGGTGACGCCCTCCCCCAAAGTTCCCCCACCTCCTAACCCCCTTTCCCTCCTATCCTCCTCCTCCCCCATGCCCCGAATCCAAAGCCTGCCTCCCCGCTCCCCCCGATCCTTCCCTCTACCCTGCCCCTCCCGCATCCACGAACACACCCCAATCCCCGAGGCCAAGCCTAACAGGATTGACTCATCCTCTCATGGTGTGAAGTCCTTATCATGGCCCATGAAGGTTTACAAACACTGATGCTGACTCCTAATCCACTTACTGCACTCTGTTGGGGTGCATCTGACACGCTATTCACCACTGGTAGGAGAGAGAGTCTCCAGCTGTGCGGATAGGCTGTTTCCTGGCTGTACTGTAATCCTATTGGTTGTCCTGTTGCCCTCAGCAAAAAGGCCTGTAGGGTTGATTGGCTGATCAGGATACAGTGGATGACTCTTGGCTGTAGCCACGGTGATGAGTCTCTTGTTGCGTCCTAGTCACACTGTCACAGAGATTCGGTTCTTAGTGTTGGACAGCTTGATTCATATATTGTTACGTTTCACCTCTAAAGTACTGCAATGTGGAATGAAGTACATATTTCATACTAACGTAAGTGATTGATTCTGTAGAGGAGAAAGACAATGAGATAAAAGAAGCAATATCAATCATCATTTAGCCAAGGTCATTTATAGGCATGGTATCAAAGTCATTTCACCGCAATATTTGTCTGTATTTTGACCAGTGGCATATACCATCCCTATGTGCATCCCTATATAATCAGTCATTCCTCTAAAGCTCTTTCCCGTTGACCTTATGTTCTACAGTAACGAATATAGGATTACAATTATATTAATATCTACAGATTTTATTCAATCGATTATTTCAACCTTTAATGAGCGTGGCCTTTTAAAACAGCAGCAGAACAGAACAACAGCGCTGTCTCAATCATCGACCCTCCTTAAAAGTATTCTGGATCCAGAACTCAACCCGCAGCCGTTAGTGGAACCTCCGGTCGACCCTTCCGCCTTTCATTGCGCTCAGCACGAGGACCGACTCAGAGAAGCGGAAGCGTTAGATACTTAAAAAAGCCTGGACGTCCTCCGTCCGTGGCTGTTCCAGAGACGTGTACAGTGCCGCGCAAAGTCGGACCCGCGAGCTGAGCTGTCTAACGTCGTGTCATGACTTCCATCAACGAACCGAATATAGCTGTTTCCTCCCAGCTGACTCTGCCCTGCTTTCATGCTCCTTGCGTGCGGATTAGCCCTGATATCCACCAGAAGGTTATTATCCATAAATGTCATCCTGTAATTAATTAACTCTGTCTGCTGGTAGCTCTCCCTGCCTCATTAAGGAGCTGAGGCAGGGTGATTTTTACTCATATTCATATCCAAATGTACAGCTCTATTTTGGCTCCCACTGATAGACCCGTCCTCGCTCCACGACTAGGCCAGGGGGTCGGCTGACAGTCCTGCCTGTACTCTCGCTAACGTCCCCCTGTCCTCCTCCCGTCGACTGACCCCCATACCTTCACACAGAGGGGCCATCGACTAGACTCTGACAGAAAGAGCCAACCTTGTTCAGAGAGAAGACAACGTTTGCCCTTCCCCCCCCCCCCCCCGCTCATTTGGAATCACCTTCAACGGTAACACAATACGATGAGAAAATTAGGAGGTAATTGCGAGTGTTTAGGAAATTGATTTTTTTAAACCTACCCTGGAGGCCCTTCTATTACTGTTGCTTTGACTTTTAATAAAAATCCAATATGAATTTGCTCAAGTTGAAGAGAAACTCACAGGTATCATACTAATTGAAAGGACCGGCGCTGACTATGATGATATCAGACTCCGACGTGTTCGGAGGAGAGCGTGCAGCTCGGTGGTTAGAGCACTTGACTGGAGACCGAGAGGTTGCAAGTTCAACTGTCTCTCGTGGGCTGTCGCTGTTTTGGATGACAGCTTCTGTTTACGGAATTCGCCATGATGAGGGCATCTCAACGATCCCTCTTTCAACATCAGGGCCAGACATCCAGAAATGGATTGAACATTGTTACTGTTCCTACAGAAGACTCCCCTGCCATCTCTTCTTTTGCTATTTTCTTTTCGAGGAATAGATGGAAATTATATGGTGGATGTTAGTGACACCTAATTGCGCTCTTTCTTGGTTTGTGCACAGGTGTGTGGTTAGAAATATGAGGCGTCCCACAGAGATGAAAGGTGTGTGGCGATGAAATAGCTATGATCTATTCATGCATTTTTTTGGTATTTATTTGCTTTTCAAAATATGAAAAGAAGCACCCAGCCAGGTATAATCAAAAGGCAATTTCTGGAAACATAGGGGGCCGTAATAAGAAACCAACCTGAAATCTGTCAGATTTACTTGACTTTGTTGCCAAGTAAAGGACTGAAAGAAGTTTACAGCCATTTTTTTCTATTTTGGGGGGGAAGGGTGGGGGGCACAGGTGCTCCTCATGCAAGTCTCTTCCTTTCCCAAAAGAAGATGTAATAAGCTATTTAAATGCTACAAGCAGATAGCATGACCTCCTTGCAAACTAATTTATAAGAGAGCGAGCAAGAGTGAAAAAGAGAAAGAGAGAGGGAGAGCAAGAGAGAGAGAAAGAGAGAGAGAGAGGGAGAGAGAGAGAGAGAGAGAGAGAGAGAGAGAGAGAGAGAGAGAGAGAGCGAGAGAGAGAAGAGCCAACAAATACTGTGACATTCTGTCCTCAACAACCAACACATTTACAAGGCATTGCATTTCAGTGGTGAAAAGGTTGAATAGAGGCTTTCAGGGACAGATAAGGCACGCTCCATTTTCAGATATGTGCCCAGTAACTCTTTTATGTGTTGTGCTCATTTGAAAAAAGTTCCCAGATCTTGCACATAGTTGGGCTTTTGTTGAAACTGTTGCGGTGGGACAGAGGTAATCTTCAGAACAGTCTGGCTCGAATCTGTTTCTGGGAGGGAGAAATAGTTTTTTTGTTCTTGTTGCTCTCCTCGGACTTTGGTGTTTGCACATCCCTGCCGTTCCATCTTTTCCAACCAGCCTGATCGCTATCCTACCAGAGGGCCTGACCGGCTGTCTGTCAGCCAGAGCCCTAGGCAGGCTGCAGGCAGTCAGAAAGACAGGCAGGCGGCCAAGCAACAGGCAGACAGGCAGGTAAGCTCAGCAGCAAGGCTAGACGTCCACCTGCTCACACAAACAAACCTCTTCGCTGCTCGATTAGCAAGTAGTTATCGCACTTGCCCCTCCAGCCCCCCCGCCCATTCCCACCCGTCTCCCCACTCCTCCCCTCTCCACCCCCCTACCCGCCCACCGACACCCCTCCCTCCCCTCCCCTTCCCTTCCACGCTATCGTGAGGAAGACAAGCCCCTGGATACCTTGCTCAGCATCAGGAGATTCTGAAACCGTGAAGATTAAGGAGCGGAAGTAGCACCTGCCAAAAGGCTTACCAGAGGATTTTCTCATGTGGCGGAGACTTTTACAGGGATGCCTCTCTACGCATAAGCAAAGTTTTGTATTGCAGGGTGTGTGTGCGCGCGTGCGCACGCATGTGAGAGAGAGAGACTATGCGTGCGAGTGCGGGGGCGCGTGGGCAACAATGATATGAAATATTCTTTTGCAGATTTTTTTCTTCCAAAGTTCCTTATTGTAAGGATTAAAGTTCTGTCAGCACATGGCACCATGGGAGATTCTGCAAACAGGAAGATTAGGAGGAAATGTACCTGAAGGCTTACTGAGGCATCTGTTCCTGCAGAGGAGGACTTTACCATAGCACATGGGAAAATGGCTTCTCATTGTGTGTGTGTTTGTGTGAGTGTGTGTGTGCGAGGGCACCCATGTGTACTGGCAGCTGAACATGTGTTGGTGCGCACAGCCGTCGTGCACCAACACACGCTCAATGGACGGTCGAAAAACTCCATGGCGGGGACCGCATTGTCAAAGAACGGGGGTCTCGTTCACTTATTGACACGAATGTAGGAACTGCTGATCAACACTGGGTATTGATGCTGACCCCTACAGCCCAGGAGAGATCCCCGATAAGGAAGGGCTCTTTCAAAACGAGGCCTCTTTCGGAGCTTGTTGTGGATGATAAGCTGTGGAGAGATGGCCATCTCTTTGATGTAGTAATGGCCTCCCCCTTGACTACCTCATTAACATAGAAGAACCCTTGGAGCCAATCAGACGATCAGCTGCGTGCCTCTCACAGTGGTGAGGGAAAGTGAGAGAGCAGCATGAACTGTTATCGCAAACTTCAAATGAGTTTTGAAGAGGGGGCAGTTCAGTCGAGCAACACGGCCCGAGAAAAAAGGGTTTTCTATTTTGAATCTTTCTTTGTCTATCATCTTTACTTTAAAAAAAAGTATTTGGAAATATAAAGTCGGCTAAAGAAGCGGCCTTGTTCTTTTTCAAATCTCATTTTGTTTCAGGAACGACCTTGATAAGTCTTTTATCAATCGGAGGGCAAACAACATTTAAAGCAGTTCAGTTCTGCCTTTACGAAACTTCAGAGTAGATCTTCATTTCGCAGCAGACTTGGCTAAAACGCTTCCTTCATCATAATACTCTCGAAACCCCACGGTACATGTTTGACTGACAAGGAGCGTGTAAGATACGGAGTCAGGATTACTGTTATAAAGGTTCGAAATACATGCGCGGCAGACGCCGCAACAAAACGATCCCATTTCAGACGAGACAGGAAATTACCCGTGAAGAAGTTGCTACAACACACGTCGTCTTATTCCAGGACATGTTTATTTACAACTGAGACAGAAAGGCAGGTGGTTGGTAGATGCTTCCCAGACGCAGGGGGACTTGGACAGTCTCCAGCCCCCTGTGTGTGCACACTTAGCCCTGGGACTGCGAAGGAGGGGGGGGGGTGGCAGGGGATACCGCTGGAACACACTGAGCCCAAACACACCTGTACTACTCCTGCAAGGAGCAATACTGAGACAGAGCACTGTTGAGGATGTCAGGGAGAGGGGGAGGGAGGGAGCGAGAGGGAGAGAGCAAGAGAAAGAGATAGAGGGGAAAAAGTTGAGAGACGAGTGATGAGGAGAGGGGAGTACACGAATCAATCATAAATAGACCTACATCTTTACAAATCCCTCATCTTGTCATCCAGTCCTGCTCTTAACTCTCACCGTTCGTCGTACCAGAGCAAGAGCAGCCCGGCGGCCGCGGCTGGAATGGAGAAGGGGACTAGGTACATCCCTAGGCGTCAATAACGCATAGACAAAACGCCAGTAGAGGGGGGGATGATCAAACCAATTGGAGCCGGGAGAAGGCAGTAAGAGGGGAACTCAAGACATGCAGAGCATAGAGTAACACGCGACATAAACTGTCCATCATCGTTTTTTCTTCCAATGTTTAAAGATGGAAGCGACCCACTAAGCCGCCGCAGCTCTCGCACCTCTTACCGCATCCACGCACACGCACTTCCGCGGCACAGCACCCACACGCACGCGCCACACTCTCCTCGACGCCACTCGAGCACACACGCAACGCAGAAGAGACCGGTCACCGGGCAAATTTGAAAGATTCGTGAGCATTCCAAATTTTCTTCAATCAGAGTCAATCATCGATATCCTTAGCTGTCTGAATCTCTAACCATGGCATTGTGTAGATCAGTTTGGTTCACCGATATTGCCGTGGTCTTAGACTGATGGTAGTCATACACAATTAAAGCAAAAGTAGGTCTGGATGTTTTCCCCTGCAGTGTCAGCAGCAAGGAGGCAGGAAGGGAAAGAAAGAAGCATGCTAACATCTTACTAGCTTCTGCTGAAGCTCTGGGAAATGGAGTCTTGATGCTTTCTGGAGAGAATGGCAAACAAAGAGTAAGAAGCAATGTTACACTGTCACTGAACTCTGAACCCAAACAGAGCTGAACAAAACAAGCTATTCATCCGGAGAGATTTCACAAGACAGCCAAGCCAGTTTGATTTGAAAAAAAAACGACAGACCTCCTGGTTATATTTACATAAGAGCTTTGTAAAATATCTTTTTTTTTGTCACCTATTTACAATAACATGACAACATCAGAATAAAGGAAATTAACAGACAAAAACATTTTCCATTCCAAATCAGGTACTTGTTGTGAATCTCTGCCTTTTACGTGTGGAACGCAAAAAAACTAACAGGAGAGACGGTTTTGGTCATTCGAACATTATACATCATTAATAGTCAACATTAATCATAATTTCAACACAAAAAAATCATTTTGTGTTTAGATCTCCCCATTCTTGAAGAGATCCAATCCTGGTCGTTCCTGGTTGATGACAAAACCGATGACTTGAAATGATACCAGTCATGATCCTGAAGGTCTTTGACGTTGACTTGAGTACACGGAGCACTAGGGGTAGCTTTTATCATCAATAACTACTCACAAAACTGTATGACGACCACATTCAATGTTCACATTTCATTTGGATGCACATCAATTATTTTTTTGTCCTGACAAAAAACATGTCCTTTGAGATGAAACAGAAGGCAAATCATCGAGAGAAAAAAAAACCCCAAAACAAAACATTTTTCCTGGTTAGTTTGCTGTACAAATAAAGGAACAACACAATGTTCACGCTCGTTCATCGTTGACGTCTGATGGGAAACGAGAAACGGGAAATCGGTAAAGGCTGAAGCCTGACCGCAGTCGCAACCTCTCGAGGATGTGGGGCACCGGGGAGCCCCAACTCTGACGTGTGCTTCCGTCAAACAACACCAACGCCACAGAACCCTTAACCAACAGGTAACAGCTCAGCCCACCTATCACCATCAACAGGTCACCGACGACAACTCACCACAGGTTCCACAGCCATCCACACACACACACAGAGTCACACTCACACCATTGTCTAATCCATACATCCAAATGTCTTTTTAAATCATAGCGCTCTTCCTCAATCGAAGTATGTGGGAAAAATGCGATTATTTTAGCATGCAGTCTACGTGTGAAGAAGGTCCTCTCGACCATAGATTATACGGTCTCTCGAGTTTTTGTGGTCTCGCCATCAGGGTTCGAAATGACCAAAGACTCTTGGAGGGTCCGCTACAATTTCCTCATCAAAACGTCTGAAGACGATTTTGCGATCTTAATCATATCTTTTCCACTTTTTTCCCCCCACAATGAAATCTTTGTGGAACACATAGAGTAAGTGGAATTTCAACAATAACTTAAGATTAGCTTGATATTCCCTCCTACAAATGACATCAAGTGGCCCGGCCCCTCTCTCGCCCTGAGATTCGGACGTCAGTCACTGTACAAAGACACACACCTAAATACTGCACTGCCACGAAGAGGGGCTCCCTGTAGTCTTCTGAAAGCGAGCCCTCTTCTGACAACCCTCGGTACCCCGATTGTCCGTAACGCCAGTCCACCCGCCTCGACCCCCCCAGGCACGAGAAGAGACATCCATCTGGCGCAGGGTTAATTATTCCTAATGATCTTGTAGTCTCAGCAGGGGCAAATGTCAGACAGGCATCAAACAGTGCTGCCAGATGGCCAAGATACTGGCCACATTACTGAGATCCATATCAGTCAACGGAGGATTACTTCCATTGAATGGTCGTAAGATATAGAGGCGTTTAGCCATTTTCTCTTTCTCCTCAGTGCTTGGGATCCGAAAAACCATATTATAGAACTGAACGAACAGTGGCCGATTGACAGTCCAAGTCAAATCCCTTTGATTGGATATGCTTACTGTATTTACACAGACTTTTTTATTTTTTTAATGCAGTGACAGCGCAAACATACTCTTTGACCACAAGCTCTCGGCTGGAGAGGCAAAGCTGAACAACATGACGGTGTGCGATGGAAACTGGAAACTGTAACGATTCCGCTTGGTTGATTTTCAGACGTTTATCATCGCAAAAGGAGAACAGAGGAAGGACAACGTTGACATGCCCACTCAGAAGCCCTTGAACCAGCGGCTAATCGAGCGTCGCCGCGTGTCGAACTTAGCGGTTCCTCCCTTGGCGCGGCGCTGCCTCTCGGCATGGCTCGTGTTTAGGTACAGTGCTTGCTCAGAACCGCCAGGAGATGAAGGGGGTCGTTGTTGCCAAGCACACACATGCAGTTTGTATGACGGACTGGCGTGTGTGCTGGCCCCAGCTAGGTGGTTTATACAGACTCCCGCTACAGGGATGATAGGTTTGTCTGAGGTGACGTGAGGTCTCAGTTGTAATAGGGACCTCTGGAACGAGACTTGGTACTGTACTTTCTACCATGTATGTGTTTGTCTACAGCATGTGTGTGTGTTGTGATGACAGGAAACAAATTCCTAATCGAGGCGTCAAATCAAGACAGAGAAGCACCAGTAAAGCTACAGCCAAAGGGAAAACAAGGAAGGAAAAAAAAGTCAAACGTCAAACAAACCAAAACATCCAAAACAATATACAACCACTGATCAATAAGTGTATTGAACAGGAGCCATCTTTGATGAGAGAGAGAGCCTGTGCCGATCACCTGGGGCGAGCACGCCTCCCTCAGCGTGCCTCCGTTTGGCCCTCTCACATTCTTCTATGTACAGAACCATAATTACAAACCCACGTATCATTTTTTTACTCCTCTTTTTTTCCTCGTCGGGGTGCGTGTTGTGTTTTCGGGGGTTTTGGTCTCGGGGGAAGGGAGCTCGGAATGTTCTGGTGGCGGCGTGGGGCGTTGGTCTCATTACGCTTTGCTGTCCTCCTGCTTTGTGTGGAGACTGTTCTCGCTGTGAACTTTGATCTCGATCATATCTGGCTTCAGACTCTCCTTCCCGTTCTCCTCCTTCAGGGGTAACTTCCTGCGGGGTCACAGCGGAGGAAGGAAATCAGGACGGCAACGTGATGCGCGTTGGAATGAATCGGAAGTCATCGAAAACGATGAAGGCAGCCACTCAATCATGTGTGATGAGGAAACATCTTTTAAAAATACTTGGTACATTTTTGTGTTTACACCCTTTTTTTGGGGAAAATCTTCTGAGAAAGGAGAAGTAAATAAAGAACATTTAACATGGGCTTAGGATGTTTCTCTGTGTTGTGATAACCTGCAGAAGATTAAAAGGTGTTCCAAATAACAGCATGCACTGTTCTAGTTTATTTAATTACCTGAAGTACTCATTAAGATGAGCTATGAGATTGGAAGGGGTTATGGTAAGTGGATGTTTCCATGGTGACGGACAGAGAAACAGCAGGAAAATGGGTTCATAAACAAGAATAGATAATCTGTTGCTTGTGGCAACACCAATACCAATGTGAACACAGTGTCAACATCAACAAGCCTACCAATACATGCCTAGACAGAAAGCGTGACTGAACACCAAGGACGTTCTACACTACGCACACACAAACACACACGCGCGCAGTCACCTCACCAGAACGTTGCTGTTGGTAGCCTGAACATTAATGTTTGGAATCTAAACGAGGATGTTTGCCAACAAGTCACCTGACATCTGAGGTCCAGCGTGAGGCACCTCAACATTTGTGTCAGGCACATCAATCGTTAGCCACTGCAACACAAGTGCTAGCCACCTCAACGCTTGCATCAGCCACATCGTTGATTGTGTTGCCCAATTGACCCTGAGCACATAAGTTAGAAAACTGAATCCCACGCTAGCCAACCCGAGTGACAGAATGGTACTATGCTTATCCGTGGCCCTATCCTACTGTACACATATACCTAATGTAATTACTTATTGAGCCCCTTGTGTGCATTTATTTAACATATATCGAGCTTCCAACTGGCAGAGGAACTGAGTGGAACAGCAGATTTGGACAGTGGTTCGCCTGTATGCGGAGCCCTGCCTTGGCCTCTGCTCAACCCAAGGACTAGCAACACTGTCTGGGTGTGCGTTTGGAACGGACCGGGCTTCCAACCCTGCTGATCTGGCCGTGCAGGTTCTTACTCGGGTTCTGTGAGAGGAGTGGTCTCATTGGGTTCATTCACTGGACTCCCGTCGCCCGGGTGAGTCCCTCTCTCCTCTTCTGTCCTCCCCTTAACCATGGGCTCCTTGGACCCATCCACCCTGTTCTCTCACACACACACGCACGCACGCACACACACACACGCACACGCACACACGCACACACACAGACATACCCATTCACATGCACGCAGGCACAAAGCAAGCTTTCCAAGTGCCGTTTTGATATCAGCAGTAGCCTACCCTCTGTGTTCAACACACAGAAGGGTGACAACGACTCAGTGCGTGGGCGTTTCTGCACGCGCCAAAGCTTTAGTTAGTCGCAGCGATGAGGACATCGGCAACGAAGCTTTAGACCCAAGGAGAACATGGTGGAGAGGGGCTTTGTGGCCTAGAGTTCAAATCCTCAACGATGACTCGATGAAGGAGTTTTGTACATCGTGCTGTATGAGAGCGTCCCACAGGTTCGTATCAGACGTCAGACATCCATCTATAAACACAGCCATCTCGCGACAGATTACAGTAAACAAACAAATTAGAGCAGTTGCTCATGATTGTGTCACTAAACGCTAATAAGTCTACTATAGTTACAGCTATGAGTGACAGCACCTCAGGAGAAGGAGGAACGGATGGTGGTTCTGGGAGATGCAATCACACGTAGGTGATTACTGTCAATTATTGTTCAATTTGGTAATTGTGCTTTTTTAATTATTGCTATTTTATCATTTTAAATGCAACCGCAAGATGAGAAAACATTCAATTAAATTATGTATAGTGCTTGCCGTGTGTTGTTTGGCAGTAGCAATTTTAAAAAGGTACAGTATTCTAAGTTCCTGAATTCATTATATTCCCAATTAAATCTGCACCCAAACTGTCTATGCCTCCTAAATGAGAACAAAATACTAGTATTCTTATTCTAATATTCTTGGAATTCATTAAGAAGACACAAAGCACCTTTCCACATGAGCACATTTCTCCTCAATACTAAATGAATAATGTCAGGGTAAATTATATCAAATATGTAACTAAATGAAAAATATTATAGATTACTAATGCAAATTTGTGTTCTGGTTAGTTACCAATAATGCTGAAATGGTGCATAAATGAAACCAATGAATATTTAATCAGCCAATTAATTACTTGGTGACAGTATAAAGTAGAGTAAGGGGATGGGATTATGTACAGTGCTTATGCAAAACAATCGGAGCAAGGTTTACTGTAATGACATGTTTAACAGCGCTGTATCAACTCTGGAGCAAAAAGTTGCTCTGAATGTAATTTTTCCACTTAGCTCATATAATATCACTCTTTTTATTTGACTTTTACTGTAACGAGAAGTGGAACATTTACATGACTTATGGAAACCAAAGGAACACCTGCAAATAGCTGACGTTCTTGGAAAGACTGACTCAGCCTGTCACTTATGTGTACAGTCACATGCAAGTACGGTTCACTCACTCACACACCCTGCACTCCATTAGGCTCTGTGACTCAGCGAAATATCTGTCAGTCTCCCCTCCCCTCCCCTCCCTTCCCCTCTTTAGACCTGAATGCAGTTGACTACACACAGCCTCTTCATGTCATGGCTATGCTGATCAACAGCACTTTCCGTGACTGCTCATTTTGAAATCAACTTCAGGAAGCTGGAAATGACTGTGCTGGTGCAATAAACTTAGTTATCTGGATTTTCGGAGAAAAAAAATAATTAAACAATAATTTAATGGCATGCTTAGGCAGGCTAGAACACAGATAAGCATGTGGTACACCTTAAAACTGACACTTGTAAACACGGATGCATGTCAAGGCACAGTCACACACACACGCATACTCAGAAACAGTGGGAATAAAATGGCTTTGGATATATTAGAAAGAGTGCATGGTGTAGACTGAAGCATGAGTGATTGGTGAGTGATTAACAGAAACAGAAATGAGACAGAAATTGGAGGTTCATTCATCTTTGAAGTGACATTCAGTGCATATCAATAGCTGCCAGGCTGCCTCATTTTCCAAACACCGTACTGAGACTGCCCTCGGAGCTCCACGTCAGTGGGTTCATGGAAATGCGTGACTTATCCACTGTCGTCACGGAACCCGGAACCTGCGCGGCCCCCCAGAGAGGGCGGAGAATGAAAAAAGGGGGGGGGGGGGCGGTCACTCACAGGTAGGCGGCTACTATGCCATCCCTCCATCTCCCTTGACTCTGTGCCGCTGTGGCCGCTCTTCTTGCTGCACAGCCCTGCGAGTGAGCACAATGCGGCACGGCCGCCAACTGGCGCCGGACAGAAAGCAACTGACGTCGAATGAGGACCGCCCCAGGAGAAGGCCAGGCCGGCCCAGCACCACACCGGCCCCTTAAGCCCCAGGAACCGCTGAACAGGGATTCTGCTAAGGCAGGACAGACACACACACACACAGCACGGTCAGTCAGGCTGGAAGGACTCACAGAATAGCGAGGGTTCGGGTGTGCTTTCGAACAAGAACGGTCGCTAACGGTTGACACGTTGGATGAATGTAGTCGCTGGCACCAGAAAGACAGGACATGCACACACGCAGTACAGTATGGAGATATCCCCGTGTCCAGTCGTTACGTGTATAAAACATACCGCGTGAGAAACTTGCCTTGAAAACCAAAACAAAATCCAAATCAGCTCTCTCAAACCATCTCACATGAGCCAGTTACCCCGAACACAAGCATGGGAACTGTCAGTGGCCACTAGAAGGAGGATAGTAAATGCTGACCTTGGGGTTGGAGTTAATCACACACACACTGTCTCCCAGACACGTCCAAGGTAAACATTCAGGCACACCCGTCCTCAGGCCAACTAGCGCCTAGCTAGCCCACTGGCTAGCCTAAACCTCAAGGCAAAAGCATTCGGCACAGAGCAGCAGTCTGGCTAACGAGACATCCGGCTCTACCTTAGCTGCAGCGCTATGATCTGTCGGAGAGAGAGACAGCGAGAGAGAAAGGGAGAGAGAGAGAGAGAGAGCGCCTTGTGGCTAGGAATCCAAATGAGCAAAGCTTGTGTTTTTCCTGCGGCCTCCGTGGGATTTGAGGTGGCAGCCTCCATTCGATCAATATTTCCGAAGAACCACAGGCCTGTTACCGCACGTTCAAATCTGAAATCATTTCAAGACACATGAGCTTAGATGATAGTAAACACCTTTTCTGCTGCTTTCCCCTGAAGAGCTCACGGGAAGACCCAAGGGAACGACTACAAGAATCAGTTATTTGACCTTCTCCACCTTTTCTCTCATCCAATTAGCATGATTTGTTTTTGCATAATATTAACTACCGCAACGCTAACGCATTTGTTGCAATAACAAACTTTGCAACCAAGACTCAAGGACGCTGTTCGGCAAAGGAAAAGGACACAGTCATTAGGATTAGGTTTGTGTCCTTCAATTACTGTTACGCTCATTCTGATAACCACTGACGCCGTGAATGAATCTGTTCGATGCTTAATAAGCCACAGCGCTCACGGTGCACTTTAAGATTTAAGTGCCTTATAACCAATCATATAAAATGTCACTATTCAATTACAGCCCGACTGCCTTGGAAAGACAGACCGGAGGCCTTGAATTCCAGTGATAACCTGGCGAGCAATTAGCACATAAAAAAAGCACACGAACGATCGATAGATGAAACAAAAACAATATTGTAATTGCGCAGTTCAGTTGGACTCTCGGTACTCGCTCTAACGACAGAATATATCTCTGCGAAGAAACAGCGCTCGCATCCTTGGGGTTACTGTTTGCCCATCCTGTGCCTCCGCCGAACGCGTCTCCCTGGTTTAGTTCAAAACAGGAACCCAACAAATCGACTTCCGCTTATCTTCTCGTATCTTCGACCTTGTACCGAATGAAAGGACACTACACTAGACAACGCCAGGCCTTTCCCGGCAACATAAAGGATAGTTTAATGAGAACGAAGGAGAACCCCCCCCCCCCCCCCTCCGCCATTCTAAAACAGAGATTCCATTACCTCTTTGGGGGGTTTTTTTGTACAGTGGCACATGGTCCGTAACACGAAACCATCCCTTCCTTAGCCGGAGCGCAGCAGCTTTTTGCCTTGCATTCCATTACCGGTCTGGTTTGATCTCCGCATTATTGGAGGGAATCAAAGGATGGGAAGCAACAGGTTTTAAATGAGAAGGACCGCGAGCAAGCCAGGGGGACGTACATATCGCTTCTCTTCTTTCCACACCTCCAATTTCCAATTTGCCAAGCAATAAGGTGAAATGAAAAATAATCCAGCCAAACTGAATGGAATGTGTTTCTGACAGGAACATGTAGTAAATGTCTATTAGGCATCTCAGTGTTCAAATGATGGTAGCGGCGTAATAAGGTTTCAACGTGTTGCATATGGAATGACTGAATCAAACTCTCAAGGTCTCTGCAGATGACTGAGTGGACTGGGAACCAGGGGCTATTGGGAAAAACCATGTTCTCTTTCTTGTTCAGCACTGGCAATGAAGTGCCCCAGGCTACGCAGGCCTCTTTAAGTATGCAAATTCATTCAGCGTATGACCGTGGCATGGCTTCAATAACAGAACGTTCGAGTCTTCCTTTGACAACAAATCCATTGGCAAGTGGTGAGTGTTTTAGACCTCTGGATGCACCGCAGTAACTTCCAGAAGAAGATGTCAAATCAGATCTGAAGGGATCTGAGGTCTCTTTGAGAGCAAAGTTAACCTCAAAACTTTTCCTGCCACCCGATGACATGCTGCACTCTGATTTGACTTTTACTAGAGGTAAAATCAAAATGAAGTAAAATGTTTAATTTCATTCATATTATGGCCTTGTTGCATTCAACCTCAAAAAAACTATGAAAAAAACCTCTCTGATTGTTTGTTGATTTATATTCCCATTAGCAGCTTTTTTTGCCACCTGCTAATGCAGGCCATCCAACATATCCTGGAGATAAAGACTGCACCTTACTCTGACAGCATCTACTCATTAGCCCTGAGCTCTGATTGACTCTCTCTCGATTATATCTGAGAGTAGTCACTCGATTAATGATGTCTGAGCGAGGCTCGCTGATTGGGAAGTGAGCAGGTGCTAATGCATTCCAGATAAGCGTATAGGGATGAACGTAGGTGATGGTGGATGTGGGTGGGGTGAAACATCTTGAGTGAGTTTGTTTGTGAAGTGTGGCTGGTGGTGTGGTTCGAGGACACCACAGGAGGACGAGTATGGCCATTAAAGTCCAGGTCATCAGCCTGGAGAGGAGGATGAGAGAGGATTGGTAGAGATGGATGGACAGAGTGATGGAGAGAGGGATGGAGAGAGGGGTGGAGAGAGGGATGGAGAGGGATGGAGAGTGGATTGGTAGAGAGTGATGGGGAGAGGGATGGAGAGAGGGATGGAGAGAGGGATGAAGAGAGGGATGGAGAGTGGATTGGAGAGAGGGTTGGAGAGAGGAATGGAAAGAGGGATGGAGAGAGCATTGGAGAGTGGAGAGATGGTCTGTCGATTTTCCCTTAATAAGGCTCTATTAGATGCCATTAACATGATTAAAGTTTTCTTAAAGCCAGCTTTAAGGACATGGAAAATTACATCCGACTGAGATAACCACCAAACCTCTGGGTCAGCTGTTAATGGAAATGGATTCCAAGTGGTGGGTTCTCCGCTTATCTTTTCCTTATAGCCTTTATCTACTTTCTATGTGGACTATTTGTAAGTTAGTTTAGATAAAAGGTGTCTGCAGAATGAAAGAAAAGTATAATTGCAAAAAAAACACAATTGCAGTGTTCCCCAGCCAGAGAAATTGTGTGGGACTAAATTTATTGAGACGCGGAAAACAAACAACAAGGTAATGTTACGTGTAATGTGCTTGCAGACACGAGGTCCCATTGAAGTGTCAGTCTCTTCAAAATATACATTCTGCTTTTTACTGCCAAATTCCAATAGCTCAACATAACAAACATGCAACAAAAGCGAGCACGGTCATCCACACAAAATACATTGCCTTAGGGGCAAAACAATACGCAATTCAAAAGTACTCTACAGATGACTGTATTCCATAAAACAGGTGCCAAGTAATTAAACGCTGACAACCATAATACTGAAGAACCATTGGCAGCTTTGAGGTGTCTGCACACTGTATTGACTTGCGTCAGACGCTGTTAAGCATGGTGATGGTTTGGGAAAGGCAGCGTTACAGTCGTGAGACGTGCACCGAGTATAAAGGATTCACCTAAATAACGTCCATGTCTTGTTTCTGACCTCAAAATCTTATGCCGACTGCCGACCGCCCAATTTGCGTCCTGTTCTTCGTGGAAGGCGTCATTTATTTCCGATAAAGCAATGACGTCAGTAGAAGTCGAAACAACATTGCTGATGGTCGCCCACCGTCATGGCTGCGTACGTGTTCAACGTTTGCGCTCCTAGTAATTGAGATTTGAGTCCCTTAACGGCGACACGAAGGCAGGTTTCAGAGTTGCTCGGGGGACGTACTGCGCCAACAAGCGCTCACGTTCAGAGTTCGGGGGTCACGGAGACGGCGGAACGCCACGTTAGACCAGGCAGTCTCTCTCGCTAACAGCTTCTGGAAGAACCGCTCAGTGGCTCTACACGTCGACGGGCTTTCAGAACGGCCACCAGAAACTGCCTATCAATCCCGCCTAAACGGAGAGCCCAAACGAGGCATTACGGCAGAACTGGCTTTCAAAGAGCAAAGTACCCTCTCGGCTGACAGGATTGTGGAACGAAATGGGCGGCCATTTTTGCGTCTATGCTGAGTTGATTGCTGCGCTCGGTGCTGAAATACTTGGGAGACCAGACAGGGCTGAGAAGAGGACAGGGAATAGGTTGGCACCCAGAGCGCATGGAGACCACAGAGAAGTGAAAAGTGTCTGAGTGAGACAGCTCCACCGATTACCTGTAATCAGTGTGACTGAAAACGGCGTTGTGTTGATTGGCCAGGAATTGGCTGGATCTAAGACTTTCTGTCTAGATTTGCATTTGTCTGGCGTAATGTCTCATTCAAAATAGAGTGCTTGCATGATACCTTATCCTCGTCTTGGTAAAGTTCTGTAGAGGCTAGCTTTGGTAGACTGACAGTCTATTGTAAGCCATAGACTTACAGCACTGTACATTTGAGCCTATCAACTAGACAGCTTGATTTAACGATCTCTGCTGGCTGTGGCGATGAATCAAAGTACAAACCTTGTCTTGTCGTCGTTTTTGAAAGAACGCCAAATGTATGAAGGCAGTAATTGCGCAAGGGGACAACTTTAAAAAACAAACATGCTCTTTGATTCGCTGAGGAACGTTTGCAGGTAGCCTTTCTGCTCAAGTGTTATTAAGTGTCTGAATGTGCGATGATCACGTCTGCCTCAGACATTATTCCAACACAAACAAGACGTATCAAACTGCACGTCCTACAAAGGAAAGGCAAACTCCAAAGGCCGTCAGCGAACGACACAAACAAGCTCAGATGACCCGGGTAGTTTCACAACACAGAGAAAATCGTTCAGCGAATCAGTCAAAAAGGAATAGACTGGGAGGAGGAAGAGAGAGAAGGAGCGAGATTGGGACAGGGCGAGGGAGGTTGAACTGATTTAGGAGGGTAAAAAAAAGAAGAATCAGAGGATCTGTATGATTTAAGCTGGGTAGAAGGAAGGAGAGTAAATTGAAAAGAGACCATGGACAGGAGGGGGGCAATCAATGACATTTTTCAAGTGAGGTTTATGGGGAAGAAGGCCAAGGGTAAGGAGTGTTGAGGCTGCCTGGCACAAGGAAACAGAAAAGAAAAGGGGTGAAAATAAAATAAAAAAATAAAAAAATACCAGCCACAGTGGGATGCATAATGTATGGCGAGGGAATTGGATAGAGAGATTGTTTAGTGAGCGACAGCAGGCATCCGCCTCTATTCAATTTACGCGGTTTCACAAAGGCTGCGAGAGTGTGTGTGTGTGTGTGTGCATGAGTAAGACAGAGAGAGAGTAGGATAGAGTGACAAAGAAAGAAAGAAAGGCATCTATATGCATGACAGGCCGAGTGTATTAAAGCAGGTAGGGACAGGTTGCCAGTATCCACTAGCAGCTGCAAGTGAGCTGTTCCACCCGCCCAGATCTGAGATTTTGTGAAAAGTCCCCCCATGTTATCCTCCTTAAAACAGACACAGAAACAGAGATGCTATCTGTTCACCCCTTCCATTGCCTTCCATCTCCTTCCCTTCCCTCCTCCCTCTCTCCCTCCACCCGACCGGCCTCCTTCCCAACATGCACCAGAGGTCCCTAACGAGAGGGGACAGCCAATCGAAGTGACCCTGCCGTTAGCGCCGTGTTCCCACTCTTGTTTTCCATTTCAAAAGCAGCACACACACTCACGGGCGATTTAGCCAGCACGGTAATGACAGAGGCACACAGTGGCTCCATCTAAGGCAGCATAAACGACTAACGGTTACCGGCTCTGAGAGAGGGAGAGAGAGAGGGAGAGAGAGAAAAGGGGAGACAGAGAAAGAAAGGCAGGGAGAGAGGGGGAGACAGAGAGAGAGGGGGGGAGAGAGAGAGGGGAAGAACTGGTAGAGACGCGAAGAAGAGGAGAGAGGAGACGAGGGGGTGAGCAGAGAGGAGGGGGAGATAGAGAGAAAGAGAGAGAGAGAGGGTAGCATTGGAAACGATAGCGAAAGAAGGTCCTTTTTCTTTCTTGTTTTTGTTCTCGGATGACTGCAAGTGAGCTGTGCACCCGCCCAGATCTGAGATTTGTGAAAAGTCCCCCCTTATCCTCCTTAAAACAGAACACAGAAAACAAAATGCTCGACGTTCACCCCTGCCATGGCTCCATCTCCGTCCCTTCCCGCCTCCTCTCTCCCTCCACCCGACGGCCTCTTCCCAACATGCACCAGAGTCCCTAACCAGAGGGGACAAGCCAATCGAAGTGACCCTGCCGTTACGCCGCAGGTCCACTCTTTGTTGTCCATTTCAAAAGCAGCACACACACTTCACGGCAGATTTAGCCAGGCACAGGTAATGGACAAGGCACACCAGTGGCCTCCATCTAAAAAGGGCAGCTAAACGCTTAACGGTTACCCGCCCTGGAGAGGAAGAAGAAAAGAGAGGGAGAGAGAGAAAAGGGGAGACAGAGAAGAAAGGCAGGGAGAGAGGGGAGACAGAGAGAGAGGGGGGGAGAACGAGAGAGGGGAAGGAGAGAGGGGGAGAGAGAAGAGAGAGAGAGAGGGGGTGGAGAGAGAGGGGGAGAGAGAGAGAAAGAGAGAGAGAGAGGGTTGCATGGAAACGATGGAAGAAGGTTTTTTCTTTCTTGTTTTTGTTCTCGGATGAGTGCAGGTGGTAAACTAACACTACAGGGGACTGGAGAGAATCCAGGGCAGGGCTCCGGTTGAGAAAAACACACCGTCCGCTTGGGGGGGGGCGACGAGGGAGGGGGTGATTGCGCTTCTATTTTGTGTGCAGTGCCATGTGTAAACATTTAAGGGACCGACAGCATCGAATTCTTTACGTGTATGCGAGTGTGTATGTGTGGAGAGCAGAACGGAGGTGGTGTTGTGTGGCCTCATTTCAAGTCTGGCCTTGGGTGGCTGGATATGATAAGTATCACATTCCTCTCCGCTCAGACACGGGCTCTCTCAGTCCACATGCAGGAGTGCTGCTGATGGTTGGAGATACACTCTTCAAACAGCATCGGTGAATCAAGGCAACACTCTCCATATTTGATCCTGCTACCTCTCCCGGCTCCTTGACTAACTTCAGTAGATGGAGTGTGGACATCGAAATTCAGAGTTTCAAGTATGTAGATCAGTTGGTGGATTATACAAGACGGTGTGTATGAGAATGTCCGTATGTGTAACATCAGTGTGTGTGTGTGTGTGCTTTTTCAACTCCCCCCATCCCCCCAAAATGACTCGACTTGTGATTTAGAAGTGGAGTCGGACAGAAAAAAAAGACAGGTTGACATTCCAACAGTGACCCTCTTCAGACCACCCTTGCACTCTTCCACCAGCCTCTCCACCCTCTCTGCCCTGGTCCTCTGGGATCCCCTGCCTTGCATGTTTCAGATGTCTCCCTGCGCCAACACACCTGATGCGAGTGGGTCGTTATCTAGCTTAGCAGAAGCCCCGTAACAGCCCATCCATATGAATCAGGTGTGTTGGAGGAGGGAAGCATCTAACGGCTGCACGGCAGGGGGTCCCTGAGGACCAGGGTGGAGAGGGGCTAGTCTAGACTCCTCACCGACAATGCAGGGGGGGGGGGAGACTGAGCCATGTGTGTACCTGTGATGTCGGGTTTCTGAGGCATGAAGAACTGGTAGAAGGTGGGCTCTGACAGGCCTTTGACATTGCGCGCGGTGATCTCCACCTCGTAGCGGGTGTTCCACTGCAGAGGCTGTAGCAGGGCAAAGTCACTCAGGCCCGGGACCAGCTTAGTCATCCACTGCTCCTCCTTATCCTGGGGATGAGAGGGGGGAGAGAGAGCGGGGTCAGCCAGGAGACGAGGACACGGAAAGACCCCCCCACCCTTCACCTTCCTTCCCTCATAACTTCAGCACCTCTTCCTTTCTCACCCCCCTCTTCCTTCTCCTCCTGTTCCCTTCCCTCTCTCACCTCCCCCTCCTCCCCCACCCTCCCTTTCCCCTCCCGATCCCTTCAGTCCCTGCGTCTCCTGTCTTTTTAAACAGGTTTTTTATCTCATCACAGAATAACACAGAGGAGGAAATTGAAGTGTCACAGTTGGGGGGGCTGTGCTGTGACAGCATGCCAAATGCATATTCAACCGTTTAGCCTCCAAGGCCCTTCCCACCAAATGTCAGAATAACACACAGCCTGGTGTGGAATGGGCTTTTGGCAAACGGGGCATGGTTCCATTTTCCAAGTCACGGAGTTTTGGCTTGAAAGGGAAAGCCTGTCCATGCAGTTGATGTCTGGCCGTGTGTTGTTCGGCAGTGTGTGCGTTGCGCTTAACGTGAGCTTTTTTTAAGTTGCCGCCTCTATAGAAGGGCGTGTGTGTCCGAGGACGTGTGTCCGTACTGCGTGTGTGCGCCTGCGTCAGGGTCATCTTGGGCGAGGAGGCGGTAGGATTAGTGAGGTGTGAAGGATTGTCCTTTTCTTCCAGTGCTCGGTCATGTTTGGCCTTCAAAGAACTGGCTGATAGACCCTGACCTTCCATCCACACAGCACTTTCATCTGCCACAGCATTATTTCAAATCTCTGTCTGCCTTTCTATAGCACACAGATATGCCTGTTCAGTCCTATTATTATTGAGGAGACAGAAAGCTCCCATCTAGTCAAATCCTGTTACTCATGTGGCGTGTGTGTGTGTGTGAGAGAGAGGGGCCTTTGTCTGTTTTTGTCCGTTATGACTATTTGTGTGCATAAACAAATTAATATGTAGCGAGATTTTCCTTTCTGTTTGAAAGACATTTCTTACCCCCCACTTTCTCGAACAAAAAAACAAACTCACATCAAAGCGCTGCCCACCGCACTTATCGCACATTTCCACCACAAAGAACATTTAATATATAATATTAGAACAAATATATTGCAACAAAGTCCTCAATGCAGAGTCATTTCCTCTGTGTAATTGGCACCCAGCCCCCACACACTCTCCACAGAGCCAGTAGGTGGATGAAAAAACCTGACACTGCACACCCTTCCCTCAGATCCAGATCCTGAGAGACAGCCAGAGTGCCAAAGGGAGAGCCATCCCTGCGTCCACGGACAGGCTGCGCTCCTCACCGTCTTGTACTTGACGATGTACTCCACGATGGGCATGCCCCCGTCATCCTGCTTGACCAAGCCCAGCCTGTAGACCTTGCCCACGCCCCTCTGGCCATGCACCGCGGGGGGGCTGGGCTCTCCTGTGGGTGGAGGGGAGGGGGGGGGTGAGGGGAGGGGGGGGTGGTGGTGCGTGGGGGGGGGGGGCAGAAAACAAATGGTTTCACCCCATGTAAGAGAGTCCCGGCTGAGGTGAGGGAAGGAGAGGGTAGCCGAAGAGGGATGAAGTCATACTCACGTATGGGCAGAGTCTGGAAGGTTTCTGTGTGGCTGAACTCTCCCTGACCCTTCCCGTTGACGGCGGCGACGCGCACCTCGTACGTGGTGTTCGGCTCCAGGCCCGTTAGCAACACCGTCACTAGGGAAGGGAGCAGGAAGTGACAAGAGGATTATGTCTCGCTGATGTAGCCGCATGGGCAAAGAAGCTCTTATACGTCTAAGTAGGACAGAGAACATGAAGAACTCCCCCCTGCGCTCACACCACAACTCACGACTCCAAGCACTGCGTATGGCGCGCGAAGGCGTGCAAGCGCGTCCCGGAGGATTCGCAAGGCGTCTAGTCCAATTCGACGACTCCTATTGTTCCCTATTATGCTTCACTTATTTTAGTATCGGTCCGTTCCCTAAGGTAAACGCATCCACAAGGCATGTTAAAAACCTCCCCTGCAACACAGCTTAAAACACCCTTAAAACTCTGCTACTAAGAGAAGTCGATACTGGCGCTAATGAAAACCCATTGTGTCGGGCTGTCAGTGGAATGCCTGGACAGCTCTGCTCTCCATTCAGAGCACTCTCTTTTACATGGAGTTCTCTGTACCGATGTGCCACCGCATTGTGTCACAATCCGCTGCCGTTAAGTCAGTGGGAGGACATCCCTCCTCCTTCCCTCTTCTCCTTCACACGATGGGGTTTGAAATGTCCCTTTCTCCACTGTTGGTGCTCCCATGGTGGTTTTAGATTTGGAAGCCATATCCATGACTACTTACCCCCTCCCCCTCCCCCCCGCCCCCACACCCACCCCCCCACCCCCACCCCCACCCCCCTTCCCCGTCTGCTGCATTTCCCAGAACACAACCGGATGCGATAGACGTGCTGGCTAACTAATCGCTAACTCAAGCTGACAAGTTGTATTCATGTTAGCGGTTGTATTGTAAGCTATTTGCAGTGGGCAGTCACAGTGCTATGCCATGAGTAAGAGCAGCACATGAAAGGACCCGACGTATGGCATCGCAGCAGGGTTTAGGGAAGTGATCAGAGCACGCTGAGGATCTGACGACCGCGGATGCAAAAATCACAGAATCTTCCATTATGGAAATTGCGATTTGCCCGGGTAGACATTTACATAGCGTTTGAGGTTGACCCCGACGGAAGCCCTTAAGGATGTTCATTCAGAGTTAAGGATACTCTGAACTGAAGTAAACACGGTTGTTTTGCCAGCCTGGTCTTCTTTTGTACACAGACTGCTAGGCTATTGGTTGCCTTGCAGTTCTTTAATTGGGGATGTTAGCGAAATGGTCGTGAGTAGCTATTAGCCTAATGTTTTGCCACTGTTTCAACAGACCTTCAGTATCTGCAAAGGCCATTTAAATGAAAGGAGAGCGACAACTCATTATACTCAATGGTAATGTGGTGAATTTTCTTTATTGCGACTGAGTTCTGTAGTAGCTTCTATAATTATAAACTTCAATTTCAGACTGGTCATGAAGAGCGTTCTCTATCTCAAGACATGAATGGTCACCTTGAGACGGAGAGAAAAGTGTTTAATGAGTTATAGGTATATAAACAAAACTAAGTGAATGTCGATTAACTTAATGAATATATTTGCTTGATATCAGTCTTGTTTTGATGGTACTAATGCCTGTCTTCTTCCTTCCTTCGCTCTCTCTCCCAGCCCATTGTTCCCTCCACCTCAGTGAATCTAGCTGCTTAACATTTGTGCCGCTCCATCTCTGTTTTGTAATTGACTCTAAAAAGAGGGATATTAGCGATAAGCCTTTCAGGTTTGTCAGACCTGCTTATCGTCCGTCGTTTGTCCTTCTGAGCTCCCCTTTTTCAAGTCCCTCGCATCACGCTCACTCTCCCCTGAGACCTTCACAAATCAATTTGGAATCATGGAGCCAAGGAGGGAACTCAGAAGACTGCTCTCTGATCCCCTCCCTTTCCTTCCCCCCTTCCTCCCTCTCCCCCTCCCTCCTTCTCCCCCTCCCTCCCTGTCCTCCGTGATGGTCAGAGTTTGTGACCCGTGTAGCAGCGAGGAGGATGTGTAAGATCGTTGAGGAGAGAGGGCACAACAGGATCAGAGCCAGATTAGGAGCCGTAGACCTCAGGCTTCAATCAATGTGTTTGTGTGTGAGGGAGTTGGATGTTAGTTACAGAAACACTTAAACCTAGATCAAGTATCTTAACCTGACTATGCTGGACAGAGCTGAACAGCGAAGTGTTGAACCTTGACTAACCTTGACTTAACCTTCCTCACACACCCGCAAACCCCAAAGGACAGGGAATACACAGCAGGGCTTGTTTTTCTTTCCCTTTAAATTGGCTTATCATGATGACATCCACTGGGGTGACTGGTGAGCAATTTGAAGTGTAAACAAGTGTTTGGTTAGGGACCCAAATGCTGTTGGGTGGGAATGAGTCAGTCTCGTTTTCCTTCCTTGCGTATTCTAATGATATGGAGGGAGGACGACAACAACACAAACAAGATGGCGTCGTGGCACTCACTCTGAACACCGTGGGACTTGACGTCCCTCCAGTCCTGGGAGCCGGTCTCCTTGTAGTGGACCAGGTAGTGACCGATCGGGACGCCCCCGTGAGAGTCCGGCTTCATGAAGGTCACCGTGGCAACCCGCTGGGACACGGCAGAGAGCCGCACCGAGTAGGGGTTTGACGGCACGTCTGGGGAAACAGCAGCGGCGTTTGTGGAGATGCAGTACATCCCATAAAAAAAAACAGATCAGTGAAATATACTGGTCTGTAATATCGCTCCCTTTGATCAATGGCCCCTGAGAATATCTTAGAATATCTCCATGGGAACTCTCCCTGTGGTTCTGAGATGCGAGCACATATATTACCTCACACAGGGGCGCTGTTGAAAGGACGGCGGTCATTGTGTTTATCAGCGGTCAACTCGTTATCGCACAAACACTTCCTTTTATGTGGCAGAGTTACACCGCGGGGCACGGACAAATCAAATGAGGCCCTCTCTGTCCTACACAGCCCTTTCTCAGAACAACAGGAACGTATTAGTCCTCTCAGTGTGGTATGGCGTGCAACCGCAGGACCTAACCACCCGTCCTTACTCAAACTAGAGAATTGCTGGCGAAACTTTATACCCGGAGTAAGATCTAAAGCCATGCAAAGTAAGACACGACATCAGAAGAGTTCCAGGGAGTATTCTGCTTCATCCGCCTCATCAGAAAGATGTAAACACCACTGGTTTGTGTCGAGCTCGTGAGCTGAGTTTCCCTGGGAACTGATGGTGGATTGGGTTTCAGCCCGGAGCTGGGAACTGGCTGCACAGGCAGACGCAAGCCTGTAGCTTCTTTGACTTTAATGATCAGCTTTGAAGACAAATCAGGCCCAGCTGGAGGGGAAGCGATGCCTTTTAAAAACGGAGACTTGCTCTCTCACATCACACGCGCCGACTCCCCGATCTCTGTTTAGTCACGGGGAGGGGTACCGACTTATTGATAGGCGCTGAATTGCTAAAAAATAAATGTGGACCAAAAGAATTGGCCAAACTTTGTTATACATAGAGCAAGTAACGTCTACAGCTAGTGGGCTTTTGTCCAAAACAACATGCTTAGGGGATTGGACCCTGCAATCTTTGCATGTTTAATCACATGCTCTATCACTGAGCTGTACCCTCGCCATGCAATATGAATGCCTTTGGGTGTGCGCGGCAGTGAGATATGTGTATTCTACCTCTGAAGTCAGCGTGTTCCTCTAGTGGGCCCCTTCTACTGTACGTGGACTGTGGGAGATGGAGTAATTGAATCGGCACTAAAGCGAATTGGACTGTGCTACTGTGTGCCGTGTTAGCTAGTGCTACCGTAAATTAGGGGGTACTTTAGTAAATAGCACGCTCTATGGTAAATCAGCAAGCACTATTTGAGATTAGGTTAGGCTAAATAGGGGTCCACGAGCACTGGTTGAATTCATCACCATAGAGAGAGAGAGGGAGCGAAAGGGAAATGGGGCAGTTATCCACAACAAAGGAGAGTGAGTGCAAAATGCAGAGCTCTGAGTGGGTGGAATGATTCTTGCACCGCTTTCTCCAATCAAAACCATTCCGACCAACCCGCTAGAAATCGTTAGAGCCCGCTGGATGTTTTTTGGTTAACCACTTTTCTTATTCCGTCGTTGATTATGTTTTAGGAGGAATGCGATGAATCGGGCGTCTTCTGGGAATGTGAGAGGAGGGGAATAGCGTTGTGGCCTACCTGCCTGAGCCAAAATAAACTCCTGGTATTTGGCGCCAATGTTGTTTCTGGCGGTGCAGTTGTAGCGGCCGAAGTCCCGGTCTGAAACAGGGGTGACCTGCAGAAGAGCAGGCGGTCCAGTCAAACACCCACCAAACACACACCGACTCATGTCTTTCAGTGAAGCTGTGTGTATAGGAACATCCGCAGAGTTATCCTACTATGGGAATGTTTTCAAAGTCAAGTCAAAGAGATTTGATGGTTACCGGTACGCACAATATAACTCAGATCATTCTGGACAATGAAAACCTTTAGAGAAGGCAAGGCAATAGGCACATAGTAGTCATTAAAAAGCAAATAACGATTTAAAAAGTTAAGGCAACAACAATAAAGTAGCAGAAGCAATAAAAACAGCAACAGTAAAATGGAAAGTGCAACTGAAGCATCTGAGGAGATGGGCGTACAGGCGGTTATAACCTGGAATTAAATATTCCAGATATAAAGTTACAGAGTGCAGATGGATGTCCGAGGTCATTAGAATCATCCCATCGCACCTCAGACGCCGAGAAACAGGAGGTGCGTTGGCAAGTAACCAGACATTTCCAGTTCTCCGTACATACTTTGCACAACCAACCGACCTGATGTGTGGAAGTGTACCCACCTCCAGCAAGGACCTGCCCTCAGCAGTGTGTATCCGGATGTTGGCAGTGCCCTCTGAGGAGATGGTGAAACGCTCTCTCCTCCACAGCATGGTGGCCGGAGGGTTGGACATGACATCACAGCTGATGTTCACTGGGTTGCCCTCCCAGGAGTAAAAGATGGTGTGGTTGGTCAGGAACTTGGGTGCATCTACAGACAACGACAGTGCAACTCATTTTTACCGTATAAAAAATAAATTATGCTAAACATCCACCAAGCGACCCAAAAGAGCTAATTAGATTATGCGGAAGACAAATTGCTCGCGATACAGAAATCGGTGGGCCAAATTAAAATCTGAGGTGGAGTCCAGTTGGAGGATCAAAGTAAAAAAAAAGAAAATGTCTTGTTTGGGCTGATATCCTTGATCCCAGAGAGACTAAGAGAGAGAAAGAGCTTCATTAATGCTGGGATGCAGCCTCTGAGACAAGGGGGGGAGGAAAATAAGGCAGAGCTTTGACTTAATTGTAGACACCTCATGCTGAGAGAGATCTCCATTACCCCCCCCACCACCACCACCACCACCACCACTGCCCCCACCACCACCACCCCCACCAGCAGCAGCACTAGCAGCTGCGGTAAGAGTAAAAAGGCTAGGCTCATTTGCGGTCACAAGCCAGAATGGGCAGTAATGAAAGATGGACTGCGCAGGCCTCGTAGCCACAGCGGTATTATGGGTGTTTGATGGCCGGCTCGTGGGATTCCATTAAAGAGATTGATGCTCGCCTCTGTCACGCGCTCCGACGTGCATGTCTGGACGTGCCGACACTCCCACTTCATAAAATGTGTTCATTAGCTGCCTGGCAACGGCGGGCTTACTCTCACGAACGGGGCTTTCTGTGCAGAAACTACACCGCACCCCCACCACCACCCCCCCGCCCCCGCTACGTGGCTGCGCCGTAACAAGGTGGGCGAAGATCTCGGAGGACGCGCCACTCTCGAGGTTATGACGTCGTCACGGCTTCTAAAGCGCGAGCCACCTGGCCTGAAGATTATGGCACTTATTTCGCTGTGGCCTGATTGGCTGAGGCAGCGATGTGACCTTTCCTATTGGTAAACAAGCCCAGAGAGATAATGAGGGCGGTTCAGTACAGTGTGGCCATTAAGGAAAGGGAACTGACTGTGGAGTTGGGTTTGCAGTTTGAAGCTCATTAAACTACATGCACTTCAGGAACATGTTTGTCCACTAGGAACTGTGGGAGCGGAGAGGGAATAAATGAGGAAGCAGGAAATCCTCTCCCTAATTAGTATTTCTACGGGGCATGGAACCCTGTTTTCATTAATCAGGTGTAAGATGAAAGAAAAACAGTCTTAAAAATTTCTTAGTACCCCCCTGTGTTCCTTGCTGGTGTGAATTGACTGAGAGCGTATGTACTGTTTGTGTGTGTGTGTGCGTGTGTGTGTGTGAGTGTGTGTGTGTGTGTGTTGAGGAAGGGGCTGCTGCTTGGTCGTCATACTCACACTCTATGTCCAGGAACATGCTTTTCTGGTGCCCTCCGATTCTGCTGAGGGCTTCGCAGTCGAACCGGCCCAGGTCCGACAGCTTGACCCCGCTGATGGTCAACATGGACTTCCCGTGACGGCCCCTCACCTCCACACGCCCGTCTTGGCTCTGCGTACACACACACGCGCGCACATTCACACACGTACGCACACACAAAAGAATGTTTTGAAAACTGATTACATACTTTTCCCTCAGCGTGAAGCTTTCCGCGTTGTTTGACCTTTTTAATCAACCTCCTGAAGCACCAACATAATGTGTTCATTGAATTGACGGTGAGGATTAATGTAATTGACCAGCAATTGATTGAGCCTAATTAGATAAGTCTGAAGACAGATGGTATCAATAGAAAGCCAAGGGTCAATTAGACTGGGACTAGCAATCATCCCTCTAATCAACTATCGTGCATAATGAAGAATGAAAACATCATTGAGGACAGTGAAATGAGTTTGCGAAACATTCTAGCAGGTGAGTCGTAATCGCGCTTAGGGCTTTTGGGCTCTTAGGCTGAGCTCAACTCTTGTTTTTGTCACAGCTAGAGCCTTTTTTATCAAGAAACACCCTCTCCTCTCATTCTTACCTCCCCCATCCCTCCCTCACATCCTCCATCCACACCCCCTCCCTCCCTAAGCCCTGATCTCTTCTGGGACTCTCCCCTCTGTGTGGATGCGACAAGCCGCACGCCCATTCCATAGATGTGCCTTGCTAATCGATGCCCATTCAGGCCCCTGCTAATGTCCCTGTGTCAACCCACCTCCCATCCTCACTCTAGTCGCATTAGCTCTCGCTTTGGAAATCCTCTATGGATTGAAAGGCGTTAATCTTGACACCGTTGTTCTTCATTTGTGTAAAAGCCTGTTTAAACGTTGCAGTGTGTGCACGCCTGCTTGAGTGTGTGAGTGTGTGTGTGTGTGTTTGCGTGTGCCCGACTTAACTAAGTATCTGGATATTGGGCCTATAACAATTGATTCTATTAGGGTATAATTGAGGAGTCCATTCATTGAGTGAAGCATAACTACCTACATGGGAAGAGTGGGACAGATCAGCATGGGACATATACGTATCTAATCTTGATTTATTCATCACGCACAGTACGTGTTTGCAGGTGGGTAGATGGTTGATTGCTTTTTCTTTGAGGGGAGGGGGGATGTTGAGGTTGGTTGCCTTTAACTGGATGCTTTCTGCTCCACGCTTGGGCTTATCCTCCTTAGGATGTTAGGTTGTTTTAGAGGGAGGAGAAGAGAGGAGAGGGGGTTCCTGTTGGACCCGCAGCGCGGTGGACGTGGACCGAACAGCCCAGGCAAGACTCCAAGAAAGAGGGGGAGAGAGCGAAAGAGACGAGGACGGCAAAAGAGCGAGAGGTGACAGAACCAGACGGGAGAGTGAGGCCAGAGACAGAAAGCTCGTGATGGAGAGGAGACAGAGAGAGCGAGAGGAACAAAAACCACGAACAAGGAGAGAAAGACAGACAGCGAGCAAGAGAAGAGAGAGAGGGACAGAGAGGATGGGATAGAAACAAAGAGAGCGAGAGCTCTTTCTCTGGAAGGAGAGGCTTGTATCACGCTGCGTAGCACCGCACAATACACGTTCCCCCCTCTATTCTTATCTAAAGCTTCGGCTGTTACTTTTATCCCTGGTTATGTCTGCTCACTTGAAATGCTTATTTAGTGCGTTTGAATGAAAGCTGCAGCTCTTCCGTCACGTAGCCTTGCCTGTGGCTTGGGGGAGACAAAGTAACAAAACTAGAAGAGTCGTAGCGCTCCTCATCACTGACTTTCAGTCGGCACACTGTGCTTTTGTGTTCTCCAGTGTGGGCTAAAACACTCTAGATACTTGGTTAAAAAAAAAAGAAAGAAAGAAATAACATTCACACAACATTACCTCGGTGCGAGGCAAGTGCTGTTAAGCTTAACGCACCTGGAGAAAGGAACAACGCAGTGCGCAAACGGGATCCGCAGACGCGCGTCACAATTGAGAGCGAGCGAACTCTCAGCGCTTTCAATGATTCGCACCATCCATCACACGGAGCTGCTGGAAGCCTTGGATTCCGTTTGTTTTCGTATGTTGAGGTGTGTTGGTTTGAGCTCGCATTTCCATAATTGCATTTACGGCAAGGGTAGAGACGCGTTTAGTCTGATTCTGGGGAGTGATTTATCAACCTGAAGAGGCTGTAGTCAATGCACACAGTCATTCATCTCTGCAATGACCTTTTTGAAAGCAAAGCATCAGCAATATTTGTTAATGTGGCCCCGCTGTGAACATTAGGTTTGTGTTCATGAGACAATGATGGAAAAACATGAGGATAAGACACGTGGGTCATTTGTGTTTTCAGAATCCTTGCTTCCTATTGTCCTTTTGGCACCGATTTATTGTTCATTTGCATGGCCGTCTTCCAGAAAAGGACAGATAATACAGAACGTGACCTGAGAGAGGAATATTACAGGTTGCATCCGTCAAATAACAGGAATGCGCTCGCTGTAATTTGTCACGCCACCCAACGCTTCACCAACGGGAAGGGGTGGGCAGCGGCGGTAAATGGCCCTCATTGTTAGTGGGTGGTTGCACCTTATCTCCATCCGAGAAGGTCCTGCCGTCGCTCGCTCTCCTCCACGAGATCTCCGGAAGGGGCTCGCCCTCGGCCACGCAGGAGATCATGGCCGCACTCGCCTCCACGGCCGTCACGTTCCTGAGCTGGGTGATGTGGGGCTGAACTGGAGAGAGGGCGAGGGAGGCGGGGAGGAGGGCGGAGAGAGGTAGATAGAAGGAGAGAGAGGGTGAGGGAGGTTGAGAGACAGAGAGAGGCAGATGGAGGGAGAATGAGAGGGAGGGAGGGAGGGAGGGAGGGAGGGATGGAGGGAGAAGGAACAAATAGCAATCATGACACAGGTGTGTGGGAGAGGGGGTGTGAGAAAAGAAAAGGAGGTTAGATAAGAAGGGAGGCAAGGGCCTACAGCAGCTGGACGTACGGCAGGATAACAGAATGTTCGTCTGATACGGAGCGACATCATCCGAAGGTGAAACCACAGAAAGACGAAGTCAAGGAATCATTTATTCCGGAAACACTCACGGCGCGGAGCGCTCGCAGTCTTTCTGTGGGTTTTGAAGAGCGGGAGATCACAACAGAGACCTGGATGAAAGCAGCTCCTGGTAGATGTGAAGAAACCCTCTGCAGATGCAAACAGCCCCTAACACTATCTCACCAGCTCCTAGTCATCCTCTCACCCCCTCGCCAGAACCTTCCCTCTAGTCCCACCTTCCCTCAGCTACATTGTGTTCCCTTCCATTGATCCACCGCCTTCCTTCCAGGCTGCAAAGGTGCTGGATTTAGATCCAGACTGACACAACAAACACACCCCTGCTTTCATGCCGAGCGTCATGGGCAGAGGGAGCCGCAGGCGGTGGTGGTGGGGGGGGGGGGCCGGGGAGGCGCGGGGGTTAGGGGCTCTTCTACAGAAGCCCCTCCGAGACACGACTGCCTGAGATCGCCTCGACGACGTCACTCCCGTGACAACAGGATCAAACTGGATCCCAGAACAAACAGAGTCCTGGCTAATCCCGGACCAGAGCCAGTCTCTCCGCTGTGGTCGGGTACCAGACCTGACAAACACGTTGCAAACATGCAATGCGTGCGGTGGTGTGCACACATTACACACATACATGTACATAAGACGTACGTATATGTTTGCATGCATTAAAGGGTGAATGTATTTATGTTGCAGATACTTTTATCCAGGGGGTTTTGAACCTGTATTGTCTGTGTCTGGTCCCATGCCCCAGATCAGGGGTTCACTGAACAGTGGGCAGGTGGACCCTCATCCATGTACTGCATAGGAAACAGGTCGTCCAAGGCGGCGCAGCAAGACAACTCCCAGAGCATGGCTGGAGTTGGCCTCCACCTGCTCTACTAAGGGAACGAGTTGCGCAACTGACCGCATCTCCATCTTGAATGAAACGCAAATGACTTTCAAAGCCGAATAAGATCTTTGTTGGCATGATGTGTTTCCGCAAAGTCATGCAAAGGCAGCTGAATGCTTAGAGTAGAACTTCACAGCCCCTCTGCTGTTTGAGTTGAGCCTGAGACAGCCCATAAAAACAGATGTTACGCAATGCGCCCCAACCAATCAATGCCTGACTCCCGGTCCCGAACAACGGGTCACGATTTCGGTTTCATCATCCCGCCTGCATCGCTCCGAGCTACAACCCTGTTTGACCTTCACCGTTTCTCGCTGTGCGGCAACCGTTGGCGTCGGTGGCCTGTCAGTCAGAAAACCATGTTTAGCAGAACGATCAAGGAGCCAACCGCTCCTTTGATTCACGGATGATTGATAGAGTCAGCTATTTCCCCACTGCACGGCCACATCCCTCTTTTTCCTCGCCAATTATGGTTCATGATAGCTAAAGACACACTATTGGATCCAGGCAGAAACACTGGCACTGAACCGGGTATTTCAAGTAAAACTCCATTTCTTGCGGGAGCTGTGACTGTTAGATCAACCTTTCAAAACTCTTCACCCCGGCGCATTAGCTTGGTTGCGGAAGAGCACCGTTACAAGGCTTCCTTTTCAGACTTCATACCGTTCAAAAAGGGATCGCGGTCTTTACATTCGTTTCGATCTCAGGCTACGACGTGGATATGCGGAGGACTTGTTACAACACGAGGTTTACCAAACCAATATCTGCATATCTAAACAGCGCGCAAGGACATCTCAGGGGTACCGCAACAGAAATCCAAACATGTTTACATGAATAAATGAACGCCGACATGCGCAAACACCTGCAGGTAGACTGGCGTGCACGGAGGTTTGTTGAAAAGAGACACGGCGAGAGAAATCTATGCACGCACACGTACGCACATCAACCCGCCCATCTTATTTCACCCTTTTCTTACTGCACGTGTCAGTTTCTCAGCTGCCAAGGCTAATAAAACTAACATGCAACTGTTTCCCTGGCTGCACTTTGCAAAACAAAACTCCTCCGTGAACTTCCCCATTTAAATGTGCGTTTTGAAAAACAAGCGCAGCCGCATGCTTTGAAAATATCTTGATGACTGGAGCATAAATCTCCATACATTTCCCTATTTAGGAAATAGCTCTGCTACAATAATCAGGAATGAAATATGCGGACAGCTTCATGAAAATATAAATTGAAACTTTTATGAGCGGTGTATCGCGAATCACACAATAAATGAGCTATCTCTTTTATTGCTGGAAATGTATCAGATTGGTCGTGTTACGTTATTGGATTAGAATACCTGGGGAAGTGCGTCCCTCCTGAAATGAATCTTCTTTTCCCATGTTTATAAATAGACCATCAGAAGCCAGGAGTAATTTCGGAGCTGCCTTCATGCACAGTTGCATACTTTAAGTGTTCATCTGAATACTTGTTGGTGACAGGCCTTTGCTCAAAATAGATATAGTCGGTACGCCAACAATTTGACAAACCGGCTATGCTTTTTAAGACACAAATTCATTAGACAAATCAAATAAAGTAGTGATTGAAAGTCAAGCTTAATGGGTGGAAAAAATACTCTGAAACGAGCATCCAGCAGATGACACGACGTCGGAAGTTGCGGCGGCCATTTTAGGCCAAAGGAGCAGTGAAAAGGGGGTGAATTAGCTCAGGGTAACTTACCAAACACCTTGAGGAAGATCTCTTTCTCCTGGGCCCCAGCCTTGTTGCTGGCCCTGCAGGTGTACACCCCTCCGTCCGTCTGCAGGATGTTGCGAATGGTCAGAGTGCTCCGGCCCCCGTCCAGGATGTTGAAGACGTACTGCTCCGACGGCTCCAGCTGCAGCCCCTTCCTGTGGACACAGGAAATACAGGCAGAAATGACACCCGAGAGAAAAGCCAAAAACCAAAGAGCCCTCGTTGAAGATGAATTTCCATACTGTGATGCATGGGAGGAGACCTGTTTGGAGAGTGTCAACAAATATCCCGCTCAAGAACACGCTGCCATCCCCCGCTTTCACCCACATACCCGCACTCTCGCATCGACACACACGCGCGCAAGCACACACACACACACACACGGTGTAATAGCACCCTAGTGGAGGTTGTGCGGGGCTGTCTCTGAGGGGAAAGTGATAGGGAGGATAATTGAAAGTCTACAATGGGAACACCAAAGCAGAGTAATAACAGTGTGGGGTTAGAGAAGGAAATGAAGAGCAGGCTCATCTGAGGAAGAGGAGGAGGGGGGGGGGCAGCCACAGGATATTACTCTGCCCACCTTACCCATTCAGGAGCTGAGGGGCACGCAGACAGGAAGACTCACAACAGGAAATGTAGGAGGGAGACTGGGGTGACTGAGGGAGGACGTGAGTGTTGGTAAATACAAGCGAAGGAAATGAGAAAATAGAGGTGTTTAACAGGGTTATTTTCATCCTGGGTGTCATAACCTAATGCTGGAGGGCAGTTGCTAGCCGACCCATGTGAATGGCAGTAATTAGCTCGTCTTGCTAAGGATCACACCCAGCCAACCGACACAGCAGCCATTGTGGGATGAAGTGGGGACGTCGAAGTCACGAATCCAATTCAACTCCAGTGGCTAAAGACAGAGTCAAAGAGGAAATGCAGGGAATCCATGTTTGCTTTTGTTACTAATTCCTTGTGTTTGACAGCACAGCGGTCCATTTTGTAAATCCATCAGAAGCAAGCTAAAGAAACATGCCACATTCGGCGGATAAACATCCACTTTACATCCAGACTTGTCCCTGTAATTACAATGGCAATTGCACCTCAGGTTCATGAGTCACAACAGAACCTATGACATTTTGTCAAAAGTAACAAAAGTCCTGACAAGAAAAATCGAAATAGCCTTCAAATTCCCAGGTGTTCGTTATGCTTCTCTCTCACTTAGTGTGCTATTTACATAAGCTTTGTGACAGTTCCCATACACTGGAGTAATTACGTTTGAGCAAGCAGAATGTACAGTTGGGAAAGTAATTATTACTTTATTTTGGGATAAAGTTTTCACGAATTTTCAAAGGCTAAAGTAAACAGCATTCTATAGGCAGGTTCCACATCCAGTTTTCACTCCGTGATGTTGATAGTCGTTGAGCTAAGGCACTAATAGTGTATTTAATACATCATTTACTGATTTAATGAATTCTTCCCATACAACCAACCAAGAGTTGTTGACTGCATGGGTGACATTGTGCAATGCACAACACAACACAACAGATGCTCTACGGAACAGCTGCGACAGAAGACGTGGTCCACGTTCCCACCTCCCTCTGCAAACATGCTGGAAAGCCTTCTCCGTGTTTGTCTGCCTCAAATGCAGTATTTATACTCTACATATGTTATTACCAAACGCAGTAACATTCACGCCAATACAGATTACATAAGCACTCGACGTAAACACAAGAGATCGACTGACTGTAATTTGCCTTTGAGCTGTTTTGTTTTTCTGAAGGGGGGTGGGGTGGGTGTGGGGTGGGTGGGGGCGTGGGGGGGGGGGTGAGATAGAAACAGGCATGCAGAGTGCAGAGATGAATGAAGCGCAGAAGCATGTGAAAGGAGCGGGGGGTTTTTGGTCCTCAAGTAGCGCAGGCCTCCATTTCGTTTTTTTTTTACGCATTATGAAATTGCAGATTGTCCGCTTGTAAACGATGTGTCATACATTGAAA
>BROE01000010.1:10543312-10556918 GCA_036571765.1 Plecoglossus altivelis | reverse complement strand
TAACATTCACGCCACAATACAGCGAACGATTGAACATAAGCACTCGACACCGCGTTAAAACACACAACGAGATCAGACCTGCACTGTACATTCTGACCTTTGAGCTGTTTTGTTTTCTCTGAAAGGAGCGCGGTGCGGGTGCGGCGTTGGTGGGGTGGAGCGTGGCGTGGTGGAGGTGGGGAGGGGCGCGAGAAAACAGCATGCAGAGTGCAGAGATGAATAAGCGCCCCAGAAGCACTGTGAAACGAAGCGGAGTTTTGTCCTCAAACTAGCGACAGCCTCCATTTCGGGTTTTTTTAGGCATTATGAAATTGCAGATTGTCCGCTTGTAAACGATGTGTCATACATTGAAATGTGAATAACTGAGGAAGATATGCCTTTTTAAAATGTTGAATCAACTGGAGGAATAAAATCCCAGAAAACCCCCCTCAGTCTAAACACGCCTTAACAAGTCGACTTCTCTGACAGATTGAGTATCCGGTAGTTCTAAAGATGCTGTTTATTATATTGATTGACTTCAGTGCATTTTCTTTCATGCTATGAAAAATAAGAAAGTCACGAAAAAAGCAAACACAAATTTTTTGGTGTCCTAGCGTGATGTTTAGCCTGCCGATGTGCAGTCCTGTATCACCCTCTCCTGTCACTTAGCGAACACAAACGCTTAAGAGCATCGGGCGTGCTACCGTACCTGTGCCAGGTGACCTCGGGGTCAGGTGAGCCCGAGGTATCGCAGGTGAAGGTGACTGATTCTTGGTAGTCGGCCGTGGCGTTGAAAGACAGCTGACTCACCGACAGCACGGGCGGGACTGTGAGGGAAGCACAACACAGGCGACACTGTCAGAGGTTTGGTCGTGTAGGAGGCACAAGTAGCTTCAGATACACATGTGTTTGTCCTTTGAACATTCAGAGGCAGACTCGGTTGTATCAGGCGCAGTTAGAGTCCCCTGATAATGGCTTTGCTTTGTGTGGAACTTGTGGATCTCAGCATCGCAACGATCTCTTGCTCGTTGCCATCGGAACTCGATGTTCCTATTCGGTTCAGCCGGCGGTCTGCATCTCTCCGTGTCACCGACCCAGTCTGGAGGAAGGAATCCCTCACTGAATGTCCCTTCTCAAGGTGTCCTCCATTAATTCTCTGTCATTTATCCAAAGAGGTATACAGGATCTACTAATGACTTAGACCAACCTCCCTTTCTTAAAACAGTCTGATTCAGAGTCACATCGGGACAATGGGAGGCAGTCACAGTCACAATAAATTCAAAGGAGTCAGATTCAGTGTTAGATTCAGGCTCAGAGGTGGGACATTGCCAGGATCAATCTATTACTCTTTTCACAGTGTAGCAGCAACACAGTGGTATGCAACAACAATAGACTGGTTCCTCAAACCCCTGCCAGCCAATCACAACAGGGGAGCGCAAGACAAAAGCACCAGCGTTCATTTGGAATTCAGCTCCATTGTTCTCCATTCGGTTGGTCTGTTTTGAAAAGAAAAATAGTATGTTTGCGGCTCCGCTAACAAAGAAATTAGGACTCCCGTCCACCTGCAGTCAAAGGAACACCAGCGGGGATGGGGATGACGACTAGAGGAGAGACGCACCTAAAGAGAGGTTGACCAAACAGAGGTGAGAGAAGGGCCCTTTCATGAGGCCTCCGGGGTACCTCAGCCTCAACTCCTCTCCTCGAACCGCGACACAACAAAGCCAAAGCAACGAGGCTACATCCAAACCCCTGGTGGAAAACACCACAGACTGTTCCACGGACGCCAGGGCTCAGTCAGCCCTGCGTTACTGGCACCTGATCTCCCAGAGCTGTCAGACTGTCCCTCCCAGGGTTAGAGGCGCTCCGGCGGGGGGGGGGGGGGGTGACGGCCCAGACACTGACGAGGAGGTGACAGCGCCATAACATAAACATGTTTATCGGTCTCAGTGCCCAACCTCTCCCCCCGTTTCTCTCACTTGTAGCTCCCCCTCACCCCCCCATCTTCACTTCTCCCTTCATCTCCCCCCCCCTTTCCTCCACCCCTCTCGGTTCAACCCCCTCACTTCGGCTCTGCCAATCACGCGGCCGTCCCGCATACCGTAAACGCGTGTCTGAAAAACGGCAAGAGTCGTATCGATGCAGCTCACCCCCCTCCCCCTCTCTGCGTCCATGCTTCCCGGGGACGACGGCGCGCCGTCGCCACGACACCAGACGGCTCGATCGCAGGAACTCCCCGTTCAGCGAGCGACAGATCAGAAGGAGAAACTGGGGGTCTCTTAATGTGATCGCAATTGAGTTTCAGAGCAAGCTGATATTTATTCTCTTTTGCTCCACTGCAGTTGAATCCCATATCAATGTGGCTCATTGAAACATCTGTGCTAATGGGAGACTGTGCCAGGCGCCGCAACTTCAAAACGAAGACATCAGCAACACGCTAAGTAGCAAGGGAACCGTCGAGACCAAAATGATGCTGCACGTGTTTCCCACACCCTTCCAGTTTTCGGAGAAAGAGCGGGGAGGGTGAGGCGGGGGTTTTGATTACGTCCACCAGGGGCACAACCGGCACTACCAAGGAACACGCCGCGCACCCTCGGCGGCGCCCGGGGTGTCACGCAGGAGCCGCGCGCCCGCTCTCGCATCCCGCCCGAGCAAATGAGCGTCGGCGCTCATTTGTTAATTGCCGTTAATGGAAGCGTCTCAAGGTCATCTGATGTTACGGGGGGGGGGACCCCTAGAGGCTTCGGTTCCACCCCAATTAGCAAGAAGACGAGAGGTCGCTAGCGCCCCAATAAGAACCGTAGGAGCGCACGGCCATA
This sequence comes from Plecoglossus altivelis, assembly GCA_036571765.1. NCBI lineage: Eukaryota > Metazoa > Chordata > Actinopteri > Osmeriformes > Plecoglossidae > Plecoglossus > Plecoglossus altivelis. The sequence continues at coordinate 10,554,123 of BROE01000010.1, read as the reverse complement.
ATCACAGATGAGTCGATCTCGACTCCTCTGCAATCTTTCCCTCTCTCCTAAGTATGGCTCCCCTGTGGAGCTGACCCCCTCCGGGTCCAACGGGCCAATCAGCGGCTGCCAAACTCTTTAACGCATCATCATTGCGCGTCTGCTTTGATGATGATAACAACAGTCTGGGGCTCCGGGAAGGGCAAGGCAGACCTGATGCTAGGCAGCATGCTAATTCAATACAGGAGCCTGTGCGCAACTCAATTATACAGTAACACGGCACTCCTGCAGAGTCCTAATGATATGTGTACTTTTTTTAGTCCTGCCATTTCCACACACAGCAGTCTTGGGTAGTTATGTTTAATTGATGCCTTAGATGTGGATTGGAGAGGTACAGGTGGTTTTTAACTCTATTCTTTAGCAGGGATGAGAAACAATCTGTGCTGACAGACGAGCAGAAAGACATTCTGTATGCCAACAAGCTGACAGGAAGCACGCACAACTAACCAGCAGATAAAGTGCAAGTTCTTCCCGGTAGATGCAGTAGGTAGAGTTTGGTTCAAAGGTCAGGTGCGGAATGGTCTTGTCGTTGGAGGTAAGCAGCACACGCAAGGCTTCCAGGTCATGCGGCGTGCTCTTTTGGTCAGCGGGTGGATGTCGTTAAGGGACAGGTGCGCCCCCCACAGCACCCCGCCCCAGTCATGCGCCAGCATGCACACGTGCACTCGCGCACGCGCCGCACGCGTACACTTTCCGAAGGAAAGACTACAAAGTGTTGCGTCTCTGTTGCGCATGGCGAGTGTCATGCTGCCAAGATAATAGGTCTCACCTCATTGAACAAGCTTATTGGATCTTCCTCAGAACTATAAGTGCTGCTCTAAATTGAATGCGATCCATGTTTTTTTCCACCGGCCACGTTATTGCATTAGGTGGGAAGAAGTAGATAGCTGCGACAATATTGTCTCCAGCCATGCGAAACCGGTGCTTATAGCCTTTGAGAGATCACATTTCAATCACTCCTGGAGTCTCGTGTGACTCACCTCCTGCAGTAAATGAGGACAAATGAGCAAATTAAAATGACACTCTTCGATTTTGAGGGGTGGGGGGGTAGGGGGGGGCAGTGGAGACGAGAGCCGGGCCATAATTGAAATATTCCATCGCCAAAGAAATAATAGTCAAAAGACAGAGGACAGAGAAGCGTCCACAGCTAAGTATCCCGATAATGAGGCTGTTTTGATGAGAGTCGGTTTCCTCGCGCGCGCAGGCCTATCCCAGCCAACCCGGCTCATTACAATTCAGGGACCGGAGAGGGCCTCTTTGAATCACTCGGAGACCGTTTTTTTTCCTGACTCTTGGGACAGGCTACTGAGTGGACTATTTGATTCAGTGAACGATTCGACGACTCTTACACAGTGCTGAGGTTGATCACGACCGGCTTGGATATCAGGATGAATAACTGGAGTGCATGCTGAGGTCATTCCCTGTCGGACGACGAAGTAGCACATGGCGAGTAGCTACGGTTATCGTGTGAGGTGGATTGAACGGTTGTTCAGCTTTGCTCGGTCGTGGCCGTGTACTGACCGTTCACCACCACAGCGATATCCACAAAGTCGATCTCGCCGCGGGCCTCCACGCGCGCCTCGCAGCGGTACACGCCCTCGTCAGCCTTGGTCACCTTGTGGATCTGGAGATTGTTGTTGGGAAGAACCTGGAATCTGCCTTTAGGGGAGAATGAGGGAGAAAGACAGAGAGGGAGAAAGAAAGAATAAGAGGAAGAACAAACAAACGAAAGAAAGAGAATGAGACATAGAGGGATAGTGGCCGAGAGAAAAAGTGAGAGACACACCCCCCCCAGTGAAGTCAGTCTTGTGCTGCTGTCAATCTTCAGTGATGCACACCACCTGATAACAAGGGCTTCCACTGATAAACATTCTGCCAATTAGACTTCAACTCCTGTCGATCTCCCCAGACGGTTTGGTAAGGACCCTATCTCTTTCTCTCTCAAGCAAAGATATTTTATAACCCGGCCCCGTAATTACATTAAAATAATGGAAAAAAAGGAGACTGGTATCTGCATCTTTAATCATTTCTACAGCTGGATTAAAGATTGTCTTAAGAATTTCAATTTGGAAAAGATGACACGATCAGAGGGCGCAAATGACTCTGTTTTGCTAATCGGTCCAGACACGCTACACAGCTGTAGATGGAGGTTTGTTTGGATCGCTAAAGAGGAAATATTCCTAATTGAAAAAAGGAGATGATTGGCATTGTAGGTTATCGTGAATGAACCTGCGTAGCCTACCTATATGGAAATCTGTCTGTCAAAGATCCGCTAGCTCAATTTCTGAAACGGTCCCAGTTGCTTTACACTGCAGTCAGCAGGCAACGGTTGCAGGGTCAGTAGTCCAACAATGTCTCTCGCAGCTTCCTGCTCTCACCTGCCACACGTGTCTTCGGAACTGATCGAAAGGGCATCGATCGGTCGCAGTGTTTTCCTGAACATATTTGATGACTTCATACAGGACAAATCAGTTACAAGAGGTAACTGAGGTAAATACAAGAGGTTAGCTACAACTGAACAGGCAGGCAGTAGCTGCCGTTCTCTGGTCTCGCCTTCAAATAAACCAAGTTACACCTTCAATCCTGCACCATCAAACCCTCTTTTCCCTCCGCCAGCATAAATATAAAAAGCTATGAATAGATTTTGATAATGTCTGCTGTTTTGCACTGTGCTCATTAAATGTATTAGAGCAGGTTGCGTGAGAGAATCTGCCTGGAAAGTAACACATTTCATTTAACTCTATTGCTCCAACTGTTGATTACACAGTGGGTGTTATGTTAGCACACAGATGCTAGTCCTCGTCGTAAAGAATCGGGTGTATAAAAACAATCAGAGCTACGAAACGTCATCTTTGGCTGCGTGCGAAAAAACGCCTTGACGGCGTTCCTCCATGCAGTGTCCGGGTATTAAACCCGCTCCATGTCGGAGAAATCATTGTGATTGGCCCAGCAGAGGGAAATCTGTTTGAGTGGCAAAGGTGATCGAACCCATCTGCCAGAGCAAATAACCCCACGATCTGCCTAACTGGCATGGCTCTCGGGCCACGTGCATATGCAGCACAGGTTCGTATAAAGCAGGGTGACACCCTAATGTGATGTACCAACATACCGCTGTACCACAGACCTCCTCTGCCTCAACTCCATTAGAGAGCCTTGCCTCATTAGAGGGTAATTAGAAGGCAGTTGATGAAACACTATGCCACCGTACATCAATGAACACACCGTTGTTATAACAGTAATTGCACTCTGAAGCCGAATCCAGACACGGCAGACGTAGCTGCGAAAACCACCTGGTTCAATTTGAATCAGACCAGAGGTTATTCCAAGGCGAACGTTAAATGGCATTCGAGGGTTCTTCAAAAAGACAAAGAACAGCGGTCTCGCTGCCGTCATATCTAAACCGGGCTCTTACGCAAAAGTCTGACGCATGCTCGAGTTTGACTTACTGTAGTGCTCGTCTGTGATCTCCATGTTCTGGTAGTACCACGCCACCACCGGCACTGGCGAGCTGATGACATCGCAGATGACCTCGGCCACCTCGTTGTGGCGGAACTCCTGGGGAGACTGCACCTCGCGGAACGTCAGCTTCTCTGTGACAAACAGGATGTGAGGTTGCGTCAGGCGCACGCGACCGGTTGATTTACAATGACTTGGGATCGATTTGCTGATTGACCGATGTGCCCAGAAACCCAGCAGACAGCATGATACAAATCACGTTTTATTTGGTATCAGTCCCGACTCTGGCCTTCAATCACATCAACGCGACACTGTTTTGCTTGCCCAGACCCCCCGCGGTCTGGACAGAACATGCAGATTTATGACAGGCTAATTCATTCAGCTGGATGATTGAGTGGGAATGGCGTGTGTTGTGTCTGGAAGGTTCAGACCCTGTCTGATGGAAAGCACCAGAAAAGAGCAGCTGACTTCTGTTTAAGTACCCCGCGCCCTGTGTTAGGGCTGTGAGCGGTGCCACGCTCAGCGTCGGGTGGGCAACCCGCTGCGATCTGTGTGGCCGGAACCAAGCCGGGAATTAATCGACAGCGTCACAGGTTGCCACTGCCGCCACCCCGGCCTCTAGCCCCCCCCTCTCACCCCCCCCTCAACCCCCCCCACCCCCCCAGCTCTCGTATTAGCATGTGCCGTGAGTAGCTATCCGAGATGAGCTCCCAGCTCCCTCGCCCGCTCCCTCCTTCCTTCTCCCACGGTCTCTCTCTGTATCCCAGCATGCCGCTAACCCGGCCTCGTCTGCCTCGCCGCTGCAGAGACGCGGGGGTTTTGCGACGCGCGGTTCTTTCCTCCTCAACAGGGCTCTTTCTTTCCTCTCTCTTCGACCCCTCTACCTCTCTCGCCCGTGCCTTCTCTCCGCCTCCTGCCTCTCGCCGTCGTCTCCCCCTCTCCCGCTTTCTCTGCCTCTCATCTCCCCTCTTTCTCGCCCTTCCTCCTTTTCTCATCTCATCTCCTCCCCTCCTCCTCCTCCTCCTCTCTCTCGCTCTCACTCCAACCTGACTAATATCCATTTCTTTGGTGTTGCGTGTTCCCGGTGCTTGTTTTCATATCCTGTCTCTCTTGTTGTTAGGCGGAATGAGCGAGGTGGAACGCTGTTCCGCAGCTTTACAATCTATTGCACACTTGACTCTGTTGAACCGAGTCTGTTCCGCAGACACAGTTGATGTTCTACTGACATGGCTGCAAGGACAACTGTCAAAAGGGTGACAAGCCTATTTTTTTCCTGAGACCCCTGACGTGATACACCGTCTCCTCTGTCCCTCTTTGCTTGCTGTCTTTCCCTGGCGCTCGGCCGCGCTGGCGTGTCTTCGTCAAGGCCCGCACGGTACAGGTGTATCAGTCACTCCCATAATGTAAATCCCTGCCAAATGCAGTTGATGGAAAACAAGTGGAGGATCCGAACAATTTAGCGACACGCACAAAGCATGAATCAGTCTCTCACCTCTTGCAGGTAAAATAGTAAGAGCCAACTGACAGGAATCCTCGTGTGAAATCGTAGTTAGCTCAATTAGATGCCTTCATTATTGTAGATATATAAAGTGTGTATAACAGAGCGTAAGTGCCATCGGTCTGCTTGAGTGTCCTTGGCTGTGTCACCGTGAGGAGGAGGATGTTCAGCCCATCTCAGTAACAAGTTCACAAACGCTTGGCCACCGGCAGCCTGTTGCTATGGAGAAGGTATTAGGAGAGGATGGGAGTTGAACGGTTTCAAGGCAGACGTCGACGTGCCGACGGAGGAGGAGGTGTGTGTGTGTGTGTGTGTGTGTGTGAAGGGGGAAGGAGAGGTAGGGAGCCTGCAAACACTTGTGAACGGGGTGAGGTTACCCGCGTCCTCCGTCGCACCATCTCTTCATCCCTCCATCTCCCCTCTCCTCCTCGTGTCATATCTCGTTAACGCGAACCCGGGAGAGCCCCCTCCCATGTCATTAGGCGCTGTCATCATCGCCTGCAGCACTGTACATCACACACACCAGCTCACCCCTGTAGCCTGGCCACGGCTGGCTAGCTGCGGCAGCGCCGCGCTGACTGTTAATACACTATCTTTATGATCAAACAGATACGACAGTGATGTATTCCCCTCATGTCTCGTAACGTCTAAAGCTGCTCATGAGAGACGGACGCCGTGCCCATTTAAATGAGCTCAGGATGTCAGAGACAGTGTGTGTGTGTGTTAGCGTGTGTGTGTGTGTGTTAGCGTGTGTGTGCCGGTAAAGGAAGAGGGGCTTAGACTGTGTTGTACTGATATACTTGTGTGTGTGTGTAGGTGTAGGCGCAGGGAGGTGGAGGTTGTATCAGAGCGATGTTTTTGCTGTGTGTGTTTGTATGGGTGCCAATCTCACGGTATATCTCCAGAACCACGGTGGCCTCCTGGGTTTGGCCCCTGGCGTCGGTGGCTTGGCAGCGGTAGATGCCGGCGTCCTCTACGATGGCGTTGTAGACAGTGAGCCTGGAGCGGACGCCCTCCGTGTGCAGGGCCACCCTCGGAGAGGAAGTGATGCGTTCTCCCTGGGGGTTGAACCACTCCAGCCTCACCGGCTCCCCAATGGCTGCAAACACACACACACACACACACACAAAACGTTGTGAGAACACTAACAGAAACCCTATTACCACAGGAAGTCATCACAATCCAGAGGACTATTTTTTCTTAGGGAAAACAACAAACATGGATTAACACCAATCAAATGAATGATCATTCCCATTTATATGTTTTTTTTTCTTCACAATGCTCCAGTCCGTATTAAGTCCATCTCATGGCCCTGGGTAACCAGTCATCTTGATGTTATTAAGGAGATTTGTCTGAAGCTGTATCGTTGTCAAGGACGATAGTTGAGGGAGATAGTAATGTGCCCACAGCAGTGCTGGAGCCCTGGGTTTAATACCAGGACCGTTTGAGAGTAAAGGCACTCTGAACTGGAAGCAGAGCAGAAGGCCTGAGGTTATATAACGCTGTCATAATCCGGGATTTACACACTTAATAAGTCTGTAAACCGAGAGAGAGACATATGCAGGCAATACACTTCCCAAATCAGATGCGCAGACATTAAACCCACCGTGGGACGCACGCGCACACGCACTAACGCTGGCACGCGCACGTGAACACACGCCCGCACGTGATACTCATACACGTCCGCCTGCACGCGCGCATCATCCAATCGTCTTCCGGTGTCTTATAGCTTCTCTGTGAAACATGGCTGCTCCCTATTGGCAGCAGAGCAGGAGAGTACAAGCTGTCTCCTCCAGGTGGCGGCGCCTGTAAATCCTGCCCCCCAGGAAGGGGCCTGAAGGAAGCAGCCAAGAGGACCTCTCCCTGGCCTATCAATCACTCCCACCCTGGCCCTAGATGACATTCCCCCCGGGGATGGGTGGCAACTGGATGAGTTAGGTTTAGAGAGGCAATCTGTGTTCTCGAGAAGAGGTCTTGGAATGCGAAATCACGCGGCCATAACCAGAGTCAAAGCAAGTGACGGTGCTGCAAAGGATTGTGTCCTGCACCCCCCCCCCCCCCACCACCACCACCACCACCACCACCCCCCCTGAGGGTTGACTGACAGGGAGGTTAACCCTGGAGTCGCTGGCTGGGATGCGATGAGATCGTTGCTTTGCTCCTCCGTGCTGGGTTACAGCTCATCAATCTCTCTGATGGTTGGTCGTCCCTCAAGGATGCCCGCCGGCCAGTAGAACCAGCTGGCCGCGTAACCATCGGTCAGCTGGTGGAAAATCGATCCCCGACTATATTCAGTATTCATATTGACAGAACTATCAATGAGCAAACTAGAATATTCGGCATTACCGTAGCATTATCAAGGCACCTTGGGGCTATGGATTCTGCTGTTCAAGTAGGCAAAGAGCAGATATCCATAACTGGATACAATCCAAGCATTATCTCATGCAATGCCGCGCTATGAATACACAATGTAATGTATTAAGGACTGGCCGTCAAATCAGGCCAAAACAAACACACATTACATCCAGCATTAGAAGCATCCAGCCAGTCGACCAGCCAGTCAACCCGGCCAGCCGGTTGCTTGCCGACGCCACCACTTCCATGCAAGGGCACGGGGAGCAATATCACACGGATGAAATATTGAAGCGTTCCCCGCGCTCCTCTGAGACGTGTGTTATTGTGCGAACACGGCCCTTGGCGCTTTCAAGTTAAAATTAGTCCACCTCCTCGTCCAGAAGCACTCGGCCTCCGTCCCCATGGTGCCGTCCATGACGCCAGAGCTGGAGCCCGGCAGTAATTGATTCGGGTCCATCGGGAGACGTTTGGCGTGCGGAAACAAGGCCTGGACATCGCGGACTGTGTTCACGCGCGCGCTGATGTTCTGGGAGTATGCATGTGAGGTGCGGGTGGTTTTTGCGGAGGGGGTTAGAGGACCGAAGTTGTGGGGGGGGGTGCTATGCGTGCGAGTGTCTGTGTGTGTACACGTGCGCGCGCGTGTGACAGGGAGTGTTGCGTCCCAGAGGGAGTGACTGTAATGAACACATTTAGGAAGAAGACTACTCGTGTGAACAGGGAAATTCATTTCCTGTCACAGTGACACTGCAGTATCTTTCTCTATTGCGCTGTCAATCAATGTCGAAACTGTGTTCTGTGTGTGTGTGTGCATGTGTAAAGTATAAGAGAGAGTTATTTATATGCATGATATTTACCCTGCTTCACATATTATAGGGTTGTGAATTAGTTTGCTCATGTGGAAACATGTAGGCATGTGTAGGAACATGTTGGCTTGTGTAGGAACATGTAGGCATGTATAGGAACATGTAGGCATGTATAGGAACATGTACACTTGTGCAGGAACATATACACTTGTGTAGGAACATGTACACTTGCGTGAGAGCATATGGGCTTGTGTAGGAACATGTAAGCTAGTGTAGGAACATGTAGGCTTGTGTAGGAACATGTAGCTTGTGTAGGAACATGTAGGCTTGTGTAGGAACATGTAGCTTGTGTAGGAACATGTAGGCTTGTGTAGGAACATGTAGGCTTGTGTAGGAACATGTAGGCTTGTGTAGGAACATGTAGTCTTGTGTAGAAACATGTAGTCTTGTGTAGGAACATGTAGTCTTGTGTAGGAACATGTAGGCTTGTGTAGGAACATGTAGGCTTGTGTAGGAACATGTAGACTTGTGTAGGAACATGTAAGCTTGAGTGTTTGCGTGGGTGTGAGGGTCTGTGCAGGTGCCTGACTCCTGACCTTTCACTCTCTGCTTTGGTTCTCTTCCTCTCTGTCTCTCTCTCTCTCCCTCTCTGTCTCCGTTTCTCCCTCTCTCCCTCTCTGTTTCTCCCTCTCTTTCTCTCCCTCTCCATCTCTCTGTCTCTCTCCCTCTCTCCCTCTCTCCCTCTCTCTCTCTGTCTCTCTCTCTGTCTGTCTGTCTGTCTGTCTGTCTGTCTGTCTGTCTGTCTGTCTGTCTGTCTGTCTGTCTCTCTCTCTCTCTTTCTCTCTCTCTCTCTCTCTCTCTCTCTCTCTCTCTCTGTCTCTGTCTGTCTCTCTCTCTCTCTGTCTGCTGTGCTGGCTGAGTGACCTAGAGGGGGGTGTCAGGACGGTGTTGACAGCAGCCCTGCAGCTCAGCAAGGCTCAGCACCACCCTGGCACCAGGGGCACTCCAGAGCACCGCGCCGGCCATCACCCAGCGTCAACAAATATGGAGAGATTACTCCCCCGCCTCTGGGTCTCTCTCTCTCCCTCTCCGCGTCTTGCTTTCTCTCACACTCTTGCTCTTGCTTTCTCTCTCTCTCACTGCCATTCTTTACTCTCCCATCTCTCGCCCTGCCCTCTCTCTTTTCCATCTTCCATCAATTCCCCCTCCCTGCCTCCCTCCCTCCCTCCTCCGTATGTGTACGTCTGATCCCCAGCAAGCCGCTGCTGTAGATGGAGGCTTCCTCTGCCATGTTATCCTGGTCGGAGGGTGAGGCAGGGATAGACGTTTCCTCCGCCCTCTCTCCGGCTGTGTGTGCAGAGGGGATCCACAGCTAACATGAGCTGGGGCGGGGGGTGGGGTGGTGGAGGGGGGGGGGGGGGGATTTTGCAGAGGCTCTGATACAACACGCCTTGTTTGTGTTGTGCAGCTCCTCAAGGGCCCCAGGCCTTCGCAGTCCTCCTGTCTAGGAGGTTGGTCTGTCACAATAACACTTGTTAGAGGCTGGCGTGCCAGCAGCCGTTGTGGCGAGATCTCTTTGTGTGGTTTGGATTGGAGAAGAGAAGTGTTATTGTCAGTGACACGTTTCACGCTCGGTGCACCGCTTGCTTAATGCCTACCACGCAAAGCTTCCCAGGTCCTTGAGGTTAGACGTGTGAATGGAGGAGCGGTTGGCCGCGGTAGGAGGAAGTCTTTGGAAGTGTGTGTTTGTAGCGTGGTTGCAGCGAGTGCAGTTAGGGAGAGTGGGTGTGTGTTGGGTGTCTGCGTAGTCCGTTGGAGTGAGTGTATGTGTATGCGGTTGGAATGTGTGTATGCAGTTGGTGTGTGCGTATACAGTTGGAGTGTGGGTATGCAGTTGGAGGGTGCGTATGTGGATTAAATGTGCGTATGCGGTTGGAGTGTGTGTATGCAGTTGGTGTGTGTGCGATTGTAGTGGGAGGATGCGCCAGCAGGTGTGAGGCTGACCCACAAGTCCCACATCTGCTCCGAGCCAGACGTCCTCCTGCATCCCCTCCATTCCAGAGTCGTGGCAACACCTTCCTTCCCCCTCCTGTGAACCCACCTCCACCTGACACTGCTGCCTCTCAGCCCTCCTCCCCCCTCTCTCTCCATGCTCCATGTGCCCCCTGCCTGCCCGTCCCTCAGCCGCTCCACCCCCCTACTGGGCCGGGCTGGCAGGAGAAAAGACAGGCACAGAAGAGGTGGAAGTGGTGAAGTGGTGGTGGTGGGGGGGGCTGTGAGCCCACAGCTGCCCCCCTGCAGAGGCCCAGGCTCTGGGCCTGGGAGACGCACTGTGACTCCTGGCACAGGGAGCTCCAGCCAGGGGTGGAGGAGGTACAAAGCTCCACCGGTGGTGAGGATGAAGGCGGGCAAAGTGGTGGGAGGGCAGCGATGCTGTGTGAACACTTCCCAAGCTGCCTGTCCGGTGCACGCACACACACGCGCACACACTCTCTCTCAAACACACACATTCTATATACACACACTCCTCACTTACCTGTACAAGTGAAGAACTTTGACTCTCCAACACTCAGCTCCACTTTGTTCAGAGAGATGGACACCTGCAGAGCAGCTGAGAGATAGAGAGAGAGAGAGAGAGAGAGAGAGAGAGAGAGAGAGAG
>BROE01000010.1:10473457-10530962 GCA_036571765.1 Plecoglossus altivelis | reverse complement strand
CCCCCCCCCACACAGCCCCCTGTCCGCCGCTCCACGTCCCACCTCTCAGCTCATTCAAGTTAATGACACACACTCTCCTGTCATATATCACAGCCTGTTTGATCCTGCTCCGGGTTATTAAAGTTTGATGGGCCACCTACCGTCAATGGCCTCCCTGAGGTAGCAGTGCGGGGGGGTGGGGTGGGGTGGTGGGGGGGGTGTAGAGGTGGGGGGGCGGGGTACAAGGGACTGGAACGTTGCCAGCTAATGCTGCCCTCGCAGGAAACGCCTGAGTCATGCACCGTCAAGGCAGCAGAAAGCGCCGGCAGGTGGAGGAAGACGGACGCCGCCTGGTCTTACCCAATGAGAGGGCTCTGGCTCAGGGCTAGTGCTCGGACCACCTCTGGTTGCGTGTCCTGCAGCTGACGGCTTCCGTTTGAGAGCTTGGTTTCATTTAGAACGGCCGTGCATGCTTCTGTCTGGAGCGTCCCCCCCCCCACGGAGAGACCGCTGGCGACTAGCTGGCCCTTCTCCCCTCTCCATTGTGCTGCTGAGGAGACTCATGGCGAGGCGTCCGGGAGGACCCATTGTACACGGGGCCGATGATGACTGACTGCCGAGGCCCCTGAGCCTGCATCACTGAGAATGGAGCTGTCCCCCCCACTACACACACACACTCACACACTTACACACACCCAGACTCCCCTCTCTCCGCCAGCTATTGTCTGGGCTGTTTTCCACTTCCTCCTCTTGTTGTTGTTGTTGATGATAGTGTTTGTACACTTGGCGAGGTGGGGGACCGCGCGGGCCCCTGCTGCCGCTCCACGGAGGGCCGGGAGACAGCAGGCGTGCAGGGGCCCTCTGACAGGGGCTGATAATTGCGTTAGAAAGGGAGAGTCGACGCGGCACCTGACGCGATCTCTTTATTTCTGATTAGCATTTGAAATGAGCATTTGCCGCAACTCATCTACGGCTTTTGTTGCAACGGGGTGTGCGTGCGCGCTGGAGGGAGAGAGAGAGACAGACAAATGGAAGGTCTTTGTGCGCTACAATTTGGGGTGGTTGTGGTTTTGAGTGCGGTACGACCCTTGGGGAAAAGTTTGGATAATTTTCTACAAATAGAATACAAAGTGCACATACGCGCTCTCACAGTCATGCAAATGAGGGAAAAGACAGTGATTTCAATTAACTAGGTATGGAAAAAGGCTGAAAACAAGGACATCGTTTTGTTCTACCGGTTTCTCGACAGCTCAACACCCTGCCAGGCCCCAGTACATTCATAACACCCAACACAAAACTGGCATAGGAATGTATCAAAACTTGCCCTAAAGCAAGTAAGTAAAGTTTTCCTCTCAGTTCAAGTCTGCTCCTTGTTGCTAATGAGCTCAGTTCTTGCTACTGTTATCAGTGATGGACTGCTTAATTATTCATAGCAGCCCTCTTTTTCTTTGTCATTGTCGCCTGGAAGCCTCTCGCTGATCCACGGCCCTGCTTTTTCTAGAAGCTTCTGAGACACTCTCTGTTTACAGCCCGGGCAGCACTGACTGACAGCTAGAACACAGAGGGGCTGGCTGGCTGGCTGGCTGGCTGGCTGGCTGTGCGCTCTCTGTTTCCATGTGAGGCAGGGTATTCTCTACAATCATGGGAAAATGAAGGAGTGCGTTTGAGGAGCGTTGTGAAAATGTTCTCACTCTGATCTGTTCTGGTTTCATCAGCAGAGGTTCTGGAATGAGAACATGCTTTAAACATACAAACATACAGGGGAGGATTCATTTGGTAAACATCTGGCAGGCACGATGAGACGAGGTTGTATTGGGGCTCTGGGCTGTGGTGCCATCGTCGACAGTTTGCTAAATAAATAACGTTGCTACAGAGCTGTCCCACATTCTCCAGATCTCACAATCCTGCTTTCATGATCCCACATCTCCACCAACATTCCGATACAACTTGTCTTTTTTCCCCACACTTTTCTTCCCCCCTCACATCCACCCCCCCCCCCCTCCCTCACAGCCACCCTCATACACACTCAACCTCCCCTTCCTTTTTTTCCCTCGGATTTCCTTTGTTTCCATGGAAACTGGGCCCAGGCCCGTGCAGCGTTCTCCAGGGGTGCCCCCCCCTCCCCCTTCCTCCTCCTCTTCCATCCCTGGTGGCTTGGATCTGGGTTGTGTAGTTCTATTAGCGCACTCATGCTGCCAGGACTGTGTATACTCACCTGTGACCTAACCTGGTAAAGAACTACAAATTGAGCTCTTCGTTCATTGAGACCAGACCCTCACCACAGAGTGTCTCACGCATGAGCCAGGCCCGCAGAGTGCTGCAGCACTGCAACGAGCAGAGATGTTCATCCGCCAGAATTCAATAGACCTAGAACCCCAGAGGCAGGTGTATCTGTTATGATCGGGACTTCACACAAATCCATCAACTTCTATTGGCCCATGTCATGATGCTGCTTCCTGCTCACAGCACTTTATCCGGGAATGGAAAATGCATTCGATAAAGGTGGATTGCTTCAGATCTACTGAAGTCATCAAGGAAACCACAGGGCAAGCAGTGAAGAGCTGGACATTAGAGTGGATCTTTACAACCACAAGCTACTTTTGCGAGTTCAGCCTCGGATCACATCCATCACCGCGCTGAAATGGCTTCACCGTTCTCAAAGTCTACACGGAGAAACGAACACGACTTTGTGGCGACGTGACTGCTGAACAAAAAAAAAAGTTGGGGATAGGCTTCCCTAAAACTGTTTTGTTCAAAAGCTTGAATTACAGTCTGGGCTAAACTGCTCCATCTAAAGTACTTAAGTCCGAGAGAGCGATTATATGGTAGACAGGTCGAGACCTGTCTGAGCCACTGTTCTTCGTTTAGGCGGGGAGAGGAGATGAACTCATGTGGCGCTCTCTCGCTCTCTCTGCGGATTGGTTGGATTCTATTCACCCTAACCGGGGTCTAGATTTGGATTTCTGACGGGTCAAACCCAGTCCAGACTGGCGAAGATGTGTGGAAAGCTTGCTGACCCAGTTGGCTCCCCTGTCTTGGACTGCCGCTGGGCCTTTGTCATGTCTGCGCGGGCGTAATTCAACTTGAGAGACCTGCTGACCCGTGCTTACTAGGCAGGCGCTTGAACGGGTCTCTGGCAGTCATGGTAGAGTTGCTAACGACAGTGATGACCATTGAGGCTTATACGGAGGGTCTTCTCCCCCTACCCAGCCCCCCTCTGGAAAATACGAAACAAACCCTGCTACGCGCTGTCTGGAAGACCAGCGGGGAGATAAACAAGTTCATGAGGATGCACAGCAACAATGTGGGCGTGTCACGCTCTAACTCTCCGAAGGAGAGAGGGAGTGGAAGTCGGGGAGAGAGCGAGGTGGGGAGGGAGGAGGGACAGAGAGGGACAGGGAGGAAGAGACAGGGAAGACGGGGAATAAGAGAGGCGAGAGGGGGAGAGAGAGCTAGAGGGAGAGAGAGGGCGCGGGAAAGAGAAAGGACGAGCATTGCAGATCCCCAGTCAACAACACATTATTGTGCAAACTAAGTCGTTCATTAGTGGGAATGATATTTAATGAATTGGAAATGACAGAGGGGCCAGGCTGATGAGAAGTGTCATCTGGAGGGAGCTTGTCAGAGTTTCCGCTGAGAAAAAACGCCGCCCGGCCGCTATCTACCCTCCCCACCCCTCCACCCACCACCCCCCCCCCACTTCCTCCCACACACACCCCATCCCCAACCCCGCCCCTGCACCCCCACACCCCCGTGTCCTTATCTCTGCTATATGGCATGCACGCCAACTCCAAAACCGCTGACCACAGGCACTGCAGAGCAAAGCAGAAGGGATAGGAGGTATGACCGGGCCGTGGAGGAGGTTGTTCCAGTCGAATCGATATTGTTTTAATATAAAACCAGACGACTGGCTCCAGGGGGGTACGGACGCTTCTCATCATGACGATCAGCCCGCCGTCACCAGGCCCCAAGGCCCCGCCGTCACAAGGCTCCGATCGTTGCGTCGCCACGAAACGCCAGATACCAACTTCACCCAGCTACCGGCTCATGAGACTAGAGGGAGTCTGTTTCACACACAGAGCTCCTGTGTTCGATGGCACCTCGTGTCTCACAGTGTGTGTGTGTGTGTGTGTTTCGTCCATTTAGAGAAGTCCACTCAAGGCTTTAAACCCAACAGTTCAAGGAAAACATCAATCCCCTTGAGACCGAGAACAGCGTCGACAACGGAGAACGTTCAGCTCGATAACGCTGGAGCCGAGGGTACAGTTTTCCATCGCGTGGAGGTGACTCATCGAGGGATGAGCGGGCCGAGAGCGAGCGGCGCTCTGCCTGTGGCTGGTGGGGCGTGGAGGAGAGGACGCTCCCAGGTCGAGGTCGAGGGTCTGAGGGCGTAGCCTTCTCAGTCGGAAGGCCACGGGGAGTGGGAACAGGAAAACACCGCGAGCCCAGAGGCCCCCGCCTCCCACACACACACTGACTTCGCACACCCCGCGACACGCCATGGCTCTTTCGTCGGCAGGGCGTGTCGGCCGATGCTCACTCTCTCTCTCTCTCACATGCCCCTCTCCCCAAGGCTCAGCGGTCGTATACCCTGACCCATCGTCCGCCCTCCCCCCCTCCCCCCTCCCTCCTCCCTCCAACAGACACCCATATCTCCTGCAGCGCTCTCATTACCCGCCACTGGTGTTCCCAGTGGGGCCCTTCCCTCCTTCATTACCGGCAAGCACATGGCCTCCTTGCCACCCCCTCACCCCTCCCTAGCCCGAGTCGTTATCAATGGAGCTTTACTAGGGGCTGCGCCACTAGAACAGGCCTGGACCCCGCCGACTGCTGTTGGCAAGCGGGTGGGGGAGGGGGGGGGGGCGCATTCATTAGAGGAAAACAGCACAGTGCATTTCCCTGAAATGTTGTCTGTGATCATGGCTGCACGACTCGTCCACCGTCGGAATATTTATCAGAGGTGAGTTTGTTGACCATGTTGACCTAGGTTTTCCTTCCCCTCTCCCCCCCCTCCCACAGCCACACACACACTTGCGCGTTTCTCCACCCTCTTTTCGTTCACTTGGTCTATCGTGATCAGGCACAAGGTCTTTTCTCTCCTCTCTCTCTCTCTCTCTCTCGGTCGCTCTCTTGATGCTCTCTCTCTCTCATTCCGTCTCTCTGATGTCCTCGTTTCTCGCCCGGTCTCCTCTCTCTCTCTCGCCGTCCGCAGACTTCTTCCGCTCCTGTATGATGTGCAGCAGGGATGAGCGAGTGGCTAGTAAACACCATCCGAGGTGTTCAACTCTATACGGGTGTGTCGTAAAGTACGCTGTCTCCCTCTCAATCCCCTTCTACCGGCCTTACTCATCCGTCATACTCAACGAGTGCACGGTTGCTAAGAAACTCTTAAGTGGCACGCTAGTACATAACAATGTTTAAGTCACGCTAAACCAAGCCCTGATAACACACACACGTGCGAGAAACTGACAAACACAGCACAGGCTTCAAACTCACTGGTGGGTGGCACCCATGTTCATTTGATTTAGTAAGTCACGCTAAAACAAGTCCTTACACACACAGTAAATACTTCAAACTAAAAGCACTTCAAGAGACACCTGTCGTGCCCTTGACTCTTCTACTGTATGTTTACCTCTCTACCCAGGGAGCCAACATCCTTAAACACACGCTCGCTACCCGGCATCTAAACACGAGCTCTCTCCATCTTTTTCCTCCAAACAAACACACACATACATAAGCTATTGGACTAGAGACAAGATTCCCACCAAAAGCCAGCATCCAAACAATCCACCTTTTCGTTCCCGCAGACGCACGCACGCGCCTGCGCACACGAGCGCACACGTTCACAACACCCTGGGACCCACTGAGCCCTGCACCGCCAGTTTCACATTAAGTAATGATGACCGCCGCGGCAGAAACATGCCTGCACGCACCTCATTAGCAAGCGTCCAATTTGGTGCCATGTTGGACGCTTTCCTACCAATAAGGCTCTCCCTCTCTCTCTCTCTCTCTCTCTCTCTCTCTCTCTCTCGCCACTCAGCTCACGTGTGTTTACCCCTATGGCTGAGCACTAGGGCGAGACTCCCAGGAAGGAAGAAACGAGGATCCACACCAGAGCTCTCGGTAACGTGACAACCTGTTGGCAGAGCAGCCTGTTTCCCGGCTCTCCCAGAGAACGGTGCTGCGGTCGGGGGTTTGTTTTCAACCCAGGGAGATGAGAGCGCTGCTGGGCAAGTCTGACTCTGTGTGGAGGGTCATGCTGTAATCCATGTGGAGCTGTCGACAGTAATATTCAAGTACAAGCCACTCAGTCCATGATGGGGGAATAAACATGCACGCACACACCTGCAGACACACGCTGGCCATCCTGTCAGGTTACTGTACCTACGCCAGTGGAATCTGATGCATTGATCTGTCAGTGCTGGCTAAAGTAAATGGCTCAGACTCTAATTCCCATTTGAGCGATTGTCCGATTTTACTGGAGGTTTGCCTGGAGCAAGGTCTGTTCCAAGTCTAAAGAGAGTGACTCTATTGTCTGCTGCTTTGTTTGTCCTTGGGTGAGCCAGGAAACTGCTCCAGGCTGGAGCCCTTCCACTGATATAATGGACACACTGTGGCTGTCCTACCTCGCGCCTGTATGAATAACTGCAGGGCGTGGTTTTATGATGCTGGACAGGCGATGGATGTCTGGTGTTTGCCGGCGTGCCGGACCGGCCGTTCCCAGCATGTGGTTGGAGTCACGTGGGCGGCGATCAGAAGACGTAGGGGAGGAGGGCGCGGGAGGGGAAGCGGGAGGGGGAGCGGGAGGGGGAGCGGGAGAGGAAGCGGAAGGCTTTCTTCTGGCGCTGCCTCCGTACCCGCCGCCTGCTGACGACTGTACACGGACTCCAGCGAGAGAGCAGGGGAGGATGAAAGGAACGGCTGGACGGTCGGAAGGAACGATTTTAAAGGGAGAGGACGGACGGAAGGAAGGACGGCGGGCGGGAACGGAGGAAGGGAGGGGGGAGGGAGGGAGATGAAAAGGCAGCAGGGAAGAGCGGATGGAGAATGGGGAGTCACAGGAAAGGGAGGAAAACAGGCAAGGAGAGCATGGAAGGTAGGAAGGAGGAGCCTGCCCTCCACTACGGTCCATCCAGTCGCAGCAGTATGATGAGGGACCCCTGTTGCTGCAGGCTGAGTCATTTTGGACCGACTGACCATCTGCCTCAAGGACTCCTGCAAGGCTGCGGCTGGCTGGAAGCATGGCGCTCTGGCTCAGAGAGAATCAGGCCTGGCCAAAGCTGTCTGATTATTATCCTGTCTGCTTGATAGGACCGCACCTGAACGCTCATTGTCAAATGGGGCCAGTTTGCGTGTGTGTATGTCTGTGTGTGCGCGTCCGTCTGTATGTCTGTACGTATGTGTGTGTGTGTGTGTGTATGGTTTTAGGAGCTAACGAGGGAAATTGAGAAAACATGAAATGTAAAGAGCAACAACCCCATCAACCCCAAATAAACTTAACTGAGCAATTCTCAGATAGTCTCTCAGTTAAAAGACACCGTCTCTACAACAAAGCGCGCAACGACGACCAGCGCGCGCGCACACGAGCGCGGTCCAAAAATCAAGACGCAGATGCCAAAACAGCCACAGAACCGTGGAATCGTTCAAAGAGAGTGTGCAAACACGCACATCCCCAAAGGGCATCTCACTGAAACACTCAGACCACTACTTGATCTTTGTTTCCGCTTTATGAAACATTCATTACATGGGGGGGGGGGGGGGGAAGAGAGAGACAGAAAGGGAGCAAAAGAGAGAGATAGACAGATGAAGAGGAGAGAGATGGAGCCAGATAAAGAGAGAGTTGAGAAAGAGAAAGACACGTACATAGGGAGAGGAGGGTATGCGATGAAGAGAGAGAGAGAAAGAGAGAGAGCGACAGACGGAGGGAGAGGGCGAAGGAGAGGGAGATGGAGGGAGGTGGAAGGGGACAGTGACAGAGCAGTAGCCCCACAGATATCATCTCAATTAGGTCCCCTTCCGTCACCGCGGCGGCAGGGTGCAAGTCGTCAATCACGGCCGTCACCATGGGAGACCAAGGCGGTGGGGGAGAGGGGGGGGGGTGGATCCAGTCTCCTGGTTGTGTCAGTATCCCCTGTGCCACACAGTCAGACCCTCTACATTCCATTAATTACAGCACACCGAAGGAGACCCGCCCACCCCCACTGCAGACAGAGAGCGGCCATAAATCAAAGATGGTGGCCATGGTTCACATCATATTTAATAATCCCTTCGACCCAGACTCTGACCTTGTTTCACGGAGCGAACGTGCCCATCCCCCCCCCCGGCCGCCCCCTGCCCGCTCCGTCGGATCCACGCACCGTAGGACCTTGCAGTTCCACTGAAACGGATCGGCTCTGTAACAGATTCTAGTTTTACTTACTTTTGTCAAGTAAGATGTGGCTACGAAGGGAACAAGTCGGCGTGCGTGTGTGTATGCGTGTGCACGTTGACATGCGCACGTGTGTGTTTATTGAGCGCTAAGTGATCAGCATGAAAGCAATTATAGGAATTGGCTTTCAAGATTGTCTTGTTAAACAAGTGCTGGTCTGAGCGAAGACAGAGTGTCTCTGTGCTGGACATCCATGTGTTTGCCTGTCTGCATGTGTACAAACAGATGACGAACGCGTGTGATATTGTGCCTGCGCGATAGCGTGTCTGTGCGTGCACACATATGCATGCGTGCGTGTGAATGTGTGAGTGTGTGCGTGCGGCCGGCTGGGAGAGAGAGAGCTTGTCCAACAACACATTCATAAGGGGGACCTGAGGGCTGCAGTGTTTAACTACAGACATTAGTCACCCAGACAGCTAGTGTTGAGATAGGGCCACAGTGGACCTGGCACAAACACACTGAGGACAGCTCTGGCTGCTCTCCTCCTCCTGCATAGGAAATCCCATTAGCATTGCAGCTACCATGCTCTACAGGAGACCACAGGGTTAGGGGAGCGGGGGGTGGGTGGGTTGGGGACAGGGGGGAGGGCAGGGGGGTGGGGACAGGGGGGGTGGCGGAGAGGCACACTGCCACGAGCCAAGGTGGGCAGTGACCTGTGCGTACATGTGTGCGGTGCACACAGCGCACACACACACACAGCATTGTCTCATAACTCCGGGTGATGACAAAACGTGGGCAAACACCCCGGCTCATTTCTGCTCATCTCACTGGCTGTGTCTCTGTCGGGGGGATGTGTGTGTGTGTGGGGGGGGGGATCCACTGGAACACCATGTAATATCCTGGGGAAACGGGGCCCGCGCACACACACACCTTTGCGAGCACACACACACACATACACCCTGGGCTTGCACATATACACACGCACACAACAGTACAGACACACACCCACACATTAACAGAGCGGGAAGCAGACGAGCACGCATGATCCGTTCTGCCTCCCAGAGTTTGGGAGGGTCTAAAAGGCTTTGCAGCTTCTGCACAGTGTCTTCAGCCTGCTGAGCAGCTGCTAACAGCAGAGACGAACACGCTGCTAATGTCTCATTAATATCAGACAAATGTCTCATTGGTTTCTCATCAGCATAGATCATGGTCAAAAGCAATGGGGCTGTTTCTCTTTTGTGTGTGTGTGTGTGTGTGTGGGTGTGTGTGTCTGCGTGGGTGTGTCTGTGTGTGTGTGTCTGCGTGGGTGTGTGTGTGTGTCTGGTGGGTGTGTGTGTGTCTGGTGGATGTGTGTGTGTCTGCGTGGAAGTGCGCGCGAGCACGTGTGCCTGCGCCACGGAACCTTCAACGATAATAATAAACAAAAACCAGAGAGGATATGAAAGTATGTGAGCCGGTCCAAATGAAGACTGTCTTGTCAAGGAAGACCAACAACAACATGCTCTAGGTGATTTGCTCATCGGTGCTTAAAGTTTGCGATGATTGGATCAGCCGTGTTTGATGTCCAAGTTGATTGGCCAAGTTGTTTGCAGGAGCTCAACACCATGTCGACTGCTCAATGCATTTCAGCCTGGAGCACCCCCGCACAGCCACACACACTGCATGCAGAGTTGTTGTCTGGGCTGCGTGGTCTCTGTTAGCCCTCCAGAAAGTGCCCCTCCTATCTGACTTCGTGCGAACCATGCAGCCAATCAGCGGCCGCGGGGGCGGGGCAGTCACGCCCGTTTGAACCTGCCAAGCAAGGGTCCTCTTCATGTAGGAGTACTGCTGCTGTCCCAGGGTGTCCAGTATCATCTAGACCGGGACAGGTACCAAGCGGTTCTGCTCCACGGCTCAACATGCTGCCCACGGTCCTCCCCTCCCCCCTACCACTCTGTCCTGGGGGGTGTCCAAGCCCTTCAGACAGCACCGCACCCAGTGGTGTGACCAGCCTCAGTCCCATCCATCAGTGGTGTCGCCTGGCTTCGGCAGACCATCTGGCCCCCTCTGCTGGATCGGACTGACGTTCCTGTCTCTCCCTACCTCTCTCCCTCTCTATTTCCATCCCGGCCTGTCTTTGTGTGCGTCAGGCGTTCTCTCCCTGTCTCTCCCTCACCCTCTCGCCTCATCCTCTCCACCTCGCGCGGACTCCTCCTCCACCACCACCTTTTTTTTACGACGGCACACAATTGCAAACAAGCTGGAGAGGTCAGCTTTATAAATGCCAAATTTCCCAAGCCAAGAGTTTGACAAAGCCAGCAATACAGCACAGGTAATAAGCAATCAGAGGCAATAAACGAAAGGAGAGAGAACTCGTCGGAGCTCCGCGCCAGCTCTGTCTGGCTAACAGCAGCAAACATTATTACTGAGAGATAGAGAGTGAGAGCATAAGAGAGAAAGTATGTGTGTGGGTGAGTGAGTGAGTGGGGGGGGAGCAGAGAGAGGGAAAGACAGCCAGACAGAGACAGAGACAGAGAGACAGAGCGTGCCAGACTCTCCGCCTGCTCGTCTGGCCATCCTTATCGGTCCAGGCGGGCCGCTATTGGGGAATGAGGGTCCGTCACGGCTCTTTGCTCTGCCAGGACACAGCCATTATCACGGGCAGACCATGTGTGTCCGCCGCCTATCTGCTCTCCGGAAGGTTCCTTCTTTATGCTCGGGGGCCATTTTCCTGAAAGAGCCCAGTATGAGGT
The DNA here is from genome assembly GCA_036571765.1 of Plecoglossus altivelis. Taxonomy (NCBI): domain Eukaryota; kingdom Metazoa; phylum Chordata; class Actinopteri; order Osmeriformes; family Plecoglossidae; genus Plecoglossus; species Plecoglossus altivelis. The sequence goes on along the minus strand of BROE01000010.1, from coordinate 10,519,883 downwards.
GAGGAAAGAAAAGTGTTCTATCACCTCAGGCTCCTCTTCAGCCACAAGGACTTTGTTTGAGCATGTCTGGAGGGATGAGGTAGATGTTCACCACTTAGTCAATAGAGAGCATGGACACCTCTAGAGGGGGAAATTGTTCCCAAGTTCCTGGCGGAATTCCACCCATTCCATCGCTGTGAAGAGACAGTGGCTGGACGGAGAGTTAGGTGTCCAGCTATCGTGGCTGTGCAGGCATTCAGGAGTAAAAATGAAAGGAAAGGTTGTAACTCGTATTAAGTCACAGCACGCCGCGAAGAAAGACAAGCCAAAACTCCAGGCACGCGCGTATCGAAATGGTGAAACATCTCGATGTAAACACTGCGCAACAGCCTTAGCCAAGCTCTGTGGTGGTTCGTGCTAACATGCTAACAACACTGCTTCAGGATGACTTCCTAGCTGGATAGAGCACCCACAAACAGCACAGACGTGGAGAGGAATCATTATCATTATCAGCACGACTTCCAGTCCCAATATTGGGTCCCCGCGGTTCGTTAATTAACAAAACTCATCCGTTGAGCGAACTATTGAATGCCAAGATTGGGCGCTGAATACCAAAATGTCAGTTTGTCATGATATTTCGGCTCTTTCGCCGGCTCATCTTCCTCCTCATTGTTTGTTTCTGTAATCACCCCTTTCCAAAAGTGTGGCTTATTAATGTAATGCTAATCGCTGCGCCGCGGCGTGAAATAAGACTGAGTGGATCCAGGCCAGATTCATATTCCATTTTCTGTTGTGTCATTTTTCTTCCTGTTTGTTTGTTTTCTGTGTCATATTTGATTTGCATAAAATCCCTTTTCCTCCTCCTCTCCTCCCCAAAGCAGGGTGCCATACAGATTCTAGGCAGACATCTTCCTCCATTCCCGTCCATCAGTTCCACCGTGAGATGAGCGTGCAGGAGAAGCTCTCCGATTAAGAGGTAGAGCACGCCGGACTGATCAGGAAGGGAGTTGCCAGGACACAGTGGAACCAATCCATGAAGGCGTGCTGTCTTCATCTCTGTTGATTGGGAGGCCTGACTCCAACCCCTCGCTTTTTGAAGGCTGAGTGCAAAAATGCGCCTGTGGGTGTGTCTGTCCGTGTGTGTGTGTGAGTGTGTGGAGGGGGTTGTGTGGGGCTGTGTGAGTGTGTGCGTGGAGGGGGGGGGGGGGGTGGGTCTGTGGTGTGTGTGTGGGGGGGGGGGGGGGGGGGGGGGGGGGGGGGGGGGGGGGGGGGGGGGGGGGGGGGGGGGGGGGCGGGGGGGGGGGGGGGGGGGGGGGGGGGGAGGGGGGGGGGGGGGGGGTGGGGGGGGGGGGGGGGGGGGGGGGGGGGGAGGGTGGGGGGGGGGGGGGGGGTTGTAGATATGTGTGCGTGTACAGCATGTGGATGTCTGGGTGCCTGTGTGTGTGTGTGTGTGTGTGGATGTGTGCATGTGCAGAGGGGGTCTTTTATTTAAACTCCACTACCCCCTGTGACTTTTTGCTTTTCACAAGATTCCAGATTACGTGAACTGTGTCGGTAGGAAGCGAAGGTTACCGAGCAGATTCAGAAGATTCGGAACACAACACCTTCTGACTCAAAGACACATATATTGTTGCGGCGGTGAGAATATGGATTCACAGCAGAAGAGGAAAGAGCATCAGATTTCTCCGCACTCTCTGAACAGATAATGAGAGCATTTGCACCGATACGGGGCGAGCCATCTGGGCGACCGAGGAGGTCTGCGGGAGAGAGATACAGGCTGTTCAGCGTGTCTGGGTTGTGCTAGTGGGGGTGGTGGGGGTGTGTTGGCAGGGGAGTGGGGGTCAGGGAGGGAGGGAAGGGACGTTTGACAGCAAACGGAGGGTTCGAGAGAACAATCGAGGCTCAATCTGTGCACGCCGAGCCCCCTAATTAGCTGAAAAGGAGGCATGAGGCACCCCGTGAGCCCCCGTGCTCCTCCCTTGCCCTGTGGGGAGGGGGGGTGGGGAGGGGGGAGGAGAAGGGAGGTGGTGGAGGAAATGTGTCAACTCCGGCACCGTGGCGGCGACACGTCGTCACATTTCAATTAGACCTCGTGGCGACGCGCAGTGGGCTCAGGTGGGGGGGGTTTGTCATCTGACGGCGTGGAGGCGGGGCCGGGGCCGTGGCCAGGAGGACTGGCCCAGGAGGGGATTCATCAAGCGGGCCGGACTCACGCACTTAGAAAGGGTCTGACTGCTCATTATGATGGAAGCCTGGTTAAGCGACATGTGCCCCCCCATCCCCTCAGCGTCCCACTCCGTTAGCGAACACTCGTTTGTGTTATTAAGCGGAGCGGAGTGGCTGTAATGTGGCTCAGGGGCTAAGCGAATATATCACCAGGTCAGGTAAAATAGGCCCGAGGAGATTTGGGGACAGGGGGGAGGCCAGTACAGAAGACAACCGATCCCGCCCTGGCAGAGACGTAGCCCCCGGCGCCTCCCCCCAGCGTCGCTTCCTCTCCGTTTCTCTCTCTTACCGCGTCCCCCTATTCCCTCTCCTTCTGCCCCATCCTCCTCTCTGTCGCTCAGCCCCTCCTCCAGTCTGGCTCCTTTGCCTCATCTTGCTGAGTTTCCACAAAGAAGCACCGCGGGATCAGTACCACTTCCTCAGTCTTGAGTGAGTTTCAGGAGTGTGTGTTCTCCGCTACAAAGCCGCGACAGTTCCAGTTCACCAATCACAAGCACACCCCCTCTCCGCTCCCACACTGAGCGCAGAAGCTAGACAGAATAACCAATGTTGCACTCTGATTTGAAAACCCACAAAATCCACAGAACTTAAAAATGTTCCCTCCTCGGGGCTGTTGCGTAACAGGGACGTTCTAACACCTTTCTTATCGCGATTCATCTTTCGAGCGCAAAGCTTTCCCAAAAGCACGTACGCACACGTGCGTGCCACGTGTCCTTTCCTGGTACTGCGCGCGCTAACGCTAGCCCCTAACCTTTATCTGAACTATTTGCTTTTCATTTTGAGTGCAGCTGTTGCTTCTAGCTGTGCTATGCCTTCTTTCCTGAGGAATATGCTTACTTCTCAGGTAGGGAGCGCAAACGAGATTATCTTTCAATTAACCTGAGACATATTTGATTTCCATCCTCCCCTTCTTATCGTGTTTTCCCAAGTGCCAAGATGAATATTTCTGTCAATAAATCAATGCTTGACAATGAAAAACAGAGCATGCCGGAAATATGTTTGACTTGGCGCTGAGTGAATTACGTTTCCATTAGGTAATTGCCGTGAGGAAATAGACGTTGGACTAAAGGTAGCAGGATGCCCATGGCGAGAGCGAAGGCCAACCGCTGGAACCAATACACATGGCGCTGTGAAAACACATCATCAACAGAAACACGTTGATGTGTGCCAGCGCCAAAGGGGAGGCTGATCACATGACTAGCGATACGGCGTGTTCCTGAAAGCACCTGAGAGACAACGCCTAACAACTCCAGACTGGTCAACGCTTAAGTCGATGAATGACAACATCGCAGGTTGCTGGGTGTCCATGGAGCCTCTCCAATCATGAATACACCTTCAGGTCATGTTCGCTAGGCTTTCTGGCTTCGGAAAATCAACGGTAATGGTAAGTTATTACAGACGTATTGAATTGACTTAAGCATTGTCACAAGATCATGCATAATGAATCTTCTAACCCTGACGTTTGACCTGGGAGGGCATGAGGCAATACGTTCCTACTTTAACGTATCTGGTCCGACGATCTCTCAGGCAAATACCCCATAACGATGGTAAGAGTGTTCATCAGTTAAAGGTTTTATGCAGAAGAGGATTACAGATGAAGGGATTTGTGCTTTTCCTCCGTTGTAGACCGCACAATAGTTATTCAAAATCCAAATGCCCTAATGGCATCTTTTCTCTTATGTTCAAAGACTACAGGCTTAATTTTTCTTTTCTCTCTTTTTTTTACATTTTGCTTTCATTTTTCTACATTTCATGTCTGTTCATATCGACTTTTCATGTCTGTCCACAGGGGTAATATCCTGCAGATGTATTCTGATTTTGGTAAAAACGATATGAATACATAATAAAGCATATCTTGAGCTCAGCAATATCAGAGTACAATGATAGTCACTGACATAGTTTACACACACGCACATACGCACTCACACACACACGCTTGCACACACACGCACGCACACACACAAACACACACAAACACCCGAGTAAGCAGGGCTATAAGCTTTTTGTTTCTACGCTCAGGCATGCATGCACAGAGGTACACACATTATTTTACGTAGGATTTAATTTGAGAGCTATCCAGTAATTACCCATTATTATGAGACTTTCCACAGTGCTAACTGGGCTGGTATAACTGTAGGCTAATGAAGCTATTGAATCATTGACTGTTTACATGCTCTGATGCTGGGATCAAATTGGACCCAGCTGCAAACATTTGTCTGCTTGACAGTGGGAGCGATGACATGCCAATGTACTACATCCAATACATGAGCTGCCAAAGAGAGAGACTAACACACACTAACAGAGAGGGAGAGAGGGAGGGAGAGAGATAGAGAGAGGGAGAGAGGGAGAGGGAGAGAGAGAGGGGGAGAGAGAGAGACGAGAACGAGACAAGGAGAAAAGCAAGATGGAGAGAGAGAGAGACACGGAGAGAGCAAGAAAGGCATTGAGAGCGAGAGAACAAGGGAGAGAGGCATAACAAAATGAGAGAGGCAGAGAAAGAGAGAAATAGAGACGGCAGTTAGGTGTCATGCTGAAATAACATGTTGCACGGTTCAATCTCATCACCGGTCAAATGATGTCTAACTCCTGTGCATCAGGATGAGTGTCTCCTCACAGGGTAAAACACACCAGCGAGCTAATCATTAGCAATTAGCGAGCCAGCTCTGAGCAAACCTAATTAAGTAGCAGCAGCCTAGCTAATGCTGAGCTTAACACAATCCCTAACCCAAGTCCTTATGGTAATGGGAAAGAAATGTTTGTTGCAATTTGCCTTATTGAGCTTGTTATAAGTCCAGAGCCAGAGAGAGAGAGGGGGGGGTAGAGGGAGTAAGAGAGAAATACGGGGAAACGAGTAGGAAGAGAGAGACGTAGAGACGGCAAAATTGCCAACGGCCGAATAGGAAGGTGAGGTTAGAGGCTAAAGCAGGGAACCAACCCTTAAAAAAGAGTAGCCAAAAGGAGAGAAAACACTAGAAGATGTGGAATCTGGGGAAGGAGAGTTTCTTTACCCATAATGCACCACGGCTTGATCCCACATCCCCTTCAGGTCCAGAGAAGCCTCTCCCCTTTAAATATTTAAAGCACGCTGACGAGGAGAGCTCACACTTAGTCAAACGATCCAGGAACAGCAAAGCCAACGAAGGAAGAAAGGGGAGGGGGAGAGTGAGTTGGAGGAGGAATTGAAGAAAGGGGAGGGGGAGAGTGAGCTGGAGGAGGAATTGAGGTGGGGGGGAAAGGAGGAAGGAGAGGAGAGGTGGAGGAGGAGGAAGAAGGGTAGGTGGTAAATGGGGAGGAGAAGAAGGAGGTGGAGAAGGGGGGAGTTGGAGAGCTCCTCCAGGCAAGAGTGCACAGTGGGCGTCCGTGCAGTTGTCCACACCAAGCCCTGAATATGTCAGTCACAGCTACATAGAGGAAGGGCTAGGCGTGTATACGTGTGTGTGTGTGTGCGTGTGTGCGTTTGCGTGTGTGTGCATGCGCAAAGGGACGTGGGTCAGTGAGGTTAGAAGTCTGGCCAAGCAAGAATCCTCTGGAACTGATGATTATTAGAGAACAGGATATTGGCCTGTGGATCAATGACTCCTCTCAAGGAGGCCAGCGCGGCGGAGGCCTGTCGTTTCCGTGTCGCCATGGGCGAGCTAATGAGAAAACCAGGACAGCTGGGGTTTGTTGTGCGCCAGGCTATCAACTGCAAAACAACTCCTGCATATTTTCTAAGCCTGGGAAGAGTGCTTTCGATTGACTTTAATATATACAGCATGTTGATGTTTACAGTAGGTAGCTGGCTACAGGAGCCTCAACCTGAGTGTGTTGCTACTGTAGGCGTAGCCTAAACTAGATCAAATGCTTCAATTAAAACAAGTACAGAAATCCCCTTCGGTTAGCGAGGTTGTTTTCTTCGTGGCATGTTTACAAGCTCCTGTATCCTCCCCGCAGTTGCCGGGCCCGGTGAGCTGCTGCATTGACTTTTTCCCAGAATGCATCAGGCTTCTTTACGTCTGGCCACAGTCCTGCGGGGCGCATCTTGGGTTTTATCGCAACACTTGACTTGAGATCCCCGTGACCTACTCTGGAGCTAAAAGACTAGCCGCGTGTCTTTGTTGGAGGTAATGTGGTGTGTATGTGTGTGTGTATGTGTGTGTATGTGTGTATGTGTGTGTGTGTGTGCGCGCCCTGAAACCCCAATGCTGATCTCTTGCCTTCTGCTGTCTGCTAATGGACTATATGGGACTGCAGGCCTGCTCTTTGGGTCTAGGATGAAATATTCATGAGAAGTGCAATATCCTCCCCCCCCCTCACACACACACACATACACACGTGTCTGCTGTGGGACCAACATGTAAACGTTCAAGAGGGACTGTATGCAAATAGATAGTAATGGGGTGGGAGGGTTAAGATGGTGAATGTTAGTGAAGTAAATAACCAGACATGGCTGAGTAGATGGCAAAGGGAAGCAATATGGTAAGCTTCAAGTTCATCTCAGTCTCTTCTCACGCCATGACGCAATATACGCATTCGTTCCCCCTGAACGGCAAGCGCATATACACAGAGAACCTCCCTGCAAACATATCCCTGATGAAGACGCATCAGGTAGACCATCAACGTGAGAGCCGGCCTCCGTGATGTAAGGTCGGAGTGTGCCTCGCTCCAGAATATTCCAGCTATGCCATCTTAGAACATGAGAGCATGACTCAGGCTGGGTTTCTGCGGAAAAGAAGGAGCGATTGGACGAGGTCATCTTGGCTGCTGTCGGTGAAGTATTTAATGTGTCATGGCACGGAAATAACAGGCAGTCTCTTTGTTACTGGTACTTTGAGAGGGGGCCATTATACGATGTTGAGCACTGGCAGTACCTGCTGAGGAGCCCAGGGGGAATGTTCCAGAAACACAGACGCTCGACCTAGACAAACGGTTAGAATGACCTGGACCAATAATTGTGGTTGAAAAGTTGAGAAACAAATACAAAATGTGCGGTTCAACTTGCTGAGCAAATGATAGCAACGTGGGTTTGGGTCACCCTAACCTTCCGTTGGACGGCAACGGAGGTCTGTCATTGGCAGAGACAAGGTGGAATTTGGAGCGTGAGCAGCCCTCCTGCTCTAGAACTCCGGGGAGAACCACGGAGAGAAGCTGGGAGCCTGGTTCCGGTCGGACGAGCCAGAAAAGCTGTGTGAGGATTCTCTCCCTGGGAGCATCGTTAGGATGCATCTCACCATCCACGGCGTGGAAGAGCAGGCGCCACTCAGGACAGATGGCTCACTTTGATGGCGCGTCTTTGATGTGAGAACGTTGGCGAGGTTTCAGCTTTTGACGTTCGTTCGCCTGCTCTCTATGGAGGCTGGGGCGGCGGGGGGGGGTGGTTGCGGACCAATTCTCCCAAAACAACCACCAACATAGTCAAGCAGGAGAACCAGAGTCAATCAAAGCAAAAGCTCTTGGATTTGGTAATGGATTCGACCGTGAAACAGTTCCATTTTGACATTTCCACCCGGTGATGCGGGTCTTTGATCTGGAGGCAGATACAGTGCATTCATACCGTGCATGAGACTCTCATCACAAGCCATTTACCTCCTTTAATCGAGTCCCTGACAGGTAGCTCTTCCATGATGGACGAGTGACAACCGGTTGATGGGCAACATAGGCATGTTGCTCATCAATGTGAATCCCGGAGAAGCGTCAACTGAATACGAACAGAGACTGAATTGACAGACTGCCATTCGATTTCAACTGACCTCCCCTATCAACCTCTTCCATTTCATAACCCCCCCCACACACACACACACTCACACACACACCTCTCCTTCCAACATACCCCCGTTCAGTAAACAGAATCACTCTCTGTTTTACTGTAAAGGTCATCGATGAGAAATTAGTCACTCTTATTCACTGTGTCTGCATGAACCCGTATTGCTTCCTGTAAAAGAGGGCTGGCTCCACGTCTTATAGTGACAACACAAAGTGTCAGAATGTAGACTGGCAGGTACAAAGGCCTGTTTTGAAAACAAGACTGCTGGAAAACGTCTCTGCTCATTAGAATCCCTGTTACCAGGCAGAAGTTGGCAGAATGGAGGGCGTTTCGCTCGTTCGCATTCACAGTGCATGAGTCACAACTGGAGTCATGCTGCTAAAATGGGCTTTCAACGTTTTTTAACCTTTCAAATAAAACAGCACTCTTGCATATTTGGTTAACCTCTTTGATTAATTCCCGAAAACGAACAGACTAATTCCTCATTCATAGTCCACTTTATAGAGAACGTATTAGATGTGGCCATGATGGATACTTTGGGTTACAGCCCCGGTTACATTATGCCAGCCAGGCAGAGTCTTCCATTAATCTCACCCTGGCCCCCTAATTGAATTGTTCCAACTGCAGCCAATAATCCATCTAATGACCCATAACAATTCCCCCTCATCTTCTTTTCTACTTCTCTCACCTGTTTTGCATTCATTATACCCCGACATACTCTTCGCACTGTGCAAATACTCCACCTAATTAGAAACCGCATGAACAAGGATCTCTTCGCACATGAAAGGGTGTTAGACTACCAACCGAGAACGGCACGACAGGCTGCGGTTCGAGACAACATTCAAACTGAAATGAACACGCAGGGACCGAGCAAACGTTATTGAGTTTGTGCGGCCGGCGTTGAGAAAAGGGGGACAAAATGTGCGTTTCCTCGAGCTACTGGCGTGTTTGCACGGTCCGGAATGGCTTTCTCGGTCGTATCCATATGAGATCTTTGTAAAGGAACACATTTAACATGTTGCCACATACAGTACAGCTTTGATATGAGTAGGCTTTTGTTAAGGGAAAATCAAATGCACTGTGTTGTGTACAGTCAATATCTGGGTTTCAAACAGCTGGTAAAAGTTGATAAAGAACAATTTTCAACTTCAAAGTCCTTGCGTGAACCTCATAAGATCAGCAATTTGTTCAAGAGCAAACAGTAATTTGCCCCCGGACAACATACAGCTTTGAAAAATCAGCTGTTTTTGTGAACACACTGTGTTGTGTTTGTCGCCTGCAAAAAAAAAAAACAAGCTTTTAGAAAGTGCACTCATATACGGTATGAAACTAATGTATTCCATCGCCTTGGGAGAAGCTAACTTGAGGGAAAAATAGCCCAATGCCACTTTCTCAATTAAACATCATTCATCTGGAAATGACTATTCATGAACTTGGGCTATTTAGTGATTATTTAAATACAGCGTACTAAACTGATATTTTCCTCCATCAAAACTTACAAATCATGAGGATAAACCATGTTTTTGAGAAAACACTAATCTACAATAAGCACAAAAGACGTGCCTCATTCATTAGTCTTGAAAACAAGTGTGTTGGCACAGGAACGAGTGTCCCTTTTCTCAAAAGCTGCACGCTCTCACCAAGTCTGAAAACGTGTCGAAAGAAACTAACTTTAGTGACTGTACGCTGACGGCCCCTCCCTACTAGCATTCAGTGCTTTCCACACACCGTAGGGAAGATACTCTTACACATTAGCCACAGAATACGCAGAACCAAAAATACTCATCCAATCATTGGAAATCATCCCCATTTGTGTCTATTCAGATGTTAGACGATAAAACTAAACGTACGACTGCCGTCATCTCTCGCTCAGGCTAATGATGACCAGTTATCAGGTTCCATTCAGCTGGCCTTCAACCACCATTATAAGATAAATTAAACCATTACATTCAACTTGACTCTCATATTTTCTTCCATCTCCCTAAGAAAGTGTCCATTTAAATGTTGGGTGAGACATAATAGTGTGTACACTTCAGAGCAAGTATGAATTAGCTAGAATAAATATAGTGTTCATTATACTTCTTATGAATAAATTATGTTCCTGTGAATGTGTTTATTACCAGACCAATATGTTGCGTGGCTGAATCTCAGTGGTGATTACTGATTCTTAAACATAGCAGGGAAATTGGAATTCCACAGTGAAACTGGTGAGGACAAAACTGACATGTGTGAGTGTGTGTCTGTGAGAGAGTAGGAGCCTGGAGCAAGAGAGCATGTGTGTGAAACAGAGGGTGTGTGTGTGTGAGAGAGAGAGAGAGAGGGAGAGAGAGAGAGAGAGGGTAAGGGCAGCCTGTCCTAATGTCAGACTGACAGGTGATAAAGATTACCTCGCCAGGCTACAGGGGAGGCTGTCAGCAGGGTGGTGTGTTCAGCATTCCACACAGCCCTCCTCTAAAAAAGAACACTGTCATTTTTTACGCTTTTTGCATCAAGATTCTTCCAGCAATTAGCAGATGGGTGCATTCGTCCGAATGCAGTTTATCTATTCCTGTGACATTTAGTAGACAAACACTGGTGACATTTAACCATTTGCTAGCACTGCGTCAGGCAGCAGAGTGTCAACAAGAAAGAAGCTGAAGTTATGGTGTCTATGGCAAAGTGTGTGTTGGTGTTGGACAATCGCTGAAGTGCAATATTGCAAATACTAATTCAAATAGTTTTACTGCTTTACTGTATGTGACGCTTAAACGAGTCCTCACTAGATTCCTTACAGTTGGATAAACTTCCAATCCTTTACCTCACCGACCATTATATTTCACATTTTATATTAGCCCTCCATGGGAAATGAACTTGGACATGCAGAACTGCGTGTCTTCATTTTTAGTTGTCGCATCACATACATGCTCCCATGATAGTACAATATCGCTCTAGTTTACACTATACATTTCACAAAGTTACTCTGCTTTTGTTGTGTGCAGGATGATAAGTTAGGGTACGCTTATCTTGTGTGAGACCTGTGGCCAGGGGCAGCCCTGGGCTGTGCAGCTGTCTGCTGGTCTTATTGATTCAACCTGATATATGCTGGGCATCACTGGCCATCAGAAGTGAAAGGTCACAGTCGTTCATCAGACCCACACAACACATGTTGTGTGTCTGCAGTGTATCTGTGTACATTAAGGCACATGTTGTGTGGTGTGTCTGCTGTGCATCTGTGTACTTTAAGGCACATGTTGTGTGGTATCTGCTGTGTATCTGTGTACATTAAGGCACATGTTGTGTGGTGTGTCTGCTGTGCGTCTGTGTACTTTAAGGCACATGTTGTTTGGTGTGTCTGCTGTGTATCTGTGTACACTAAGGCACGCCACACACATTCATCTTACTGCCCTCGTAGCCAGAGTGAACGACAACAACTACAACAACAGCAGTGTATATGCTGGAAAGTTCTGTCATGTGATAGTGTGTGAGAAAATAGCTTTCGGTAAGACCTTTAAACAGACACAGTCACACCTCTAGAATCAGTGGAATCAAAGACTTCTTCTCACTGTGTACAGTGCAGACATTGTGTGGTTCATGCATTGCACAGCGGGTCTTTCAGTAGCATCTCGGTAGCTTCGCATTTCGACAGTCTACTCCGAAGCACTGTATGCTCGGATTCACAAAACAAAGATCCAGTCATCCTCTGAGATCCCAAGACCAAGGAATGTTCCGGTCCTCGTGTACTGCATCAGCCCAGTGAGAGGCTTGTTTGCACAGGCAGCCAGGGACTGGATGTCTACTATAGAGCCTGCTTCAAGGCTGCAGCTGCTCCTCCCACCCAGTATGCACACCTCTCCTGACTCTTGGTTCTAGCTCACTGGGTGAAAAGCATATGATTAGGGCAAGGTGAGTTTCAAGAGCAAACCGAACTGGCATAAGGGGCAGGGTCTCGCAAAAAAAGGGGGGGGGAGATGTTAAATGGATTACTGTGCACTTAATTAACACTTAATCCTTTTGTCTTCAGGCACGGGCGGAGGCAATTTGCAAGCGTTGGACTGAAAACGCAAGGAGGCGATTAATTAAACCGTCCAAAACTGGGAGGAAAGAACGAGGCCCCTTTTGATAAAAACGGACCCAAGGTTGCGGCTGGACTGTGGTGATGAGGGATAATTGTTTGACTTTCAGGGAAGGAAATAGAGCTGACCGTATACCCACCTCTAAGCGACTTGGTCCAAGAGCCTACCCGCGACGCTTTAATTACGGATGAAGAAAAGCAGGGGCCATCATCAAGCAGTAAATAAAAAAGAGAAGGTCATGCTTTCAGTGTGTGTGTGTGTGTGTGTGTGTGCGCGCGCGTCTGTGTGTGCGTGCAGTCCTCAATAGCTCTACCCCACTTGCCCATCCACCAATAAATCTTCCGCGGCCCCAATTACGCTCGCACAAATTAAAGATGGGTTATGTATATACAATTTTTTTTTAAACGGAGTGTGCTGGATTTGCAGCGATGAGCACGTCATTATGATGCCTGGGGACTACTGGCCAATGAAACGTTAAGTTAACAGTTAAGTAAACAGACGAACGCAGCACAATTACTCCGCAGTCATAGCTGAGCTCCTTCTCATCAGGCTGGGTTGGGTTATGGTCAGACAAATGAACAAACGAGGGGGAAGCAGGGAGTGTTTGAGCCCTGGGTGGAGCAGGTTTTTGTTACCGCTGAGACCTCGAGCCGTGCCTGGTCCTAACCACCCTGCTTAGGAAAACATGGCCGCTTCTGGAATACGTTTACAACAAAGCCAACCACCGACGCAAACGAGCATATCCATCTGCCAGTGGGGACAAGTGAAGATTTGTTTGTTAAGATTCCTTGAACTAGAATGTGATATTTAGGCCTTAAATAGAATGTATTGTCTGCTAGTATGTCCCGATCTGGCTGACATGTTACTTGTTAGCTGCACGTGTCTTCTTTTAAGGATAATGACATCTTTTGACTGGAAATATAATTGGAAAGATTGAGATATTTATCCAGTCCCAGTATTCCTTGACTGCTCTATTGTTTGGGAGCCAGAAAGTCAATATGAAGGCAAAGGTCTGATTGTTCAATCTCAGATATGCCCTTCTAACCCAACATACATAAACACACTTGAACACACACACACACACCCCTGCGGCTGCTACCAGGTTCCCTACCTAGATTGATCTCTGTGATCACCCAGATACCCAGGAGTCCCAGCCCAGCTCTATTGGCTGAATAAGTGCAGGGACAAGCTGTTATATAGCGGCTAGCAGGGTAACAATAGCTCGGCTAATGGCTTCAGTTTGTCTCAGTTAGAGCCCTGGCCCTCTTTCTTCTGGAGCCACACACATGGCTCCAGGCACAACCATCCTCCTCTTCCTCCTCCTCCTCCTCCTCCTCCTCCTCCTCCTCCTCCCAGACGCGTCTTGTGCTCTGTGTCTGGCTCAGCGTTGGTCTGACCGAATCTTTCTACCCCCATCTTTGTTTTCCCGGCCGCGTGATTTGTTTACCGTTTACAGTGGGATCTCCGGCCCCAGAGTACCTTCGGCCTGCTTGGCGCTTTGTCTCTTCGCTTTGTTCCCCTTCCTCGGCGCTGCCCGAGTAATTGCAAGGTTGAAGCTGAGCTGTATTTTTTTTTGTTTCCCAACAATGTCTCTGCAATTTCTCCACTGATTGAATCCGGTGGGTGCCCTGAAGGAGGTCTTTTCATTACAGCAATCTTTCCCTGAAACACATAGGCTATTTGTAATCCCACGTCGTAAACAGTATTTCTGTGTGTCCCCCCGTGTTACTGCTCAAATCTGATGGTGATCTCTTTGTAGACGGCGGTCAAATTGCCAGTCATTAAAAATGCAATGCGCCTTCGAGAAAAGCGTGATCGGATCGTGCCGTGCGAACGTACGTCATACAAGGATAGACGAGGAAGATGTAAATGTCAGAGCGACGTTCATCTCTGGTTTCCGTCCTGTTTGGACTTCCTGTTTCCGGACGTGGTGTTCGCGGTGCGTGTCTCGGTTTCCAAAACAGCATCGGGATCTCCGATGGAAACCTGTCGAGCGTACGCCACAGGGAAGCAGTTTGCCCGTGTCTGCTTCGGATGGACGGGATGGGCGGATCTGGAGACGTGGATCTCCACAATCCCGCAAGCGGTTCTGGCAGGAGCCGTGACTCATCGGTGACTCGCTGCTGCCACCGCCGGATGAGGGAGCGGTGCGGCTCGGCCGAGGCGGCCATCCGCGGCGCTGTGGGTGAGAGGCAGCGCACGCGGAGGAGGACGTTTGGATTTCAACCTCACACGCCGACGAGCACGCTGTCTCTCTCGCTGTCTCTCTTCACGTCCCTGAGATATGTTAGTTGTTGAACACAGTCCAGCACACCCCATGCAGTTAGCACATGGATCGATCGATGCAGAGGCATAATACACCCTCTCTCTTCTGTCGGCTGAGGCTCCTGCTCGTTGCCGGTTAAGAGGACAGCAAGGACACCTCAGCAGTAGTCTTCAGCACAGAAGATGATGAGGACATGAGAGAAATAGAGACAGACAGAGAGAGAGAGAGGGAGAGAGAGAGAGAGAGAGAGAGAGAGAGAGAGAGAGAGAGAGAGAAGGGTAAAAAAGGTAGATAAACAAAAGCAGAGATTGAGAAAAAGAGAGACATAAAGTGTAGAGAGGAAGAGAGAGGGACAACACGCCCCAGATTGGCAACCTCCTGTACTGGTGTGACAGCTAACGTAAGCGTGTGAGTCTGTGTGTACAGGACACTGGCTGATGCGTATGTGTGTATCCTTTGCACCACTGACAGCAGTGCCAGCGAGACAGGCATGGCCTGGTGACAGAAGCAACGGTCTCTGACTCTCCATCTCCCAGATGTGGACTAACAACCTGCCAGGCTGGTCAAACCCTGCTCTTCTCAAGCCAAAGGCTTTCAGAGAAAGAAAAAAACCAGGTTTCAAAAAAAAGAAGAAAAAAACAACAACCTTGAATCAAATTCAAATCGGGGGTTTGGTTTCCTGTCTAGTGGGTTCCCCCTACAACTCCACTCAAAGAGACCCCATTACTGGGTAATCCCCCCTGGATGAGCTTTGACACTAAGGTACGGGACGCGTGGGAGGATGGAGAGAGAGAGGCGCAGGACAATACCGCTTGTAATCCCGTAAAAGGATTAACTCCCAGAACATCTTCAAACACTAGACCAAAGTGAGCGCTGATCTTACCCCGCTAGCGCTACCCGCTTTCCGCGCAACGTCTCCCGATAGCCGAAAGAGCGCCACGGTTCCCTTAGTTCTATGCTAATTATGCCGTGTTATACAGCTGTCTGTCGGGTCTGTTCATCTAATCGTATTCAATGCGATAGATGTGAAAGGGCCTTGCTCTGAAACCTCTTTCAATGTGTACCGTACTTCAATTGTAGTGATTTTAAGCTACTGCACCTCGGCAGTGACTATAGATAGGCATTCTCACACCCACACGCAGCTTACTCGTAGATACTGTAGCTTCCACACAGCTCAGGGTTTAGATGCCAGGGTCATGTTTGTGAAAATCTACATCTTCCGGTGTAGCTGTCTCTCTGCCGCCGTGAGTGAAACGTATAAACAGACAGCCGCTCTTGAACGCATCTCCGGGAGATTCGTCTTAGGATGGAGAGATCAATCTGGGTTGTGAGTCTCTGCGTCCTGTGAGGAAAGCAGCCTTATCGGAGAGAGAACCCTGACACACACACACACACACACACATTCACACAGGATTGATGGGCCAGCAAAGCTGACAGAAGATGATGGGTGTAAATCCCCCTCAAAGGCTGCTGCTATGGATCGAAGGAAGCCCATGTACACAAGATACCTCCGTCACACAAACACACACACACACACACATGCAGTATTCACAACATCCCCTCCCCCGCTCCCCCCCCACACACACAGCCCCCAGCCCCACATAAACACACACATGCACAGTTGTTCAGATCAGGGAGCTCAGGGACCATGATGGACAGCTCTGTGATTTTACCCCGAGGCCACTCCTCTCATTCTCTACACCGTTTCATCCATCTACTGGGGCCACATTGATTGGCTGTTGTCCAGAATGCCATGAACTAAAGGCTGACACAATCACTACTTAATCCTCAGCTGGTGTCTGTTGCAATGTCAATGGTCATGCTGTAAGCTTCCCTTCCCTTCAGAGAAGCAGGCTGATGGGAGGGTTACAGGGAGGGTTACAGAGAGGGTTCGAGGGAAGGTTACAGAGAGGGTAACAAGGAATCTTACAGGGAGGGTAACAAGGAGAGGGATGGTTACAGGGGGGGTTACAGGGAGGGTAACAAGGAGAGGGATGGTTACAGGGGGGGTTACAGGGAGGGTAACAATGAATCTTACAGGGAGGGTAACAAGGAGAGGGATGGTTACAGGGGGGGTTACAGGGAGGGTAACAATGAATCTTACAGGGAGGGTAACAAGGAGAGGGATGGTTACAGGGGGGGTTACAGGGAGGGCAACAATGAATCTTACAGGGAGGGTAACAAGGAGAGGGATGGTTACAGGGGGGGTTACGGAGAGGGTAACAAGGAGGGTTACAGAGAGGGTTAGATGGAGGGTTACAGGGAGGGTTACAGGTAGAGGGAAGGTTAGAGGTAGAGGGAGGGTTAGAGGTAGAGGGAGGGTTACAAGGAGGGTTAGAGGTAGAGCGAGAGTTACAAGGAGGGTTAGAGGTAGAGCGAGAGTTACAAGGAGGGTTAGAGGTAGAGCGAGAGTTACAAGGAGGGTTAGAGGTAGAGCGAGAGTTACAAGGAGGGTTAGAGGTAGAGCGAGAGTTACAAGGAGGGTTAGAGGTAGAGCGAGAGTTACAAGGAGGGTTAGAGGTAGAGCGAGAGTTACAAGGAGGGTTAGAGGTAGAGGGAGGGTTGCAGGGAGGGTTAGAGGTAGAGGGAGGGTTAGAGGTGAGGTTAGAGGTAGGGTTAGAGGAAGGGTAACAAGATGGGTTAGAGGGAGGGTTACAGAGAGGGTAACAAGGAGGGTTACAGAGAGGGTTAGAGGTAGAGGGAGGGTTACAGAGAGGGTTAGAGGTAGAGGGAGGGTTGCAGGGAGGGTTAGAGGTAGAGGGAGGGTTGCAGGGAGGGTTAGAGGTAGAGGGAGGGTTGCAGGGAGGGTTAGATGTAGAGGGAGGGTTACAGGGAGGGTTAGAGGTAGAGGGAGGGTTACAAGGAGGGTTAGAGGTAGAGGGAGGGTTACAGGGAGGGTTAGATGTAGAGGGAGGGTTACAGGGAGGGGGAGGGTTACAAGGAGGGTTAGAGGTAGAGGGAGGGTTAGAGGTAGAGGGAGGGTTACAAGGAGGGTTAGAGGTAGAGCGAGAGTTACAAGGAGGGTTAGAGGTAGAGCGAGGGTTACAGGGAGGGTTATGTCAGATGATGACACTGTCTCTAAGTGAAGACTGGTGTTCACAGCAATACATGTAGAAGCCCACCATCGACAAAGATTCTTACCTGATGAGCGAAGTGTTGTCATTGGTCAAGAGGATGGGGCGTCAGAGGGAGAGGAAAGAAAGATAAAAACACAACGTTAGTGTATCAACAAGTCTACTTCAAACTCATCCCCTCTCAGTCTGATGACGTCACAATTCTTCTGGACATCTTGTGCATCATCATAGCCCCTCCCCCCCCTCATGCGCACACACGCACGCACACGCGCGCACGCACATAGACACAAACATTACCTTCGCTAGGCTAAGCTGAAGTGACATCGTAAGCCCCTCTTCAAAGTGCAGTGTAAGGGTGTTAGTTTACGCCAGCTAATCTGACCTCTAAGCTCTCTGCCTCAGCCCCCCAGCCACAGCTTACTCTCCAGCTTTCATCCCTCCTTCCTTACTGTACGAGTGCGCACGCTCCCCCTGACCGCCACCGCACAGCCGCCACCGCCACTAGCGTCATCCTCGAGTCACGCGGGGGATCCTCGCCCTCGTAGCGATCGTGGTCCTTCCTCAGGATCGAGCCTCACTGCTCTCATCCTCACCATCATCCTCGTCGTTACCCCATGACCTCGTCATCGCAGTCATCCCCAGAGTTCGGGGAAATCATCCAAATCCAACGGGTGGTCGCGATCATCGTCCACGTTATGGTCGTCGTGGTTATCATCTGTATCATTACCGTTGTCATCATCATGGTACTCATCCTCCATGTCATCACGACCTCATCGTAATCCTCATCGACCGGGCGTGAAACAAACACCGCGTGCATCAAGGCAGCGGGAAGACCGCAAACACCCCCTGTTGTCATCGGTCGCTTGGCGATCCCGCCCACGCGCCTTGGCGAAGAGGTTTACCTCGGAGGCGGCGTTCGCGCACGACCCGACGCACACGGTGAACTTTAGTTGCGATGTTTGTCGCACCGTGGGCCTGCATCGATTGGATGGTGGGTGAAGATGTGTCAGGAGGCTGGAGCTACCATCTCCTCATCACTTCACCACGAATCGATTTTTACTTAGCCTCTCTCTGCTCCGGGCTCGCCCGCGGTTTCCCCTAGCAACGGCACCTCCATGAATCAGCATGCATTTTCAACGGGCGAATTTAATCTCCGCTACGTGCTCGAGTGTAGGTGCGCGGTGTTTTCTGTCTGGGGATAGTTGTCGTGTTTTGGAAGGGGTATTATCTTGCACTTTGTGGGCACTATTTTATGCACGAATCAAGCGCTTCTTCAGGGAGGGGGTTGGAAGAACAGCCAGCCAGGTGCCGTACGCGGTCATCTCTCTTGCTTCCGGGCTAACGTGAGGTGACACGGCGCTACAAACGTTTATCCAGATGGGTAGAGCCCAATGACAGCCGGTGACAACCTGTACCGACATCAAAGGGAGCCGGCCCGTGTCAAAGGAGAGAAGCAAGACTCGTTAAGACAAATGGCCGCGCACGCTAAATGTGGATTTGAACGCTCAGTGCGATGGGAGGGATGGGAGGGTGGGGGTGTAGAGGGGGGGGTGTGGGGGCCCAGGCGATGGGGGTGGGGGATCGGGGGGGGGCTGGCAGGGGGGGGCGAGCAGATGGCTAATGCTGCAGAATTGATCCCGTAGCAAGCCTTGGCGAGAAACCTCAGAAGGAAGGTAAGTGGCAGCGGGAGACGTCGTGTGTTTAGCGGCGAGCCTGACAGACGCACGCACGCCCATAAACACACTCGCACGCACGCTGCTGCTGCTGCACTTTCCACCCTGCCTTTTTTTACCCAGGCATTGGGTAAGACGCCCTCCCCCTCACTGTGGGACCATTAAAGAGAGGGAGTGACATTTCCTTAGCATGGTGCTGGCATTTGGTCTGATGGATTTATTGCCATTTGCTTTTTTTACGGGGTTACTGTAGCTCTTTAGGGAGGGACAATAATGTCCACTCTGATGACCTCATTCCTTGGCCTCCCTATATAGCACTCTGCATCCCTTCCACCTGATAGTCTCGCAGGCCCCTGCCCGGGTGTGTGTGTGTTCATGTTTGTGTGTTTTAGTGTGTGTGATTAGGTGGGGATGTGTTTGAAGGAACAAACCCACCCCATACAGTCCCGCTCACCAGACAGATTGCACAGTGCACGGTGTGTTCGCTCGCCCTGCTTTGCATATTTATGAGATGAGGGTATAATTGTGGAGGCATAGAGGACTGTAATTAATCTCCTTCTTTGTAACTTGGATTTTTTTTGAGGGAGTTACAGATCTGAGAGTTCGATAGCTGATGGGGCTGAATTAGGCTGACATCCCGTATTAGCATGTTCAGGGAAAATCTGACAGTGTGTGGGTAAGACGTGCCTGCGTGTGTGTGTGTCTGTGTGTGGCGCTGCATGCTTGATGAATGCTAATCACGACCCAGCAGGTAGTGATGTTAAACACACAGAGTTCTTCTGGAGCTCAGTTTGATGTGTAACTGACACGCACACACAAATACCCCCCTACCCCCGCACAAGTACATGTTGAAAAGGCACCGCTACACTTCATCAGCATCGTCAATCAGCCCTGCATCCCTGAAGCCCCCTCATCTACAGCCCCAGCCCGTGCCCCAGCCTATGCCCCAGCCCATGTCCCAGCCTGTACCCCAGCCTGTGCCCCAGCTTGTACCCCAGCCTGTACCCCAGCCCATGCCCCAGCCTGTACCCCAGCCTGTACCCCAGCCTATGCCCCAGCCCGTGCCCCAGCCTGTACCCCAGCCCATGCCCCAGCCTGTACCCCAGCCTGTGCCCCAGCCTGTACCCCAGCCTGTACCCCAGCCTGTACCCCAGCCTGTACCCCAGCCTGTGCCCCAGCCAGGCTCTGTCCACTGTTCCTCCACACAGTTATTACAGCTGCAAACCTGACAGCCATTGGCTGCTGCTCCTCCTGCTGTCAGGTATGTTTCGAGGACAGTGGTAATAAAACTGTGTGCGTGTTTTCAGTGTGCGTGCACGTTTGTGTGTATGCGTTTGTGCCCGTTTGTGTCGGCGTGTATGCGTTTGTACCCATTTGTGTGTGTGTGCGTTTGCCCCCGTGTGTGTTTGTGCATGTGCCTGTGTGTGGAAGTACATGTGACTAAGTGTGCGTTTGTGCTGGGTGATGGGGACGGAAGAGAAGGAGGAGAGAGACATTAACTGTCCTGATTCATCACCCTGCCCTCAGCCCCATAGACCTGGGAGGATTACCCAAGGACAGCCAGGCACAGAGAGAGAGAGACTCGAAGAGAGAGACTCAAAGAGAGAGAAAGGGGGGAGAGAGAGACAAAGAGAAGGCGAGAAGAGGAGGACTGAACGGGAGCGAGCGACACGACTAGAAGAAAGATGAGACACAGGTCAGTGAGCACCATGTCTTCCCCCAGCCCATTGCGGCCTCACCCCCTCCACACCCCCTCCACACCCCCTCTACTCCCAGGATCCGACGCCACCCTGCAGATAAATGGCCTCTATCTCTTTCTCCATCGCTGGCTATGGATGTCAAGGAGGCTCCCACTGGCATCATGCCTGCCTGCCTCCCTACCTCCCTCACTCCCCCCTACCTCCCTCACTGCCTCCCGACCTCCCTCCTTGCCTCCCTCCCTACCTCCCTCCCTCCCCTGCCAAGCTGCTCATGCTGCCCATTGCCCCGCACGCCCACACCTGCCTCAGCAAGCAACCGGCAAGGTCATAGCAGGCCCCTGCAGGCTTTGCCAGTGGAAACTTTCTCATTCAGGATAGATAGAGATAACACAGCGTCCTTCTATCACTGCTATCACCCTGCTCCCATCTGGACCAATGTGTTCTGCTTGAGTCGCCCAGATATGGGCGTTTCTGAGGAAAGAAAGCTATCTTAGAGTGAGATGGTTTATGTGTGTGTGTGTGTGTGAGAGAGAGTGGGTGAGTGTGTGTGCTTTGAGGTAAACATTTTATTTTTTTCACTATCTTTCCCAGTTGCGTCTAATCTCGGTCCTCTCAGTCACCAGAGAGTTGCGGTGACATCTGGAAACCATCGTGACATCTGCCAAGCTGGTCGATGACATTCCTGAAATGCTAACCGTCAACCTATCCTTCACCTAAACCAGTAATCCAATCGAAAACTCTCCGCCTGTACAGTATATGTCCTGAGTGACTCATTTCGCGTGACTCAACTCATCAGCCGATGGCTTTGTGCAATAGAGCCCTTACATTTACCCAAATAAATGACTCTTCATGACAATCGGGGGACGCGGGGCAGGTGTTGTTAAACAGCTCCCATTCCAATTCAAAGTGACACTCTTCTCTACTTTGGAAATGTCTGTCTCCTGCTTAACTGCCTGTTAAATTACGTTCAATCTCCATGTTCATAAAAAAAGAGGAGGAAATTGAATCCACATCTGTTAAGCTAAATCACTACTTGGTGTCTACGAAAACTGCCTCAGAGGTACATGAAAGGCGGGTTCTGTCTAAACGGTTCTGGTTCAACCTAGAAGAGTTAACCCTTGCTGGATGGAACTGGGTTGGTGTACTGTATTAGGAGTACTGTTAGTATACAGAGGGCAGGGTTGGTATATACAGGCCAGGCTTGGTATATAGAGGGTCACATTCGGCTCAGAATGTGTCACAGGGTATAACCAAGGCTGATAGGTAAACACCTTGATGAGCCCTTCCCCTGCGCTTACCTCACTGCTAGAGCACAGCCAGTAAGGGACAGCTAGACAAGGCAACTGCCCTGTCAATCCAGGTGGACCTGCCATTTATCTTGTCGTTGGAGGGAGACAGGCTATTTATTTAAGACTCCTGAGGATGGAGAGAGGGAGGGCAGGAAGGATATTTATTTAGGTGGAGTGAGGCTCTGTTAAGCAGGGAGGGTGGAAGGGGGAGGGAGGGGATGTGTGCGAGTGTGTGTAGGTGAGGGGGGGGGGGGGGTGTTGTGTTTGCCCTGTGAGCATCGCCTTCGCTACCTGTGAGCAAAGGAGGGGGGGACAAGCTATTCGGTGCCCAAACAACAGCTGGACGGATGTGTCTCTGGTGCGGAGGCTCGTTCGACGCGTCTCGGGTCCTCTGGCTCCACAACACAAGCTGCCAAACGAGCGGCAGACTGCGTTTCACCTCCCTCCAGGGGGAGCACGTGGGTGGAGATGGATGTAGAACAACAAGAAGCAGAGTAATAACCAACTTCAGGCTCTGACTAACCACAGGAACAGCAGCGCTGAAAAACAACATTAGTCATCCTCAAAACTAGTCAGGCAGAGTTCACGTTTAAATGAAACTTGCACAGACACGCACACAAAAAAGAAACTGCCTCATCATCATCATCATCGCATACAAAATCTCTCAGCTCTGATTAAAACATTAGAATAGTGAATCTTGAGGAAATTGCCCCTGGTCTGGGAAGATATATCACCTCGCTGGTCTACAGAAAGGTGTTTTTCAGCCCATTCTTGCAGATGTGTTACATCATGCGTTGCACTGCACTGTCCATGCAGAGCTAGAGTACCCCGGTCTGGAGCCTGTGTAGAAGCAGGCACCAAGCATCCAGCATCAGTGGTCTGGACGTTCTGCCCACCTCATTATGGCCTTGGCAACACAGCAGGCTCTGAGGTCAGGGTACAGCCAACAAATGAGAGGGAGGGGAACCACACACACCCGCGCACACACACATACCCATTACACGCACGCAGATGGATGCGCATGCTCGCACGCACGATCAGACGCACCTGTAAACGCGCCCACCCACGCTCGCGCATAACTACGAAGACGCACATCTTTTCCCGAATATACAGACAGCACGCGCGCGGCACGCGCGCACAGCACAAAGACGGATAGATAGAACGTCCTTGCGAACACAGACAGACGCACGCAGGCACGCCTGTGCATTTGCTCACTCTTTAATCACGGTGTCCAGAGGCGAGGCTGCCGCAGGTGTTGGACACCGCAGGGACGATGGCAGGAAGCCGCTCTGAGTGCAGCCGAAGGTGCTGGTTACACTGTCAAAACAGATGCCTTCCATTTTACAGTCAGCAAACAATCAGCGAAGCAATCCTCTATGTCAGACGCCCCAGTCCAACCCTGTGAAGGTTTTGTTTGTTATTTTGATTGTACAGTACAACGGCGCTCATCGCACCCTTCGCTTTACATGCAGTCGCAGTGCCACCGTGATTTTTCCCAAAGTCCAAACATTCCAACCAGAAGCTTTTCAACTTTTTTGGTGGGATTTTTTGTGTGTGCGGTGGATCCCATCTGTAGTTCTTCCACATTGTACCCCACGAATGTGTCAATGACGCCAACAGAGGGGCAACCTATTTTTGGACCTCGGCCAATCACCATCAGTCACTCAGCGGTGTGGGTGTGACCCGTCTATTTCCAGGCCTGCTGGTGCATCGATCGGCCCTCCCCTCCAGGTGCCTCTGCTCACATCCATCGGCCAATTTGAAAGGCGTGTGGAGGGGAGAGAAAAGGGGAGGGATGGAAAAAGAAATAAATCTTTAAAGAAAAAGTGAAATTGCCCTCTCTATCTCTGTCTCCAGAAGAGAGTACCTTGACATTTGGGGTTGTTGATATACAGTATATATATCTTCTTTCTCTATCTTATTTTTCTCTTTTCTGTATGATGAGTGCGGGTGTCTGAAGACACAGGTGAGGAGCATGCTCTCCTCTAAACCCCCAGCCAGTAGGAGTCAAGGGCACAGCCCCCCCACGAGGCGGACAGCCAATCAGCATCCATCATGTCACAGATTGACTTGGCCTGTGCCCAGTCAGAAAGGGTCAAAGACCTCGAACCAAAAGCAGACATTCATTTTCAATCCGCCCTGTGCACCTCACTGGCGCGACACTGGCTCCCTAGAAATGAATTTGAAAAAGAATGCATTGATTGAATAGTGCGTCTGGACTCTTGCATTGATTCAGCCGTTGTGTCGTCTTTGTTATCACCAAGTTGGCTGCTGGAGGGTTTTCAGACTGAAGTAAAGGGCAGTAGGCTCAGTTATGTTGACTTGAATGCACCTTCTAAAGGAACCTTCTAAACTCTGCATGTACTGTAACAATCTCATCAAAGAAGACTGACCTTCAGAATATTTCTATCAACCCACGATTCCATTCCCCTGCCTCACAAATTGGAAATGACAATTGGATGGGAAGAGAGAATTTTAGCAGAATTGCTTAAGGTTTCAAGTTTATTCCAGTGTGAAGAATAAGAGAGTTCCGGTGAGCATGCTAAATAGGCTCCAGGATGTCAGCCTGTTCTCTAAGGACTGCGCTGGGGCGCAACATGGGAGGAATGCATTATCTATCACTGTTAAACACCAGGGAACCATCAGCTTCAATCACACACAACAACACAGCCCGGCCCACAGATCCGTGTGCATGTGTGTCTGTGCATGTTTGTGGGTTTGCGCGAGGTGTGTGTGTGTGTGTCTGTGTGTGCGCACTGACGATAACTACTCTGGAAGTAGAACATCTCCACCTACGCCCTGCATGTGGAGACAGAATAACTACGGGCAATAGTATGATGATTTAGAGAGAGGGAGAGAGAGAGAGAGAGAGAGAGAGAGAGAGAGAGAGAGAGAGAGAGAGAGAGAGAGAGAGAGAGAGAGAGACAGGCAGTCAGACAGACAGACAGACAGACAGAACAGAGAGAGAGAGAGAGAGAGAGAGAGAGAGAGAGAGAGAGAGAGAGAGAGAGAGAGAGAGACAGGCAGTCAGACAGACAGACAGACAGACAGAACAGAGAGAGAGAAAAAGAATCAGGCAGGCACTACCCTCATTGTCATTGGACTGACACTGGATAATTCTGGGTCTGTGGCTGGAACAGAGATGTCGAGCCCTTTGTTCCTGCTCCTGTGCTGCTCCTCCGCTGCCTTCTGGTTGTGATCCAGGAGTGTGTGAAGTCTGAGGGGAGGAGACGGCAGGACGGCAGAGGAAGTGGAGAGGAGTGCTGGTGGCAGAGATCCCTGTTTTGGCAACCGAGGCTGCTTTCCGAGAGATAGCTTTCAAAGCCCTGCGATGCTCCTCCAGCTCTCATCACCTCCTCCGCTTTCCCCTCTCTTTCTCTCTCTCTCTCTCTCCCCTCTCTCTCTCTCTCTCTCTCTCTCTCTCTCTCCTCTCCCTCTCTCTCTTTCTATCTGCCTCTCTCTCTCTCTCTCTCTCTCTCTCTCTCTCTCTCTCTCTCTCTCGGAATCTCTTCATCTCTCTCACTCTCTGTTCTCTCAGTCTGTCTCACTCTCTTCTCTCTGACTCTCGCTCTCTCTCTCTCTCTCTCTTTCTGCCTCTGCTCTGTCTCACAGTTATACCCTCTCCCTCGGGTTCTCTTAATCTCTCTCTCTTGTGTTTCTGTTTGCCCACTGTAAATTCACTGCGTGCTGGAAGCACTGAGTCTGAGGATCTCATCGCACAGTTAATCCCATAGAGAGAGAGAAGAAGACAGAGAAATAGAGGGAGAAAGAGAGAGAGCAGAGACAGAGAGAAAACCAGAGTGAGAGAGGGAGAAAGGGAGAGGAGAGGGAGAGAGAAAGACGGCGAGAGACCGGACGACCGAGGAAAAAACGAGTGGGGGCGGGGCAGAACGACACGAGCGCGAGTTGTTCAGCCCCTGATACCTCGCTAATGCCCCTCCGATCCTCCCTGAGTCAAACCTCTCCCCTGCGGTAAGCAACGGCTTCGACGACACCCCCTCCCCCCTCCACATCCAGGAAGGGAGGCCTAACACCTGTTTTCCCTCGCTGGGAGAGGCCTCGCCAGCCAGCAGAGCACGCTTACCTGGAATGGCCACTGGAGTCAGCACAAAATCCTACCCCTGATGCACATTCTCAGCTCATGTAGACCAGATGTTAATGGCCGCCCTCCCCTACCTTCCAGTCATCCTGCAAGGTTCATCCGAGCCTCCGACGCTGTGAACTTGACTGTAACGCTCGGAATAATGTAAGCCTGTCTGTTTCCACGTCCGGTGAGGAATTCAATTAGATGTACAGAGCAAGAGTAAGCAGTGATAAAAACAAGGGTACCTAATGAGGCTGCAATAAGTGATGCCCCAGGATGGTATGAGCAATGAGAAGGCTGTGTGCTCAAATTAGATTGTGATCAGATGAAAGCCAGGAAAGCTGTGCAATGAAATAGGCATTGTGCAAGAAAGAGAAAGAGAGAGAGAGAGAAAGAGAGAGAGAGAGAGAGAGAGAGAAAGTGATGGTGAGAGAAGAGGAGTGAGAAAGAGAGAAAAAAAGGGTAGCGAGAGTGAGAGACGAGTAACAAAACAAGGGTTTGTGTGTGTGTGAGTTTGAGAGAGAGAGAGAGAGAGAGGGAGAGAGGGAGATAGAGAGAGAGAGAGAGAGAGAGAGAGGGAGAGAGAGAGAGAGAGAGAGAGAGAGAGAGAGAGAGGGAGAGGGAGAGAGGGAGAGAGGGAGAGAGAGGCGCTAAGGGAGGTGGGGGTCTACAGGGAACAGCATCCTCCTTACCCCCACCCCATATGTAATAATAGAATCCACTGAGATTAAACACACAAGGATGTACCCACACCCAAACACACACCCAAACACACACACACACACACACACACAAAAGCTTGTGCTCGGCAGTGCTGTAATGAGCTCACTGATCAAAGGGTGTCCCTTTGACTGCCTGATCAAAAACATCCCCGGATCGACGCAGGCAGAGACAAAATCGGCCCACACATTGCATCCCATTTGAGGAGAGTGGGCCCCACCAGGGGCTTTAAAGCTGGTCTTGTAGCTCCACCTCCAAAGGAAGATCTGCTTGGTTATCGATCTGAATGTTTGCGATACACCACTGATCGTTCAAGAACATGGCCGTATGACCGCGTTTGGGTGTGTATGCGCGGCGTGTATGTGTGGGTGGGTGCGCGTGCGTGTGTGTGCATGTTGATTTGCAAGAACCTCTGTGGGCACCTTTCCCAAGATGGGTCACTGCAACCTTGCACAGGTTACTATCACATTGAGCCACGATACTGTATCTTCCTGATATCGGCGCCGATGGCGCGGAAACCCTTCCAGAATATCCTGCACACGGCACCCGTCATCATATTCACTTGCAACGAGGGCTAGATGAAAAGGCATCAGATACGAAACCCTGCGTTTGGAAATTGTTTCGTTCCTGGGCTTATATGATGAATATGATTATGGGATATTGTCAGGCATACGACAGCACTTAACATCCCCCTCGATAGCAGTTAAAATGTCACCATACGAATCGGCTTCAAATAGCGGAAAATGTCGAGTGTATCGAGTCCGCTGTGAAAATTACAACGTGCGGTAACACGTTTCCCCAAGACACCTCTGTGACGACGGGCACAAAAGATGCCTCCGACTCCGTCAACTTCGCCTTTTTGTTTGTCAGAGAAGGTCACGGCACGCGTCCTTGAAGAGGGGGGGTCCACAAAGAATAGTGCATCTGCAGCGAGCTGCCCCTTCCCCTTCTGAAAGCTGTGGTAAACCAACCTAAGCGATCGCTGGCATAACCACACCTGCACCAAACAACAACAGTATGATCACACAACGGGCTGCAACAAGGTCTCTCTATCGCCTGCGATGCTTTCCATCGCCACGTCAAACACCCCCCCCGGCCACCCCCCGCCCCCCGCGTTGCTGATTTGACGTCGAAGGTGCTGAAGATGAAGGCGCTCGCCGTAACGAACATCGCGGCGCTGCGCGTGGAGCTGCGCCCGTGACAGCTCAGACACGGAGCTCGTTTAATTACGATACGCAACCGGAGCACCTCAGCACTCCACAAACCTTGTTAAGACAATTAAACCTGCTGCAAATGACACATTACAGCTCTGCCTACGACAAGAGGAAGCCTGCATTATCCAGGGGAAGTCTCCGCCCACTACAGTTCTTCTGCTTCAACTCTGCTGGAAGCCACAGTGTCCAGATTCGACGATTTCTGCAACCGCATACAGGTAGCGTACCATTAACCGAACTCTCAGAGTCTAACTGCACAGAGAGCTACGCGGTTCTATATGATTGACAACCGAAGGCGGTAATTATCCATTGTGCAAGAAGCCTTCGTTTCAAAAAGACCATCAGACCCAAGTTCCGCCAAGGTCTCTTAAGGTCTGCTTAAGGGTGATGACAGTGATTGAGACACGGCGCTACGCGCTGCGCAGGCTGCGTTATTTTAACAGATTGCGGACAAACAGGCTTCGCTCTTGACCGGCCAATGTTCTCGCGTTCAGTTGCAAACTCGAGCACCTCACTTAAATAGAGGGAGTTGAATGTGCAGACGGAAGACGGCTGCTGCTGCTGCTTTCATGAATGGACGCCAAGGAAAATGTGTGACAGGTTAATGGATACTGAAAAGCCTTTTTTTACCAAATGTACAATTATTAGGACTGCAAGATTTGACACTCTTCACACACATTCCTCCCTGTAAAACAGAGCGCCTTTGGGACTACAGAGTCACACACAAACAGGGTTTGGTCCCACTTTTGTGTTCATGTTATGACAATACAACGTCTCCTAACGAACTGCGTAAGCATATTTTACCTGCAGAGCACTTAAAATTAGAAAGTGCAATTGTATCTGCCTCCCGCCCACATACACACACACACACAAACACACACACACAAACACACACACATTCAGCGGCACTGCTGTCCCTCGAGATCGTTAGTCCATCTGCTGAAGTAGCTTGTAAATGAGACTAAATTAGCTGCATGCCACAGCCTTAAAACATAGAGTCTACCAACAGAGTCATTCTAATCCTGAATCGTTTCATTTTACCCCATCGTAAAGCGATGCCTGCGCCTATCAGTTTTTACGACAATAGGACATTTTGATTTACGATAATTGGAACTTCCAAAGGGCTGTCCAAGAAATGTCCGGGACACTATTAGCCCCCAGAAAGGAGACTAGAGTGAAGTGATGTTCTAGCATGTTCTACCTGGCACCTGGAGGGAACTACAAGACCGCTCGTCTGCTGAATGTCTGCAATATTCCACTCCACATAGCCGTGAGAGTGCACTGTTGGAATCCAATGAAAAGAATCACAGGAGACCGTATGGATTGTCAATTCTGCCTTCAAACATCGCGGTAGTCATTTACCAGGCTAATGAATGCTGGTGCTCACTCTGTCACTGGTCGGCGGGGCCGGCGAGGAGGAACAGGGGAGGACAGGGTGGACTCTGCATGGATCGTAGAACAATGGCGTCAGGGGCTACGTTGCGCAGAGTCTCTCAACGTCTAATAGAGAGAATACATGCTCGGCTAACCCAGTCTCCCGACCGATCTTGTATTACAAAAATACTGATGCCAAGGCACGTAGTAGCATCGGCGCTGCCCAGCACGGACGCGACCCAGCAGCGATAAAAAAAAAGAGCCTTCAACCATCGATTGGTCAATTCCTAATCCCCTACGCGGTGGGGCGCGAGACCCCACCAGGGTTCGGACAAAACGCCCGTAACCCCAGTGGGGCGAGCTAGGCCACAGCATTAGCCCGGCTTGAGCGGCGGCCTTCACCCTGTGTGGGTGAGCAACACCGTACAGGCCGTCAAGCCCACCCACCGAACCTCCGTACGCTACCCACGCACGCGCGGCCGGCCCCCAGGCCCTACCCTCGGCGCCCTCCTCGAAAGCCAGAATGACAAGTGCATGAAACATGACGCGCGCCAGCCGCGGAATCGCCACGATCGCGGAGGTCGCTTTAATTCTACACAGGCCACGCACAAAGCCCCATGGAATTCACCCCAGGGGGACACCGCGCGTTACCGGATCTGCGGGGCGCCAGGCCTCGCGCAAAGCACGAAGCCGCACTGGCCGTGAGAGCTTCGGCACGCCACAGTCAGGAGGAGGTGGAGCGAGTTTGAACTGCAGTGCGATAGAGACTCGAAGTGTGACACTATGGTGAGAGCTGGGGGCGGTCGAAAAACCTAACAGATAACATCTAGGCGCTGGAGCTGAAGTCCTCGCGTCTATGCGCTGTTGTCTAAGAGGTGGGAGAAGACGTCGCGTCGAAGGACGAAATGGAATCTAGGAGGTCATTATGCTGGTACGATAAGCGCTCCTATCACACGGCACTCGCGCACACGGGGTAGAGCAGGTGAAAAGACTCCCTGTATAAACCGCAATCGGACGATTCCTCTCAGCCCGCTGCGACGAACACAAATAGGCTTCGTTTCAGCTCGGAACGGGGAATCTCAGAACCTGTCACACGAATGCTAATCAGGTGACCACAGTGGAAAAAAACACATTTCTTTTGTACTCAGACAAATTCCAGGACGCCGCTCGCACGCCTTTTCCTCGCGACGTGTGTCTTATCACCCAGTATTCTTCACGTAATCCCACCGGCACTGCCTAGTTTCAAGCTATCTCGCCCCCATTTCTGTGAAAGGGCACAATGCTCCAGGAGAGGAGGAGGAGGAGGAGGAGGAGGGGGGATGGGTGATCTCAGCCAGACGCCACCTCCCTGACCCCTCCTTCGCTGACCTGGGGGTCGTATTGAGCTGTGACCATGGAAACCTCCTCTGCCAAGACGAGCACCAATTAACTGATAAAGGTTGGGCCGCAGGGAGCCTGGACATGAGACACTGGGTGATGGAGTCATGCGATCAATCTTTCTTTTTCTATCTAAGTACCCCTGCTCCACTGTACCATGAGCAGAATGCCTTGGGAGAATGAGTCCTTCTTAGGCTGGTTGCGACCCACACTGACACAGGCACGCAAACAGGCATGCACAGACTCCTAAACACACCCACAGATGCACACGCACGTCCTCTCCATGTCGGCTGACATGGCTGATTAGGACAGAATGGCAGGTGCACGTCTGGCCTGCCAGTCAGGAGAGGACATCCAAGAGACCACAAACTGCCACCCCCACACACACTCATGCACACACACACACACACAGACAGACCCACACACACACGCACACACGCCCCTCCCTTCTCTCCTTTCAGCCCAGCTCTCCTCACCTCTCACACATTATAGACTACCTGAACTCCCTGGAGGGACATTTGAGGTTGTGTGTTGTGTGTGTGTGTGAGTGGGGGGTGGGGGGTGTCTGCGTGTGCCTACGGCAGCCGTAAATACATCCAAGTAAGACTGCTTTATCAAGTGGCCCCATAAAAGCAGTCCGTGGTGTATTTAGGCCCCGATGCTCTGTCGCTGTCAGCGACACAGCACGCTGACGTTTCCCAGTTTGCGCAGCGTGATGTATGGACGCTTCTGGAAGGGAGGTGCAGCGTGGGAGGGCCAGAAGCTGTGTTGGGACGCAGGAAAGGTGAACGCAGCCCTGTCTGAGTGTCATGGCATCCAGCGCTGACTGACGTTGGTCTGGATGGGATGGCCACTCAACCCCCTCGACACGGAGAGCAAGGATGTAAGAGGAAGAGCAAGTCCAGGTCCTAGGGGTGTTTCTGTCATGACGCAAAGGCTCCAATTATAGTCTGACGCAGGATGAAACTGGACTAATTACCCTTGTATCCCATGGTCCAGTGCATCATTAGTTTATTTATTTGGATAATTGCCCCAAATTGGACTCTGTGATTAAAGCATGGCAGATGACCACAAATGAGCTCAAAACACAAACATGCTTCCAACAATCACATAATGAGATTTTGGAATCCTACGGGGAGGAGATTCCAAACACGGAGAGCATTAACACATATAAAAGCAGACTGTCGAAAAGAACAGAATCAGAAAGATCCGAAAGTTCCCCCAAATCTTCTGTCGTGTGCTGGCCCATATGGCAAGGGCTTCTGGGAACCTTTTGTTGATACATGACAGATGTGTAAATTGTAGAAAATGTACTTTAGGGACCACATCGAGGTAAAAAGAACTTTCAGATCTGCAATGCAGATGTAACACACAGTCTAGCAGCTGTGCTCAACTGGAATCATGTTGTTGTTTATAATACTTAGCTATGCCTAACGATACCCCAACGCTAACACCATCCTCTCGTTTTCGAAACCGTCATCCCATAATTGCACACCCATTGTCTGAGTAATTTACCACCCCTGTTTCTATGGTAACCGGCCTCGTAGTCGGCGCGTTTAAGGTACAGTAGCTGTAGTTTGGGAGACGTGTGGTCCTTGTGAAGGGTGCGGGTGAGAGGTGTGGGAGAGCTGAAGTCAGGCTCCAATAGACTGTGTGGATCTCGAACCCTTGGTTCAATACAGACGGTGGAGATCACCCCGTTCCATGTTTCTCGGACGGAATATCGGTCGAAATTTCCCTTAAACGTCTTTCGGAGTTTGTTTTTCCTTGCCAAACGTTACCGCCAGTTATCAAAGAGACGTTTTCAAGAGGAGGCTAATTGCATTGTTCTAATTTGCTCCTTCCTTCCTGGTACATCTCCACTCTTGCCGTGACAAGACCGGTCCGCTTCTAATATAATTACATCAAAAACAAATGCTAAACCGCTACATCAAAGAACTCGTTTTGAAATATCCATCTTTCCAATTGTGGCTGATTAAAGCTACTCCTGGGATATCCTGGGAGGAGGAGGGAGTGGTGAGGGGGAGAGGAAGGCAGACTCTTATCTTCAGATACAAACAAGGACATTAAGGGACACACATGCACACATGCACACACACACACACCCTCAGTACAGGTGCCTTTAAAAATAGAATCAGGTCTATTAAGAAGATGGGAACATGTCTCCCGCAGTCTCTTACTCGAGGACATGGGATGTAATTGGGAAAATACGAAATAGATGTCTTCTCAGAAAGAGGTAAAAGCTTACCTGACATTCAATGTTTAAGTGACATTTCAGTGATGAACACCGGGGCCATTGAGATGGACACAATGGAGGCTAAAATACCACTTGCACAGTAGCAGAGAATCGCCTGTGATTGGATCTAATCAGTCAACCACTCACTCGATTCAAGGCTCTTTTAAAACTTAATGCCAATGTCTCAGATGCACAGCGCGTGAAAACGTTGTGGATGTGTGTGTGTGTGTGTGTGTGTGGGACGGGGGACGGGGGGCGGGGGTGGGACGGGCATCCGTGTGCACATACACAGCAATGCAGAGGACCAGGGTTTTTTTAATGCTTTGCTCTGAATCTTATTAAATGCACACAATTACAAAGCCATTAAATGTAATGAAATAAACCCAGGAAGAATGATTAAGTATAACGAGCTTGTGAGGAGAGAGCCTCTGGGTTGCACCGTCCCCCACGTTTAATACAACGACGACGATTAAGGCACGCAGAGAGAAACAGCTTTTCATTAAATTCAGCGCTTGCTGATCTTTTCCTTGGTGATTTTATCTTGCAATCCCCCCCCCCTCCCTCCCCCCCCCCACCACCAGCTTGGTGAAGTCCAGGGCAGGATGATGTCAGAGTTTAGAAAAGCAGTCCTCTGTGGCACGGATAAGCAACATGCAGCAGACGCTCCCAGATGGAAGCTTTTCGGGGATGTTAGCCGAGTGGCACCGTCCTTACGGAGGTACGCCAACCCCCCCCCCAACCTCACCCCCACCCCCACCCAACACCCATCAGGTGTTTCAGAACCACTCCAAAGGCCCTCCTTCATTTCTCAATGATTCTTGGAACCATAAATGTCAGGTTTTCTGTCTGTCCTGGGTGTGTGTGTGTGTGGAGGGGGGGTTGAGGTGGGGAGGGGAGAGGTGGGGAGTGGAGGGGGAGGAGGAGTAGCGATATGAGACTCGCTATCACGCCGCCGCGCAGAGAACTAAAGAAGATACTGTTGAGAGAGGCTTAAATCGCGCAGAGAGAGAACGAGATTGGAGCGCTTGTTTGATGCACGGTGCCTGTCATCCGAGCTGCAGCCCTCATTTAGCGAGACCTGCTCGAAGGACCACTGTATAACTCCACAGGGGGGTGGTGGAAAGGACCAGGGGGGGCGAGGGAGCGGCGGGAGCCGGGTGCGGCACCACTGACAGAAGATAAGGAGAGGCGAGAGGGACAGTGCTACAGGAGAGGCAGGAGAAGAGAGGAAAGAAGAAGAATTGACCAGACAGACAAAAAGAGAAGGAGAGACATCGAGACAGAGAGACAGACAGAGAGAGACAGAGAGAGATAGGGAATGTGATGGATGTAACATCAACGCTAGCCGATATGAGAAATGGACTATGTGTGGTCATTTCACTACGTCTCTCACAAAGAGCTACGGTGCATGGCGTGACAGATCTCAATGACCAACACGCACACATCTCTCTGCTCTCATCTCTCTCTCTCTCTCTCTCTCTACTCCTCTCTCTCTCTCTCCTCTCTCTCTTCTGCTACCTCTCACACACAACCACACACACACACCACACAGGGTAATCGCGCAGTGGAAATAGCGCCCAACCCACCCCCCCGAGACGCCTCGTAACCACTGCATGACACACTTTCCCCATCTATCCCGGTGGAAACTAGCAAAGCTCAGAGCCTCTCACAGCGGACGCGGCGCATCTGACGGAGCCTCTCCTCCTGGAGAGAAAACGACGGGGCCAGCAGTAGGTGGCAGAACCCCCACGCACACGCACACTCTCCCGTCAGCTCATAGATTCTTACCGTGCCGGGCCAGCCTAAATTCCAGGAGCCTATATATATCATGGGTAACGTATGAGTGCCTCACCTTCTGAACCCCATATGCAGTACATCACACCCTGATAGTAACAAATGTCTCATCTCCTGAGCCAAGCATACGTCCTCCACTGATAAATGTATATTTCATCAACCGCTCAAATAAATCACTACCTTGGTACATTAGACAGGAAATTTTCCGCCTGGGCCTCTGAGCTGGCTCTACTCTAGTTACAGGTTGACACCGGGGCCCCGTTTTTTGGACAGACAACATTCAGGGTGGGTTCGCAGTCAAGGATAATGCCACGAGATAATTTGGCTTGTTAGCGTCAAGCTAAGCTGAGAGAACTGATGAGAATGGATACGAAAGCAATGTCCCTCTCTAGACACTGAATCCTTGGAAAACACCTGACACTAATTGGAATGAACTGGCATTACGTCTTAGTGAAAACCAGCCAATGTGCTTCGCGTGTGTATGCGCTCGTGTGATGTGCACGATACTGTGTGTGTGTGTATTCATCACTTTCAGTACAGCTCCTTTAGACCCAAACTCATCCACAGTAAACATCGTGCAGACACAGAAGCATATAACCCTCACCTCCTCATGCCCAGCACAGAGGGCCCTCGGTGGGATAACTGAACTCTGTCTTGGGTGAGATCCAGCCCTGCCTGAGCCAACACTTTCCTGCCATCCCCCCTACTACTTCAATGGACCACACCACCACAGGAGGCCTAAATCAATCTAAATGGGCATGAAGGCAACACAGGCTTATAGTGAGCGGGTAAGGGGTCATGTGAGCTAAGCTCTGGCAGGGACATGGTGCCAACAGGGGGTGCCACCTGCAGCAACCCGATATGTCCCTCTGCAGGGGTGTGGGGCACAAGGAGGAGGTGAGAGGGGCAAGTGGAGGTTATCGACCAGGCAGGGTTAGCAGGGGGCCAACTTGAAGCGTTGAGGAAGATGAGGAGTTGGTGCCTCTCCTTTTCTCTCTTTCTCTCTGTCTCCTCCTGTTTCTCTCTGTCTCTTCCTGTTTCTTTCTCTGTCTCTCTTCCTCGTTCTCTCTCTCTTCCTGTTTCTCTCTTTCTCTCTCTCTCTCGGTCTCTTCCTTATTCTCTCTCTCTCTTCCTGTTTCTGTCTCTCTCTGTCTCTATCTCTGTCTGTCTCTTTTTCTCTTCCTGTCATTCGCCCTCTCTCTGTGTCGTCCTGTCTCTCTCTCTCTCTGTTTGTCTCTCTGTCTCTTCCTGTCTTTCTCCCTGTCTTTTCTTCTCTCTGTCTCTCACTGTTTCCCTGTCCCACTGTGTCTTCCTGTCTCTCCACTCTTCCTGTTTTTCTCTATTTGTCTCTCTCCCTCCTTCTTCTACCCTCTCAATTCAATTACATTTCATTGGGAAGCCATAAATGTTTAAGTTAAACCATTTTTGCCAAAGAGGTTCACATCAAATGGACAAAAAATACAATTATGAATACAGATACGACTACACGCGATCCCAAATCAAATAGTAATAACATTTATACAAATCACTTTCCGCCTCGCTTTCTTTGTCTGTATTCCCCCCTCTCTCTCTCTCTCTCTCTCTCGACTTCTCCTCTCTCTCTCTCTCTCTCTCTCCTCTCTCTCTCTCTCAATCTCTCTCTCCTCTTCTCTCTCTCTCTCTCTCTCTCTTCTCTACTCTCTCTGATCGCTCGCCTCCTCGCTTTCTGGCCTAAAAAGCTTTTCATTGGAGTTTTATCTGTTCCGGTTCCTCTGATAACACTTTACATTTCCTGAGTTCATTTATGTGGTTCGGCTGAAACTCCCTGTTCTCCTCCTCGTGTAACAAGGCACATTTGACCGTCCTTCTTTCTCTGCCGCCCAGTAATCTTTCCCAGCTAACCTGTGGGGCCACTCCACTTCCTGGAACCCATGTTTCCTGTGTAACGAGACATTGTTTACTCCAGCTCTCCAGTTTATTTCTGTTCTCAGAAGGTGCTCTGAGAAGTGTTTGACGAGGGAGTGATCTAATTAACAGCACTGCCAGCAGCACAATATCCTTAGCAACAAATCAGTCAGTGTGATGTGATTTGACAACAGGTTTGTCAAAAGCAGAGGATTTATGTACAGCATGAAGCCACACAAACCTAATTGTCTGAGGGCAGGTAGGCGACTACATCCGTGTGTGAGTACGTGTGTCCGTGCTGTGCTGCGCTCAGGTGTGTGTCAGTGAGAAGCGTCCATTACAGACTGAGTGTTTGTCTTAAGCATGTAAGCTCACTAATGTAAAGGTGCAACACATACAAGCAATGGCATCACTGTTAGTATTTCTGTGTTTCCGTTGGATTTAGTCTCACTTCCCTGGTTCTCAGCACTGGTTAGAAGCTCTGTTTGCACATTGTCTTAATGGACTAAAAGAACACTCTCTATCGGGGCAATTTAAAAAAGCTATTTGTTCTTTTTCGATGTGTTTGCTTACTCCGTGTTCTTGCTCAGTGCACAGGGACCTTACGTAAATTACAAGCGAGGTCTGTGAAAATGTCAACAGCATGTTTGCGCGCGTGCACGGATTTCAGATTTGTTCTCTTTGATATGTGCATGTGCATGCGTCATGTTTTCCACGCACGTTCCACATCCATCGTCGTGTTAGAGTGCAGTACGTGCATGTCTGTCAGTGTGTGTCTGTGTGTGTGTGTCTGTGTGTGTGTGTGTATGTGTGTGTGTGCAGCCACAACACGAGCGTAGCAGGTGAGACAGGGTGGTCGTAGCGGGAAGAGTGGGAGGTGGAGTGGAGGATGGATGGATGGATGTGAACATCTCTTTCACATGCCTTTCACAACGAGAGGCCTGATTCATCTGTCTGGCCTGGCGGTATCATCCTTCACGTTGGCTCAGCGGTACCGCCACTCCCACCCACTACATCACCCGGAGAGCGATCTGGTCTGCAAAGACTGCCCATCAGAAAATGTGTGCTTTTTGTGTATGTGAATGACAGTGTGCGCATGTCCATGTGTGCATGACCACAGACAAGGCTGCCCAAAGCGCACGCTTGTATTTTAACCGCGTTCGTCCATGAATGCACGTCCACGGACTAAGTGCCTGGGAAGATATTGTCGATGTAGATATCAAGAGGAGAAAGAAAGGGCAGATTCATGGATAAGATAATTAGTTCGTTGGAAGGAAGGCCAACACAGAAAGACAAACAAAATCTCTTCCTCCCATCACAGCTCGTAATTCACATTGGATCCACAAGCCTGAGCAATTAGCCAAATGGAAGTGATCCTCAGGACCACTTGTCCACATATCAACCCTGAGGACAGTGTGTGTGTGCGTGTGTGTGTGTGTGTCTGTCTGTGTATGTGTGTGTGTGTGTGTCCGAATGTGTTAGAGCTTAAAAGGGATGGATGTACAGGTATGCAATGCTAATATATTGTATTACTATAAATAAAATATATAATATTTAACCACTGTGGCCAGCAGAATCAATATTCAATATCTCCTATCTCTCTCTTTCTCTCTTCTCTTAATCTCTCCCTCTCTTAATCTCTCCCTCTCTTCCTCTGTCCCTCCTCTCTCGTCCCTGGGACGACACACAGAGGCCGGTCGACCCATAAGACAGCCACACTGCACTGCAGCACGAAGCCAAACACCCCAGCCTTGTTCAGGAGGTCTACATTTAACAACATCATGTGACGCGCCGGTCACACGCTCAGATGGGCGCGACCACCGGGAGATAACCGCGAGACGCACTTCTATTTATATTTTTCCTGCACGCACACACACGCGCGTCCGCAGAGAGACTAGTGTGACAACACTTGTTGCATGGTGTTAACTTTGTTAACGCTGTGCCATTCTGGCTGCTGTTCAGGTTAACTAACTGGATTTGTGACAGTACCAGGCTACATGGGCTGTTATAGCTGTCTGATTGGGGCTAATTGTTTGTGAGGGCGTCCTGCTTGGAGACCAGAGGAGAGACACGGTACCAGGAAGGCTTGAAGCAAGTTGGAGAGTGGGACCGGAGCCAGACCTGCGTCTGTGTCCCTGCAGGATATCAACACACATCAACACAAACCGTGGCAGCGTTGATGTGGGAACCACATATTAGTGCTCCCCCCCCCCCCCACGCACACACAACACACACGTACACTGTGGACTAACACGCTACTTGATATGCAGGGCATACACAAAGGCACGCACAGCCGGATGTGTAGGCGACACACTGATATACATACACACCTGTGCACACTCTGACACACACACCCACTGACACAGGTGCAGAAACCCAGCAGAATTGGCACGGCTGGTTGAGCAGGAGCAAAACGAAACCCGTCGTAACGACTGGGTGTGTGTGTGTGCTCATGTGTGTTCGTGTGTGTGTTCGTGTGTGTGTTCGTGTGTGTGCGTTTGGGACGGGGGAGGGGGGTCGATCCGCCTCGTAGAAAAGAGGGGCGCCTGTCGTACGGGCGGCGGTGTCATCTGCTAACCACGGCCTGCGCTCCCCTCACATCCAATCCCAAGCTGGATAATTAGATTCCCCCGCCGTCCCGCCGCAGCGCCGCGCGCGTGTTTACATCAGCGCACGCTTCGCCAGTCAGGTGGTTTTCGTCTGGTCCGTAAAAGAAGCGCTGCCCCTGACGTCGGGAGTCGACGGAGCGTGGAGACGTTTAGCTTCAGACAGTCGGAAGACGACCCGACCAAGAGGAAGATCAGCCGGCTCCTCTGCCTCGCTGGCAAAGCTTTAGCGCTTGGTAATCGGGATGTTTTCTGGTCGGGGAACTCGCCAGCTGTTAAGTTGCCTGGTGGGTCCAAACCGTGAAGTATCGCCCGTCGGACTACATTTGTTTCTGTGATCTCATTGTTCAATTAAAAGCACTCGTTCAAAATGACTCAACATTAACTGACAAAACAACAGAAGCGACAAAAGCAATACAGTTGGCTAATCCGTGGTTAATTATATGTAATAGCCTGTATTTAACTCACAACAATGTCAGTGGCTGACTATGCACCTATCTGCCGAGCTGGAATAGAATGTGAGGACGTTCAGAGAGACATCTGAAAGCCTGTGAAAGAACCCCACGCATCTCTGTGTATAATTAAATGAAACACTCGTTTACAGCTGAATGAGCCAGGAGACAAAAAAGAAAAACATAATTAAAAGTAAACAGCCGGAACTCCCTTGCTCTCTCTCTCTCTCTCTCTGATCCCTTTTATAGACACTCTGGTGTGTGTGCGTGTGTGTGCGTGTGTGTGTGTGTGTGTAGTAGCACAGACACCCCGTGGAGAGTATCACTGCAGCAGCTGGTGTAGCCCTGGGCAGAGGGACTCGGTGTGGCTCAGAGCGCTGTGTTTAAGACTCATCGCCCGCGGGTACTGCCAAGAGCTGTCTCTCACCCTGCAAAGGTGTGTATGTGGGTGTGTGGGTGTGTGTGTGTGTGTGTGTGTGGGATGGGAGGGTGGGGGGTACATGATGAGAGTTGTTTGTGTTCAACAAGATAAAATGTGGAGTTATCAACCCACGCCGTGCATTCTTTCATACGCTCCCTCTTCATGCTACAAACACGCACACAAACACGCACACACATACACAAAGACACACACACAAATCAGCTCACCTGGAACCCAATGTCATAGAGCATTCCGAGCTATTCTCTGTGGTAAAGCAAACATAACTTCTATATTTTACCCAATTCCCAAGTTCACCCTGTCCTCCCAGTATCCATAATCCTGTATTGCTATATACCTACATTAGCAGAATCACCCTCACAAATACCTTTGGCGACGTTCTGATATTGATGGCTGAAAGGCATGTGTGTGTGTGGTGAGGTGAGGTGCAGACGCCAGTGTGAGACGTTGGACAAACTGCTAGCCCTGTTGTTTACCTGCCCTCTCGGTCTTGTTTACCACAGGTTAACTGAGTTAACCTGTTCATTCTCTGACACTCAGCTTGTTTGCCTTTCCCCCTTCTCAATCCTTGACTTTCCCTCTAGCCCGTCCCGAAAATGAACGACTAATGTCTTCCTTGGAGATTTAAAGAATTATGTTGCTCACTTTCCGCTAAAGAGCGGAACCTTTGTGTTTGTCTGAGGGGAATATTTATTTGAGGGGAAACATCACCCTCTGTTCGTGTCAGTGAAAGTCATGTTCCACCGTTGGGGCTTGACTTGTCTCTCTGCCGTGATCATTTTAGTGCATTTAAATGCACCTATTGTTTGACAATGTACTCAGGAGCTCAATGCAACCCAACCTGTCTCCGCGACGACCCGGCGAGCGCTCGAACAAATGAATAATTCACATCTTCAGGTTGTTTTTCCTCCTGCATACAGGGTTTCTTGTTATGGAACGTTTCTCCAGCTTTCAGCGACTTCATAGGATATTCAGCTCATGCTGGTGCAATGTGGACTATGTTCTACTTTAACAAATG
This sequence comes from Plecoglossus altivelis, assembly GCA_036571765.1. Taxonomy (NCBI): domain Eukaryota; kingdom Metazoa; phylum Chordata; class Actinopteri; order Osmeriformes; family Plecoglossidae; genus Plecoglossus; species Plecoglossus altivelis. Next base: position 10,478,683 of record BROE01000010.1, on the reverse strand, counting down.
GAACTGTCGTCACACAGACGTTAAATTGTGGATTTATTTGTGCGTGTCAGTGGGAGAGGAACGACAAGGAGAGACAAGAGAGAGGGAGAGAGAGAGAGAGAGAGAGAGAGAGAGAGAGAGAGAGAGAGCAGTAGAAGGAAGCAGTAGGATGATTGTGGGTGCTGGGCAGGCGTGCTAAAGGCTATACTTAAAGACCTGTCATCCTCATCTCCCCTCATCCAAGCAGACCATCTGCTCACCATCTCCCAGAGGGCACTGGGGCAGAGACGGCACTGTGAGGCTGGGCTGGCATCCCCTCTCCCCTCCAACCATACGTCACCCTGTCAACCTGGTGCTCACTGTCTACCACCATCTAGCCTCACAGTCAGAAGTTCAGACAACAAACACACAGAGACGTTTGCCAGTCTGGTTTGATTTATCAGTAAGGAACACACGTGTGTTTAGAACACAACGAATGCAGAAGGAAAACGTTTTAGAAAAAGTTTTGCCTTCTCGGATGATTTTTTGGCTGTGCTCTTCCACCTCGATGCAAAGCAACCCATCAACCCTCTCCAAAAGTCATCATCATCCGGGAAGTCCTGAAGGTCACACGCCACCGCGGGGGGTAGAAGGTGAGGGCGAGCTCATATCTCACATGATTACAGCTCGGGGGCGCCTTGCGGCCAGCTGATTTATAACGGGCCTAATTAGGTCATGAGAGGGTGAGAGCCATCTGACAGGGACACCAGCGGAATGGAGAACACCCCCCCCTCTTCACTCTCCCCCCCCTTCCCCCATCCCCCCATCTCGCGCCGATGCTAATGCGCGTTAGCGCTGCTGCTCCGGCCGTTCTCCGTGATCGAAATATATGGAGATCTGCACCATACATATGGAAGCGAATGCTAATTGGAGTCTAAAGCCAGCGATTACCGCTATAAATCTAGCGGCAATGGGCATGTTACAAATCAATGTTGCGTATAAATAGTAATGACCGAGGGAAGCTGCGGAGCCAGGGGAGTTAGCTAGCTGTGGGGAGACGCGCAGCAACGTAGAGCAGCACAGTGACATAGACCATACGGAGGGAATCAGACAAGCCACAGCCCAGCGCTCTGCCTGTGAAGAGCCATTTGGAAAACTCTGCCTCATAACGCCCAGGGGACCCTGTGGATGGTGGGAGCTGAGGTCTTGTTAGAAGTCCTGTTTGCTAAATAAGGATGTTGACAGGATGGAATAAAAACGGGGGAGCGTGTGCGTGACAACCAGTTGTGTTAGGTTGCGTGCTCGTTTCTGCATCTTGGTGCGGTTTGTGTGCGTTTGCTGTGCGTTTACCTGTGTGCGGCAGTTCTCTCTGCCCAGTTAGTGACGAGGTGAAATCCTATCAGCGGTCTGGTGAGGGGCTATCAATAACCCACCCAGGAGGAAGCGCAGTGGGAGGGGAGGGAAAATGAGCTTCCTTCACCGGGAAGCCACTGAGAACAACAGGAGGAGGAGAAAGAGGAGGAGGAGAGCGCTGAAGTCCTCCACCTTCACTCCTCCACTTCACTCTCACCTTCATCCTCCTTCTCCTCCCCTTCACTTCTCTACTCCTCACTCCTCCACATTCAACTCTTAACCTTTCACCCCTCGCACCTTCACTCCTCCACTTCACTCTCACGTTCACTCCTCCACTTCACTCCTCCACGTTCACTACTCCACCTTCACTCCTCCACCTTCACTCCTCCACGTTCACTCCTCCACCTTCACTCCTCCACCTTCACTACTCTACCTTCACTCCTCCACGTTCACTACTCTACCTTCACTCCTCCACGTTCACTACTCTACCTTCACTCCTCCACCTTCACTACTCTACCTTCACTCCTCCACCTTCACTCCTCCACCTTCACTCCTCCACCTTCACTCCTCCGCCTTCACTCCTCCACCTTCACTCCTCCACCTTCACTCCTCCACGTTCACTACTCTACCTTCATTCCTCCACCTTCACTCCTCCACGTTCACTCCTCCACCTTCACTCCTCCACCTTCACTCCTCCACCTTCACTCCTCCACCTTCACTCCTCCACGTTCACTACTCTACCTTCACTCCTCCACCTTCACTACTCTACCTTCACTCCTCCACCTTCACTACTCTACCTTCACTCCTCCACCTTCACTCCTCCACCTTCACCCCTCCACGTTCACTCCTCTACCTTCACCCCTCCACCTTCACCCCTCCACCTTCACTCCTCCACCTTCACTACTCTACCTTCACTCCTCCACCTTCACCCCTCCACCTTCACTCCTCCACCTTCACTCCTCCACCTTCACTCCTCCACCTTCACCCCTCCACCTTCACCTCCACTTCACGGCCCCTCCCTTCCTCCATCCCTCCACCTTCTCCTCCACCTTCACTCCTCCACCTTCACTACTCTACCTTCACCCCTCCACCTTCACTCCTCCACCTTCACTACTCTACCTTCACCCCTCCACCTTCACTCCTCCACCTTCACTCCTCCACCTTCACTCCTCCACCTTCACTCCTCCACCTTCACTTTTCCACCTTCACTCCTCTACCTTCACTCCTCCACCTTCACTCCTCCAGCTTCACTCCTCCACCTTCACTCCTCCACCTTCACTTCTCCACCTTCACTCCTCTACCTTCACTCCTCCACCTTCACTCCTCCACCTTCACCCCTCCACCTTCACACCTCCACCTTCACTCCTCCACCTTCACTCCTCAGGGGGAATTCTGATGAAACACCCAGTCATGGGTGCCACCACACGTGAGACTGCAGGCATCGTTTTCACCTTGAACAAGGTGTTTATGAGCAGCTGTGGGTGCAAAGATGGTTGGTGCTGTAGGGGAGGTGATAATTGATGCGCATGGCATGATGTGCTTTGCCTAAGCTCCGCAAAAAGTATTTAGTCTCATTTAGCATCGATTTCCAATGGAATACGTTGCTGTCTTGGAACAGGTGACTGCTGGCCACATGTGTAGGATGAGACTCGACATGCTAATGCGCAAAGTAACACGATTGATAATGGGAGGCTTTCTCTGCTGGTTTAGCAACTGTATATGAACCAAGGTCTTGTGGAGTGATATGAGCAGGAGCAAGGTCCCCAGACGCCCGCAGTAGAGTATGAGCAAAGCAGGGGGAAAGCGGCTAACATTTCGTCTAAATCCCCCTGAGGAAATAGTACCCTAGATGATAAAGAAAGGAGGCCACGAAAGACCATCCGAAGCTCTGTGCCTCCTGCGGGATATTCCGTACCATGTCTCCTTCCCATGACCCCCCCCCCCCCCCTCTTCCTGATTTTCTGTCCTCCACCCCCGCCCACTTCCCCAGCTTCAAGCTCTCTTCCCGTGATCCAACGCCTCCCTCCCCTCCTCTCCTTCTACTTCCCCCGACCTCCTCCTGTACTGCAGGAGTCCTGGGTGGCAGGCAGCCCCTCGGCGTTCCCCAGAGGAGGAGGCCGTGCCCACGGCAGGCGGGCCCAGCGCCGCGCAGACTGACAGGGCCTCACTTTCCAAAAAGCTGAGCTGAAAAGTGTCGTTCCATTTCACATGAATGACCTCCTCGCGCCTGCTTCTGAGACGCCAGGAGAGGGAGGGTGAAAGAGTGGTAGGAGAGAAGAAAGGGAGAGGGAGAAGGCGGGGGGGGAGAGAGATAGAATGTGTTGCACACATACCCTGCCTCTGGGATACAGTGGGAGAGAAAGAGCGAGGGAGGATGGAAAGAGGGAGAAATGTTTCTCTGCCGTATCTCTCTCAGCGAGGGTGTCCATAGATCTGAGGAGGACCAAGCAGCGAAGGACAGAACACAGGGAGTGCCTCTGAGCGTGTTTGAGCATGAGAGCTTGTTAAGCCATTACAGTTCGCCTTCAGGGAAAGACTTAACAGAGGGACTGGCTAACTGGTTAGCTGAAGCGCTATCTATTATTCATGATATAATGGCCAGTTATAGCTTTGTGAAGTTTTTGTGGAGAATGGTTTGCCGTCAGCCTTTGTTTTGCTGCCCGTAGCGACAGCTTCGTGTTCATTGTGTTGCTGCAGCAGCCATTCTGAAAGGGCTTGTTTTCCCCCTAGAGTTTTGCTTGTCCGCGCTGAGATTCAGTCAATGGTTTTTTTGCTTTTCTTTTTTTTACAATGCAAGCATCTTACTCAAAGGTTTGACAGCTGCTCTGAGGTAATAGTGTGAAGTGTTTGAGTTTGAGCTCCTTCTTAACATCCAACACCATCAAAAAAGTATTACTGCCTCTCAGCGTACCCATTAAATTGGCACAGAAGTTAAGATTACTCTTTCAAAATGGCCATCTTTGACTTTGATGGAAGATGACTAATTACTTCCAGAGATTTGCACTGTATTAGCGCAATCAATGAATGTGTTCGGCCTTTAGAAGTAGAATTGGCGTACAATCAACTTACCTTTTTTTTATATCTGCACTTTTAACATTATAGATTTTCCATTTCTTTGATTCAATCACCCATTTTTCTATATTTGCGACCTCGCATGAACCTCAGGTACTTTATCAAATAGAAAAGCAATGATTGATGGATTTCATTTCTGTCAGGCAACGGACACTTAGCTTAACAGGGGCACGAGCTAATGTGATGTAGCGTCACACACTATCGTGCTGGATTCCAGGGCTGTGGACCAGACCATGTCCTCTTGTGAAGGTTGAGATCTTGAGCGTTTTGCCTTTACCGGAAGAGAACAGCAACAAGGACAACTCTGAAGACACGTGTGACTTTGCGCCGTCCTCGCCGTCCTCCATATTGTCGCCGGCTGTCAGCGAGCGGCAGGCGCTTATCTCAGCCGGCCCGACAGCTTATCTCCTATTCGCCCACGCGTCGATACCGGATCGATGGTCACTCAACGCTGGGCGGGTCAATGGAACGACCGGTTTAGCCGCGCCGCCTCTCGTGGCTCCGCCGCCATCGCTGTCAGTCATTGAGGGGATGCTCATCAGCGGCAGGGTTCCCCAAGGGGGTCAACAACCGTAGACCCCCTCCCCCCTCCCGCCTCCCCCCTCCCCCCTCCCGCCCAGCCCATCCCCTCAAGATACTCCAAAGTACCGGTGCCTTCGTCTGTGTCCTTGCATTGCTCTCTAAGTCCCCTTTTTTTTTGAGGCCACCTTTCAAACAGCTTTGTTTGGAATCCAAGTGAACCCGAACTGACTGGTTGTTATGTCGATCCAAACCCTGAAGCTCACAGCAGAGCATAAGTAGTGGTCTCTGTCTTGTAAATGTGTCAGATGGGGGGGGGGGGGG
>BROE01000010.1:10438338-10473442 GCA_036571765.1 Plecoglossus altivelis | reverse complement strand
TGCCCCGCGCCTTTCTACTATCTATAAATGGCCGCCCTTTTGAGCAAAAGTAATTTACATTTTGATAAGATTCTTCATAGAAGATAATTCTTTCACCCATCCTCAAGATACTTCCAAGACCCAGTACCACGGTGCTTTCGTCTCTAGTGTGCCGCTGGCAGTGCTCATCTAAGTCCCCTTTCTTTGTGTTCTTGATGGGCCACATTTCAAATCAACTTTTGTTTGGAATCCAAGTGAACGCGAAGTGGATGGTTGTTTATGTTCGCTGCCAAACTTCCTGAAGTAGAGCAGGAAGATAAGTAAGTGGTTCTGTTTGTAACTGTCGTCCTACGTAGGAACAATGCTGTAGGGGCAACGTCTGAAACGCCAGACGGGGCATCATCGGAGGCATGGGGGGGATAGAGCGGGGTTGGGGGCGCGTTGCGTCCGACATCACCAAAGAAGGGGTCTTCAAAACATACGAGCTGACCTTCTACGGGAATGTTCACGAAAAACCAGGGGAGAACCCTAGAGGCATTTACAGCAGAGAGAAAGATGAGCAGATAACATTCCGCGCAGTGCAATCTATCTCACTCTGGTGGAACAGGACATGCTCACAACAGGCCTCCAGTGAGAGTACATCAGACTTTGCGTCGCTAGTACAACCTTTACACAACACAGCCCAAAGCAGTGCATAAGTGCATCAGATATTGATTTAGGTGTGAAGGCAACATTTTCAGGGCGATGGCCTAGTCCTAAGCATTATATTATCCTAAGCAAACATAGAAAATATAAATCGCCAGAGTGCAATGAAAGCCTATGTTCAATTTCTATATTGACTAATCATATACAGTTTACTGTTGTCGGATGGCAGAGTAGCAAAATATTACAGTCGGTTAAGGATGAAGGAAGTCTGATAATAACATTGTCAGGCCTGCTCTGCCACCAAGACGTGCTTGTCTGACTGGCTAGTATTAAGGATGGGATAGGATGACCGAATGTGTTACATTAAAGACCAACGTTTCACTTGTTCTTTTGAGCGGCTTCGTACTGTAGTTAGCATAGAGGGGAACAATGGCACCCAGCCTTGTCTGCCTCGTCGTCCCTCTGGTCTTTAGCATGCGGCGGTCTGTGATGTCGCTGTACATTTGGGATCCTTGTCTCTCTGCTGTGACAGACGCTGTGGCTTGTTTATCCCCCCCACCCCCCTCACACACACACACACACACACACGCGCGTACGCACCCTCCGCTTGCAAGGAGCAGCTGCAGGCGGCGTTTGATTAAAGGCGACGCTTTCATCGCGTAATCAAGGCCCCGTCGACGGCCCTTGAGGAGACAATGCTGCCTGCCAAACGTCTCCATCAAGGCCAGACGGATCTCCGTCAGCCGAGCAGGACGCTCTCTGATTCCAGCCGCCTTCTCGCGCGTCAACATCAGACCCTTCAATGAGAAAACCCGTCTCTCACGGGGGGGAGGGGGGGGAGGGGGGGGGGGACGTTGACCTTTTTCTATGTACCCGCGAAAGCTCGGTTACGACGCGCTGTCGTAAGACAGTGCGGAACCGATAGAGGAAACACTCATGGAGAGCTTCAGAAAGACAAGAGTGGACCTAGTCCCAACACGCTCTCAAAATGGCTCACTACTTAAAAAAGCTTTTAATATATCTGGGCCTGGTTTAAGGCCGTGCGAATGGTGGGAGGCAGTAAAAAAAGCACTTAGCCCGGTAATGTGCAATCTTTGAGGATAACAGGTAACCTTTCTAACTCCCAGGGAACAGAATTACAGTGAGAGAGCATAAATCCACGGGTGGTGTGAGTAGGGGAGGTGGTAGCTGCTATTAAGATGGCTGCTCTGAAACGAGGCGTTAGATGCCAAATGGATGAGGCCTGACAGCTGAATTAGCCCAGACTTGGTGTTCTACACGGTCAGGGGTACTTCCTCATCACCTTATCTAAGGTCATGTACCGTGGGGGTGGGCTGGGGTGGGGGTGGGGGGGGGAACACGAAGGTCGTGTGTGCTCATTCTGTCGACCTTCTCACCTGGATTTATGGATCTATCGACCCAGTCGTCCATAGACGTAGCTTGGTTTTATTCAGGTTTTTTTACCTTTCTGTCCATAACTTTCTAGATTTCTGCCTTTGACCCTTTGTTTCACCGCCACTCGCTCTCTCCCCTCCAACCCCACCCTTTCTGTCATTGCCTCTCCCTCCCTGTCTCTCTCTCTCCCTCCCTGTCTCTCTCCCTCCCTGCCTCTCCCTCTCCCCCCAATGCGTCTCGCTCTCTCTCCCTCCCTGTCTCTCTCTCTCCCTCCCTGTCTCTCTCCCTCCCTGCCTCTCCCTCTCCCTCCAATGCGTCTCGCTCTCTCTTCCTCCCTGTCGCTCTCTCTTTCTTTCCTTCAGCAACGTCTGCAGACTCCCCACTAGCACCTCTGGAACAGCTTGCAGTCCATCCGAGCATATTAGAGCCAAATGAGAGCCAGGACTGGGGTAACTGATTGCTGTTATTAGCCGGGTGAGTGCGGCACCAGCGCAGCAGGGAAAATCTAATTTTCCGTTCCCACATGGCAGACAGCATTACACTAACTGTGATATTAGGAAAAAAAAGAACCCTGTGACGGTAGAAAGCAATGATAGCCCTCCAATGATGGCCACAGAGGTTTCGAAAAGCTTGGCCTGGGATGAAAATGACGACTAACTCTGATCCCAGGACAGGAGCGAGATCCATGATCAACCGATAGGAAACCAGCAGGATGTGGAAAGGGCCGTTTTCGACCAGTGGAATGGATACGGCATGCGCCAACGACTCCACAAGTCATTGCCCCGATTGGGATTTTACATCCAGATAGAACAGGCTCCTGCAGTCAGGGTGTGTGTGTCTGTGTGTGTGTGTGTCTCTGTGTGTGTGTCTGTGTGTGAGTGTGTCTCTGTGTGCATGTCTGTGTGTGTGTGTCTGTGTGTGTCTGTGTGTGTGTCTCTGTGTGTGTCTCTGTGTGCGCGTGCGTGTAAAGTACGTGACACTCTCAGTCTGTATTCCGGTGAAATCCATCCCGTTTATGCCGAGCAATTCTCCCTTTAGTACATAAAGCACAGACGTAACAGCGACTTAGTCCTGGACATTAGAGAGAATGGGGTCGTTGTGCGGTAAAAGGATGTGGAGATCTTCTCATGATAACAGAGAAGTGTATTGCCAGAAGTGTAACTGTTTCAGCCCAGATATGTCAAGTGGGCTGTGTGTTTTTTTTTCTCCCTAGGATCCAAGTAGCATGCCAACAAAAAAAACAAACCGTTATTTAGACCAGCTTGATAAAAGGACAGTGAGTTGCCTTCCAAGAGCCACAATACCGGCATTTTAACAGACAGAAAATGCATAAAAGATGAGACAAAATACCGTGTTTTAACTAAACGGTGTTCTGGCATCATCCATCTGAAAATGCACTGTGTATATTTACATATTTATGTGTTTGGAACAATGAGCTAGATAGCACAGAAGCGTACGTGTCTAATGGCACATCAAGGAAAGAGAACTATCTCAATCAGACTAAGGTGCAGAAACACACTCCTGCCAGTGTGTGCCATAAAGACTTCATTTAGCCTATTCTTTGACGTGGCAGTCATTTCAGGCACTCTGCATAATCATCCAGGAAGTTACGGCGCTTCAATAAGATGTATATCCTTGATTATACAGCCTGTCGCACACTGGAGCATCCTTACACCAACTTCAATAAACATGCGCGCGTCCACTCCCACTCGTTCATACAGACACACGCGCGCACACAGGCACGCGCACACAGGCACGCGCACACAGGCACGCACACACAGGCACGCGCACACAGGCACGCGCACGACAGAACAAACACTGATCCTGCCTAGCTTTGCAAGCTCTCATGCACAACCAGTCCCACCCATCGCTCTCTCCCAGTTAGTAGGTGATGGATTGGGTTTTAATGGTGCGTTCTAAACACACAAACACCGCACCGCAACCACACCCCAACCACAACCCCACCTCAAGACACGTGAGTCTTCTTCAACTGCCTGTTGTTGCTCCAGTGTGTTTGTGTGTGTGTGTGTGGGTGTGTGGGGTGTGGTGTTGTATGTGTGCATGTGTGTGACAGAGAGAGAGAAGAGACACAGAGAGAGAGAAGAGAGAGAGAGAAGAGGAAGAGCAGACGAGAGAAATGAGAGAGAGAGAGAGAGAGAGAGAGAGCACGAGAGAGAGAGAGAAGAGAGAGAAGAGAAGAGAGAGAAGAGAAAGAAGACGGGCTTAAAGAGGAGGTGGGAGAGAGGACTTGGATTACAGCCTTGAGAACACAGAAAAACTGATGGTCCCGAGTCCTGCAGGTGATGCTAGCACACAGACACACATCCAAGCGAGTCTGAGGCCCTGAAGCCCTGTGTACAACACATGAGAAGGAAGCACTCACCAAGACACACACCATTGCAGAAAGGAGCAGCGTTTGATTAGCAGAGGAGTCAGAAAGACAGAGGCCCATTTTCAGAACACAATACGCCAAGACTTATGGAAATCACAACCTTCAGCAACCACACACACACACACACACTCCAATTCTTAACTTTGACACATGCTGAGCAAACACTGCCTGTGATCTTGTACTTTGAAGGCGCACCACCCCTCTCTCTCCCATCCTCCCCCATGCCCCCTCTCCTCTCTCTCCTCATCGTTCTCCTCTATCATCCCCCACATTGCCACCCACGCCCCTCTCTCTCCCATCCACTCCCCCACAGCCACCCGCCCACCCCCACCCCTGGGATGTAAGGGTTTCCCCTTAATGACTCACTCCCGCTGTCAAGAACAAATTAGCACCTTTGCCAGCCCCCTCTGTAATCAGTACTATCCAAGTGGGACCCAGAAGCTTGCGAGAGAAAACTTGGTCTAGAGTGTTTTGTAGTGATCGATGGAGGCGCGGGGGGAGGAGATTTTAGGACTACTGACGATTGGACGATGTACGCCGTAATTAGTTAATGAGGAACTAGGAGAGAACAAAGATGCAAGCATCGATTTCCGATGGCTGCTCGAGGTTGTTACCGCTTGTTCAGAATGAACTTGGAGGTATGATGATGACGCGATGAGGAGTTGGGGATACCATGCGGGGGAAGGGATGAAGGAGCAGCTCGACTGGGTCTGCTGTGAATAAGATGAGTGCGAATGAGAAGAGAAGGAGGCGATCTTGAGTTGTTGTAGTCTCGACGAGTCACAGTTCTCCCATCAGCACATCTAATGGACTCTCCTTTTAGTCCACAAAGCATGGTTGCGTGTCAGTCAAACGACCGCATTATGGTGACGAGCACCTTCTTGAAGATAGAAGTGGACTGCAAACATTGATTTAGGACTCAACAACCCTCACGCGCGTTCTCGAGTGGGTCGTCTTGCATGGCAAAGTGCAGTTCTAATCCTCCTCAGCGCGAAAATTGAGGTTGTCGAGAGATTTGGAGGGAATCGAACGCTGATTTTGACTAACTCAACCAGGAATCTCACATTATTATGGCCCGTGTGAAAAGTGTTTGTATTTGAACTGACAATCAAATAGGCTCGAATGGGTTTTGCCACACAGCGTTCTCACGACATCACAAACAGTCATATTTTTCAGCTAAAATACAGCAATGCTTCGATCAAGGAAATATACGATACAGAGGAACACTACGGTGTGAAAGAGATAGAATCTAAAAAGTCTCAAGCAGCATTCCTGGAAACCCACCGACTAATTACAGTCATTTGAGCACACAGCCAAATTATATCGACCCATCCTATGTCTGAATGATTCTGTGTGTGAGTGTGTGTGTGTAAGTCTGTCCCTGCCCGTACGTGTGCGCGAGTGTTCTTCTGCGAGTGTGTATGTGTGCGTCTGTGTGTGAGAGCGCGCGTGTACGTGCGTGTGCGCGCGACTCCGCTGACTCCTCGGGATTATCGCAACCACTTCCCTCTAATCAGCCGCAGCGTTGATGTTGTGTCTGCCCGCTGCCCTGTCTCTGACCCCCACCTGGGTTCCGCCCTCAGAACAACACCTCCACAAAGCTCCACTCACTCTCTCCAGCATGCAATAACAGTCCCACCGAGTGGACTTGAATGCTCTGGGTTTTCAAAAGGCAAGACACCATACACACATCTGTGCGAGGCAGCACCTTGCTTGCTGTTACTCAGGCCGGGTTTAAAAAAAATAATAAAAAAAACGAAAATACATCTATGAAAAAGCTTTAAACTGTAGGACCCTGGTTGAGTCTGGACGCCAATAGTGCTTTCTCTGTGATGGCCCAGGAGCGTCTCTCTAAGCAATACTTGTATTTAGTGCTGTGAGCGTATTGATCCAGGTAACTACAGCGTAATTGGGTCCTGTAATGGAAATGATGGGGGCATCTCAAACTATAGGGGAGGCTTCACGGGTGGGAAAGTGCAGGCGTCAACACAGTGTAAATCACACAGCATGGCCCAATTCAGATCGTCTGTCCGACTTCCGGTGTCTTGCTGTTTCTTTCACTCATACTGACTCTCTCTCTCTATATATATATATATATGTGTCTAAGTATATATTCTCAGTATATATGTATTTCACTGTCTCTCTCTCTCTGTTTCTCTCTGTTTCTCACCATCCTTCCCTCCCTCTTTCTGTCTCGCACTTATTTTTTTTTATTAAAAAAAGGAATAGCTCAAATGTGGAATAGATTTGAGAAGGAACCCAGGGCTGGGCACCATTTCCTGCACCAGAGGGTAGAATCGAATCCCCCAATCACCATCCACCAAGTAAAACTATTATCTCTTCCAAATGTAATCCTGAGCAAGGGAATAGCGACTGTTTCAGCAATGATACATCCAGCCATGTGGATTCCACTCTGTGCGTGTGGTGCATGTTGGTGTGTGTCTGTGTGTGTGTGTGTGTGTGTGTTTGTGTGTGTGTGTGTCTGCGTGTGTGTGTGTCTGCGTGTGTGTGTGTCTGTGTGTGTGTGTGTGTGTGTGTGTTTGTGTGTGTCTGCGTGTGTGTGTGTCTGCGTGTGTGTGTGTGTGTGTGTGTGTCTGTGTGTGTGTGTGTGTGTGTGTGTGTGTCTGTGTGTGTGTGTGTGTGTGTGTGTGTGTGTGTGTGTGGTGTGTGTGTGTGTGTGGTGTGTCTGTGTGTGTGTGTGTCTGTGTGTGTGTGTGTGTGTGTGTGTGTGTGTGTGTGTCTGTGTGGTGTGTGTGTGTGTGTTGTGTGTCTGTGTGTGTGTGTGTCTGTGTGTGTGTGTCTGTGTGTGTGTGTGTGTGTGTGTGTGTGTGTGTGTGTGTGTGTGTCTGTGTGTGTGTGTGTCTGTGTGTGTCTGTGTGTGTGTGTGTGTGTGTGTGTCTGTGTGTGGTGTGTTGTGTATGTGTGTGTCTGTGTGTGTGTGTGTGTGTGTGTGTGTGTGTGTGTGTGTGTGTGTGTGTGTGTGTGTGTGTCTGTGTGTGTGTGTGTGTGTGTGTGTCTGTGTGTGTGTCTGTGTGTGTGTGTCTTGTGTGTGTGTCTGCGTGTGTGTGTGTCTGCGTGTGTGTTTTTTGTATGTTTATTTGTTGCCGATCTCCTCTGGGTCATGTTGACATGAAAAAGTGTGCATTACAATATTGTGCCATTGCCAGCGAACGCTCTGGATCATCTCAATCCCTTCAGTGCTCTCCAGAAGTTGCAGTGGGACTTCCTCTCTACTCTTGTCACAGTGTGCACAGCATGGGAGGCAGGCGCTTTTCAAAGGCCTCTCCATTTCCCTGACGCAAATGCTAATGCCTTCCTTCACAAGCCCTCTCTGTGGCGAGACGGCCCTTATTACCACTCTCCTCTATTACTACGGGAGATAAGGTTTATATTTCAGGAGAATGTTAACGCTAGCCTGCGGCGACCACTGGCCTTTTGGAATTATGCCGGGTCCATTGTGCTTTACACGGAGGCAATTTAGCATTTTGAATATGGCTCTCTGTGAGTCCATGCTAAGTAGGTGGCGCGTCAGTGTGACTCAGGGCTCCTTGAGGTGGGTGGAGAGAGGGGGGAGGGGGGAGGGGGGAGAAAACCGCGATACAAAGTCGCACCCATGGTCAAGTACAACTTGGAGATCGGTGCGGGATTCAAAAAGAAAATGAAATCTGCGGATTTGAGACGAAAAAGAAAGAGGAGGAAGGAGGAGGCTAGGCGGAGGTGGTCCACGGGAAAGGATAAACGAGTATCGAGATGAGAGGTAGAGCAAGAGAGAGGGGTTAGCGAGAGGACAGGAGAGAGTGGGGAAAGGAGGACTCACAGCAAGGAACAAACACGTCTACACAGGAGAGGTCAGGAAGGAGAGAGAGAGAGAGACAGACAGAGAGAGAGAGAGATAGAGTAAAAGAGACAGAGAGAGCTTGAAAGAGAAAGACCATATGGCGAAGGAGGCCGAATGATTGTTCAGTCTTCCCGCGTCTCTGCAGTCACACATCCACACAGAGGCAGAGCTCAGCACCGTATAGCATTAACTATTAATACATCAGCGCCGCGCGCCGGCCCAAGTCATCCCTTGGTCTCGACCCAGCATGCTAATTCCCCCAGAACAGCTATGCAAATAAGACGTACGTCTTTGTATGCAAATGATGAGCTCAGCCAAAGTGAATTAGGGGCTCTCTTCCTCCGCCAAGCCGGCGTGCGGCGTTGGGGTTGATCCGTCGCCGTGTGGAGGCTGTGTGGAACAGCGGGGCCGGGATGCGGACCTGTGTGACAGCTTTCAGTAGGTCAACAGGCCTGGGAGCATCCATATCTGTGTTCCCCCCCCCCCCCCCCCCCCCCCCCCACCACACCCTCACTTCTCCCTCACTCTGCTGTGTGCCAAAAACAACAGACGCAAGTTACACTTCAACTTGGTTTGGTCCGCACATTTCTCCATCCACTGGTCTGGTATTTGGACTGGACTGGACGGGTCTGTCCTTAACCCCCTGGTCTGGACTGGACTTGTGTGGCTGGATGGGGTGCTGTTGGCTGGGTAATGGTCCAAGGCTCTGCTAGCCTGATAGCCTGCTAGCAAGCCTCTATAGAGGGTCGCATCAGAGCAGGGTCCCCTTCTGTGAGACATTGTGATCAAGACAACAAGGCAGGCATCCAGATGGTCATCCAACAGACATCTACACCTCACCGGCTTATAGAGTCAACACAAAGCTGGAGTCGCTTTTTGTAGCTCACGGTGAAACGCTTCCGTATTTCATGTTTGGCTGCCCATGTGTGCATGGGGGAGGAGATCGGGAGGCTGATTGAATTATTTTTTATTTTTGGTATATCTCAGAGAAGGTGTAAATTGAAAGTAAGCCCGTATTCTGAAACTGTGCTTTATCGCAGTGACGAGGGGCGGTTTTCGCACGAAAACGGCTAATTGTTGTAACAAGCTAATTTCTGCTTTGCAGCAGATCAAATACATTGCAAGCTGATATTTCATATCAGCATATCTAATTGCCTCTTTGGTGGCCCTGTCATGAACGTCATGTAGCCCATCCTGTCTCCTCTGTCAAAACAGTATAAGAATACTGTGTGTAGTCGTCTACCATGTCGATTTAAACTCTTCATATCGCTGACGTAACATCGACCCTCACTGTTACACGGGTCCAAACCACCGCACTGAAAGTATAATCAAAAAGCATGAGAACAGCAGGATAGATGAAACATTTTCAAAGGCATCAACAACTGCACATTGAGGCCGTTTTGCGCGTACACACAGATAGGCAAACGGAGTCAGTCAGCAGCAGGAATGACTTGATTTCTGATTAGACTTCTTGGCATATTGAAGTCAAAGCTACCTTTGATCTAGATTTGGCGGTGATGCAAGACAGTTTCTAACAATCCCGGTTTGGGGAGAAGAAAGAGAGGCACAGAACACAACAACATGTCTGGAGGAAGAAAAGGAAAAAAAAAAACGTTTATTAATATTTCAAAATAGACTTTATAATACTCTCCATCCTCAGTTTTTTTTACTCCTCCATCAGCCTCCATGGGTTTTTTCCACCCTTGGTGTGTTTTTCTTTGTGCTCCAGGGCCACTACGGGCGTGTCTCTCCATCTCCTCCCCTCCCCCGCCCATCCCCTTTGGGGAGTCGTGGTACAGTGACTTCATCATCGATCGTTTCATTGGAGGATTCGTCTTCATTATAGCTGACCAGCTTTGATCTAGGCCCAGAGGCAGAAGATACCAGGGAGGATGCAGGAGAGGCCAGGCAGGCTTCGCAGAGTTCCACAGCACCCTTCTGTTCTCCCAGACCTCACAGGTATACGGAAGATTTGCAGACCGGAGGAAAGTTGTCAAAGTGGAGAAAAAAAACTGGGAATAATCAACAGTTGGTACACAACGAGGCGTGCGGGGATCCGATATCAAAGACAGCTAATAAAAAAGTAAAGATTGTTTGAGCGTTCCATCAATAGCAATTAGCTCTGGTGGAGATGGCTAGCGCACCGCCCACAGACGCTGTCAGATTCACGTTGGCACCTGTCAACATCGCTTTGCCAATATTGTTGCTGATTCACCGGGAATTACGGAGGGCGCTGTTAATGTAAGCACCGCGGGAGATAATCAAATAACACCTCGTGATTGACAACAGCCGCCGAGAGACGTTAGATCACACGCAAGATGTGAGCGGTTGTGACGTGCGGGGGTCGGCAGCGGTGGGGGAGGGGGGGGGGGGGGGGGTTGCTGAAACCACAGCGCCCATGCGCGGGATGCGCCTCCAGTAACAATAAAAAAAAGAACATATGAATCCCATTTAACTGTAATCTGGTGTGTTATCGCCACGTTTGTGTTCTGTATCCACCGCTGGCCTCCGATCTGCATGACCTCTCCCGACCTCGCTCGTCATTGGCCGGGCGCGGCATTGCTGACTGTCACTCGGGATCAGGCTAAGTGCCTGTCAGGCGGCGGGGGCGGCGGGGATGGCTGGTTATGGAAACCCATTATCTCTGTTTCACCACGAGGACGGGGAGAGGGAGAGGATCCTGCCTATGTCCATGGAGTGTGTGAATGTCAGGTTGTGTGTGTGCGCGTGCGAGTGTGCGCGTGCCGGAGTGTGTGTGTTGGTGTTGGGAGGGGGAAGGAAGCATGCTCCCATGATGTGTTGTTTAAGAAGAGCTATTTTAATATGCCTGCTGATGTTGTTTGTTGGTCTGAAAATATGGAACGGCACACAGGGTCTATGTGTGCATGTGTGAGGGTGTGTGTGTATGCATGTGTGAGGGTGTGTGTATGTGTGTGTGAGGGTGTGTGTGTATGCGTGTGTGTGTGTGAGGTTCAGAGGGAGTTTAGTCTGAAGGGTGATACAAACCTTGCCCACACTTATGTTCTTTCTCTCTCTCTCTCTCTCTCTCTCTCTCTCTCTCTCTCTCTCTCTCTCTCTCTCTCTCTTTCTCTCTCTCTCTCTCTTTCTCTCTTTCTCTCTGTCTCGCTGTCTCTCACGCTCGTCTCTCTCCTTTTCCACGCACGTTCAGTCTCTCCATCCTTCTCTTTCACATGCATTCTATCTCTCTTTGCCTCTGTCTCCATCTCTCTTCTTCTTCTCCTTCACACTCACACCTCACGGTTTCTCTCCCTCCTCTGTCTGTCCTTCCCACCCAGTCTTGCTTACAGCTCAGCCAATAGTGGTGTCTTCCTGTCTGTGAACAGCCCCTGGACCCAGTGGGTCTTCAGCAGTCGCACTCGTCCTGTTCCATCTAGCGTGCAGGTGTGGCACACCCGCACTGACACAGACATGGTGTTTGTGTGTCTGTAAGTATGTGTGTGTGTATGTGTGTGTATGTGTGTGTGAGAGAGAATAGATTACCAGAGAGAGAGAGAGGAAAGAACCTAATATATACTCTAGCTACAGTACATCAGCCATAGAGGAGTGGTTGAGGTAGGCAGGGAGAGTCATTTCAAACTGTTCGATGACAGACTTGAGGATAAGAGCCGATGCCATGAAAGATCTCTCAAGGATGTATAATGTTTAACAAGACCCTCAGCGAAAGTCGCGTTTGGGTATTGAAGTCCAACATTAGCGTGAGTGCACCCAGGAACAGCCGATCCTCTTTAGCAAACATAATGCATCAAGAGAGGAGGGATACGGCACCAGGCACCCACTTACCCAGAAGTAGCCCCGCCCTTCTCTCGCCCCCTCCGCCTCCTAAAATAGTCCATTCGTTATGGGAACGGCTATGCCGTACGTCGACCCGGGCCAGACAAGAACCCTCCAGCTCTGAGATGCCGGCTTAGTCTGTTATCGTCTCGTTTGATTGAAAAGCACTTATCCACATCCACCTGAAGAAGATGGGTGTATGTGATGTACAGTCACTCGAGAGACCAGAGGCCAGAGGCAGCTCATCTGAGGAGACGTCCCTGGCGTACTGTACCAAGATCTGATGGTTCAGCACCGCGGGTCTGCCTCCGTGTCCTCGTGGCGGATCGGTCGCCCCTGCGTTGGGGTAAAGGACGTTTTTTTTCCGTGCGCGGGGTCCCCCCTGAACCAATCAGAGCCTTGGAACCGCGGTACGTCATTGGGAAACGCGCCGACGTGTGACGTGCGCCGTGGGTGAGGAACAACGGCGGGATGGGAAGCGGATTGGAGGGTTTCTGCTGTTCTTGCCAAACGCTTTGTTTTGTACTCCGCTTTGGATGATGGCGTCCGCTAAGTGAATAAAATGTCAAATGTCAATGTCAATTGGCAGGGACGAAGGCCTGTCCAGGAAATCACCGCCATGTGAGGATCTCCAAGGTCATGCTGCAACTGCGACACACAGAGGGGAGGGAATCTTCACCTTTTCCACGCTATGCTATGTATTCTATCATAACGGATGCCCATACAGAAATAATACAAAATGTTGTTATTCACTGTGGGTTGCAATATGAGTAAGTTCCACTATATTTCTTATGGCTGCAAGGCCATCTGTAACTGAAAACCCAAAATGCATTTGCACTATATGTGTGTGCTTGTGTGCGTATGCGTGTGTGCCTGAGTGTGTGTCCGCCTGCGTTTGTTTCTGTGTGTGCTTGAGTGTGGGTGCGTGCCTGTGCGTGTGTGCGTCTGAGTACGTGCCTGAGAGTGTGCGTCTGCGCGTGCCTGTGTGTGCGCCTCTGAGTGAGCGCGTGTGAGCGTGTGTGCCTGGTGTGTGCGCGCGTGCGTACTTCGCGCAGGGAGCAGTGCAACCAGGAAGAAGTCATCTCTCCCCCTCGCTCTCAAGGTGACCTTGTGCTATGTGCCGGTCCGAGCTCTCTTCATCCCTGAGGACTGACCTGCGTGTGTGGAGCTGGGCTCTGAGCTCCGGCTTTACACTGAGCTGCAGGCCTGAGAGGTAATAACAACTGGAACACATGGGGGAAAAAGACATCGGCCTACCAATGAATAACTTACAACTAAAGACAGCTTACACGTCTGCGCCTGTGCCTGCGCGCACGCGTGCGTGTGTGCGGGGTCATTTGACGAACACTGGTTCTTGTCAAATGTTGTGATGGATAGGAAATGGGCCTTGGGAGATGGGTGTGGCCTCTTGACCTAGCGGCCCACACACACGCACACGCCTACTGTACTCTGCACCATCAGAAGCAGATAGAGAGGAGAATGGGTGAGATGGTGGAGTAGAGTCAAACTGAATATGCCTCAGGTCAGTTCATGGTACAAGGTTGAAAGAATTGGTTATGTCATCCATCTATCCATCCAGGATGGATGCGTGTACGTGTGTGTTAGCGTGTGTTTATTTATCTGTGTATTTGTCACTGTCTACTCAACCCCTGAGCCAAACGATTAATTTAAACCCAAACTAAACACAGACAAGCATTAAAAAACTGTCTTCATGGGGGGAGACAGCCATGGTGTCTACTGCCTGCGTTCCTCTTATGCAAGGCTTAAGCAAAGTGTTTCTCCAGACCTGCAATGTTCCTGCTGCTGTTTATATAGTTGGGCCCTGCTGCCTACAGCTATGCTGTGAGCATCACTCAGCTGTTGCCCAGCCCAAGCCAGGGCGGAACAGCGCAGAAAATATTCAACTAAAAAGACAATCATTTCAATGATAAACACGTGAAGTTTTCTACGACCGGTGTCTAACCACTAACACAGGCTCACTGCTTGCTCCATCCCTGCCCCCCCCCCTTCCTCACTCCCCTCCTCCCTCCCTGCCCCCTCCCTCCCTTAATCTCTTCATCCACAGGTGCTCCCTATTGCTGCGGCCCGCTGCTCCATTAAGAGGCCTGCCTGACTGGTCTTTTCATCTCCCTCTTCCCTCATCCCCAGGACTCCTGAGCAGAAAGGACAGACGCAGCCAAGGGGAGAGAGAAAGACAGGCAGAAAAGAGGGAAAGGGAGAAAGGAAGACCAAAAGAGAGAGGTGGAAAGGGGAGACAGTAACACTAAGCTCGCCAGGTATCCTCGCCTGCTCTGGGAAGAAGAAAAGAATGCCACTGATTCAATTACGACTGTACTCCTTTCTGACCCTAACAAGTGGATTTTTGGACGATTCCGCCGCCTTCCTGGGCCAAAGACACACACACACACACACACACATGCAAAAACACACACACACCCACCCACATGCAAACACACACACACTAATACACACGCACACCCTCAAGCAGTCCTATTTAGACCCAATCCTAAGAGTCTGGCCAGCGACTTGGCTGGAACTCTACTCGGGCTCGTTTGGCCATGTGACTTCCCCAGGACGCTGCTATGGGAATGTGTTTACCAGCCCTCTCTAGGTTAACGCACAAAGGAAACAGCCCTCTAGGGTCACTAGCCAGCCCACTGATGTCCACCTCCCCACCCACACGCCTCCGCCACATAAATATGGACGAGCCTGTTCGCACACGCTCATTTCCATCTCGCGTATGCGCATATGCTAATGAGGAGCCAAGAGATCGGAGAGCCTCTGGATTGCCGTTTCCCTAGCGACCGCATGCTGGTGTTTAAATTCCTGTGAGTGGCTGCCCTTGAGCTGTCCAAGGCTAGGGAGGTGTTAACAACATCACTTCACCTCCCTGTACTGGTGGGGAGATGGAGGGAGAGAGACTACGAGAGAGAAACAACTCAAGAAATATGCAGACACGGTGATGCGGGAAGAAAAGCAGAAAGAGTAACAAAGAGATGGAGAGAAAGAGAGAAAGAGCGATTGAGTAGGTGAGTGGGTAGGTGACTGGAAAGTGCATTGTAGGAATGGGTATAATCCTGTTTTAATGTAGATATCACTTCAATCACAAGCCAATAACAGCCAGGACCAGACCGTTTTCCTAAGTGTGGCACTTACGTTGTAGTACTATGTAGTACCTGCCACTGTACATGAACTTACAATATCACCATGTGCTGTGAGCTACAAAAACTGAAATGTATCAGATATATGGATTACCATAACAATTGTATGCCCTCAACGTCTGTCAGCATATGATTAACTGAAGACGTGATACACTGTGTTGCTTTGTTTCACAAAAGTCCTTGGTTTTCCTACTTTCTCGCTCTCTGAGTTCAATTCAATTTATGATGCTCCTCTGGCACGGGTGTTCAGATTAAACAATAAACTATGTTGCCAAAGCACCTCACAGTAAAGTGACAATACATAAGATTGATTATAAACACATGAGCGAGAAAACAAGATCTCTCTTGCTCTCTGCCTCTCTCTCTCTGGCTCTCTCTCTCTCTTTCCCATACTCTCTCCTTACCTCTCTCCTCCTTGCCCTCTCCCCTCTCACCTTTTGTGGTTTCTCAGACTAGCTTTGTTCGGGGGGCACACTCAGGCAGCGCCCGTCTTGGTTGTTTGTCAGAACAGCACAACAGGCCGTTGTTATTGGTCGAGGACAGCCAGTAATTGCTCTCTTTCTCCTCTCGTCGCATCACTAATTATAATCAGTCAAAACAACGGTGAAACAGGTAAAGGTCGACACACAATTAACTCCAAATATTCCAAATATTGAGCTGGCAAAGAACAACAAGTTCGGCTGACAAACAATTGCAAATCAACAAAGCCAGATTGTGTTCGTTAGAGGTGCGGAGATTTCCTGCGCTTCGACCTGCCCTTAAAGAAGCAAATTCCACTTCCTAACCCAATCATGCGGCTTGATGATTATGTTGATGACCATGTGGAGAACGTGCAGCATTAACAGCAGTTGATTGGTTGATGTAATGCCTTTTCTTTAACTGCCAAAATGGGAGGGGGGGGGAGTAATTCTGTTGTTATCCTAAGTGATGATGGCGGGGGAGGGCTGGGGGGGCTGGGGGGAAAAGGGGGGGATGTCTATTAGAAGGAAAGGAGGATGTGGAAAACGGTGGGGTGGGGTAAGGGGTGGGGGGGGGGCCCGGCTGCCATTCCTGAACAAACAGCGGAGATCTCTCTCTGTTGCTTTGACGATAACACAAAGGGAAAAGGGAAGTCGACGCCTTTGAAAATGCGGAATGGGGGGCGTGCGTGTCAGTGATAACCAGAGCTGGAGGCAGGCCTGGTGTTTTAGCAGGCGGTGTGGGAGCTGCTACACGGAGAAGTCCCCCGCTAAAAGCAGCTCTCGCTTTGTGCGGTGCGCCGCGCTGAAACCGAGCGTTCGTTTAACAGTGGAAGTGGAGAGCTCTGTAGCCACTGAGCCTTGTAATTAAACATTCAAACAAGATCTTTAATACTAATGACATCCAACACAGCCCTCGCTCACGTCTCTCTAACCAGCGACTTCTCTCGCCCTCTCCCGTTCCCTCTCCGACTTTTCCCCTCCCTCCTTCAACTTTCCGTTGATCTATTTTCATTTGGGATATTTTTTGGTTGTTGCGTCGACTTCAATTGAAAGTGTGTGTGTGCGTGTGCGTCTGCGTGTGTGTCCACAGAGACAATCTGCTCACTGCTCAGTTAAATAGATCATGAACAACCAGTTTTCATGGATTACCTCACGCGAGTCCACAACATCTGTGAGAGAGAGATGCAGTACCATAGGAATCAGAGCCTTAATCCAAACTCTGCTTGATCTCCATTAACAGTCTTATCAGATTAGTGTTTTCAGCCTCTGCTCGATGTTAATCTTAGAGACATTTGATTTGGCTGTGGAAAAAACCCCCAACCCAATTCCACACTGTAATCGGCATCAAACGGAGCTAGCCGATTATCTCACTTTGACATTCCTTGAAGACAGAAACAGCAGCATCTGGATGTCCCATCGCCACGGTAACACAATGGGAGAAGATCTATAAACTCATTACCCGGTCCAGCGTTCTGGTTCTGACGCTGAATCAAACTGCGTAGGCGGCAAAACCACACGCTTTCAAAAGGGTTGGGAAATTATTTCGAATCTTTCTGACGTCTTTCTGTCTCTATCACTCCTTTCCACTGCCTCAGTCTATCTCCCCCTCTCCTCCCTCCCTCTCCCCCTTCCCCGCCCTATCCCCCCCTCACCCCCACCCGCCGCCCCCCCGCCCCCCTTTTATTCTGAGACGGCACTGTACATGATGACTTTTCATCTTTCGGCGCGGTGATGAGATAGGATTGGTGCTTTGCCTGACAGCGAGTGTGCTGCAGCAGAGGTGAACTGGTGGAACAGAGCTGGGGCTCTGCTCATCGAACCCCTTCTGACGCACTCTCTCTCTCTCTCTCACACACACACACACACAGGGATGAATCTTACAAACACAGATCCCAGGAGACAAACGTCTGTCCTCAGCGTGAGCCGTGTTTATGGCGTTCCTCTGTTAGTCAGATGCTCTGGCACGCTGTTGGTGGTGTTCACCCTGCAGGGATGCGCTTCACCAGCCGGTACACAGAGGCGTCTGTCACACCCCTGTCACTCGATCTAACAGCTCCAAATCCAAACCTCCTCAGTCAATTTATGCCAAGACTGAGCACAAACACCCTTTCTTGCTCTCTTTCTCTCTTTCTCACGTACACACCAGTATGAATCCACAATCCTATTGACTTGATACCCTGCAATGCTACCCGACTGAGACAGTTGGTTTCCATGTGAACCAGACTCAGCACCACGGACAGCTCCACAGACACACCCTCTTAGCTCAGTCAGCGTCTCAGTCAATTCAGCACTGGTGGTCGGACAGCTCCTCCACCGGCATCCCTTAGAACCTCCGCAGGGTTGCCCTGACCAAGCAGGCCATCTGGGGCTGCACTTCTAATCAAACACCTGCACCGCAGCTGGCGCTGCTACAAGAGCCAGAAAGTAACACTTAGAGGGTTAGGGTGACATGACAGCTGAACAAGTACTCTGAAAGATGTCCAGGCACACAGACAGGTAGATATACAGAGAGTCAAGCCGGCAGGCAGACAGACAGGCAGCCAGGCAGATCATAGGGCCAGGTACAAACAGTCTTGACATAAAACAGAGAGGGATGGTGCAAATAGAGACTAAGATAGAATGGAAGTGTGTGTGAGGGTGCACATGGGACAAATAGATGTAAAGTGACAGGCAGGTTTAAAGAGGGGACAGCCATGCAGTATGCAGCAGGCGTGGGGCCCACAGAGAAGGATGGCTAGGTCTGCTGCTGTAGAACATTAGAACAGGCATTAACAAGCTCTGGAAGACCACAGTGTCAGGAGAATGACAGTGCTTGGGCAGCTTTATGTGCCTGGGAAAGACATATGGCGTTCACCGTGCCTCCTCACATCTCCTCACACACACACACACACACACACACACACACAGACACACATGCACACACACACACACACGCACACACACACACACACACACTTACATGCACACGTATACCCTGTATATACACACATCCATGCCTAAATGCTCTCCAATCTAAACCAGGAAGCATCACAGAAAGAGAACCATGTTCTAGCATACTGTTGTCACGATTAAGGACAAGCTTTTGTTAAACAGAACATTTTTGTCTTCTTTTCTTTTTTACTCAAAGAAGCGAAATATTGCCAGTGCAGGAACAAGGCATGTCTGTCACACTCGAAGGACGCACCTTAAAGCAACATTCAATAACTGGAGGCCGTCAATTGGAAATTACTGGTGTTTTAAAAAGAGATCAAGAAGGTGGAAAGTGAGAGAACAGGAGAGATAGAAGTCAAAGAGAGACAAAGATAGAGAAAGAGAGAGAGAGGAAGAGAGAAAGAAAGAGAGAGTGGTGAGAGAGAGGAAGTGAGAGAGAGTTTGACAAGGATTTTAGTGAGACTACAGCGAACCCTCAAAGGCGAGCTCGCAGCGAGAGACCTTGCATGTTTTGATGTAATCAGACAGTCTGTTCACTGAGACGTTCATATGTATTAGACTCCAGGCTGTGTCACATAGTACACCTGCTCCCCTCCACTCAGGGAAGCACAGAGCGACTTCCCAGCTTACCTCTCACAGGCTGCACTCTCAGCACTGGCAAACACTGCTTCACCTACCCACGCTGTGGGAAAGTCAACGGCAATGAAGATAACAGGAGAGAGCAAGAGAGAGAGAATTAGGGAGGGAGAAGAGGCAGAATGAAAGAGTGAGAGGCAGTGGGAGAGAGAGAAGGAGAACGAAAGAGAGAATGAACAGGAGAGAAAGAGAGAGAGGCAGAGAGAGAGAGGTAGAATATGGAGAAGGACTGGAGGTCCTCCCCTGAGAGTGCTGGCTGGATCAGGGGAGGACTGGGAGGAGAGAGCAGCTGTAGATTGGAAGGGCGTGCGAGGCTGTCCGCTGGCTTGGTTAGACAGAGCGCCGGTCCCCCTCCCCCTCCCCCTCCCCCTCCCCCGGGGGCGACACTGACCGCCTGGATTCACCACATCTGCATCAGAGCGACTAAACGCTATCGAGCAGCCACGGAGCTCGACACCCAACAGACAGGCGGGATTGCATTCTAACGCCTTAGATTAAACTGATCAATACTGTCTGTTGGAGGGGAGGGGACGGGAGTGGAAGAAAAGAGAAGAGAGGAGAGCAGAGCAGGGCAGGGGAGGGCAGGGGAGGGGGGGAGGGGAGGGGAGGGAGGGGGAGGTGAGGGGAGAAGAAGGAAGCAGAGGCAGGGCAGGGCAGGGCAGGGCAAAGGGGAGGGGAGGGGAGGGCAGGGGAGGGGAAAGGGGGAGGGGGAGAAAGGGAGCAGGGGGGGGAGGGAGGGGATGAGAGTGCGGGAAGGAAGGGAGGGAGAGGCGATAAGGGTGGAGAGGGGAAAAAGAAGGAGGGTAGGGTATGAGTAAATGATGAAGAAAGAACTAGAAGATTAGGAAAGGGTGAGCGAGGAAAAGGAAGAGCAAGAGAGGGAGATTGTTTAGCGGTTGTCGGAGGGTTAAGGAACAGAGTGTGGGAGAGACAGAGAAACCAATACGGCAGTCGTGTGAAAATAAAATAGATCTCTCCTAGTCACTGATTTCCCCAGAGGAAAGGGAGAGAGACACACAGGGAGAGAGAGACAGACAGAGAGACAGAGAGAGACAGAGATATACGGAGAGAGAGAGAGAGAGAGAGATAAAGAGAGGGAGATGGGGGGGAAACGTGGTTTAGGGAACAGACTTTTGTATTTACATTTTAAATTGGATTCAGATAGCATTCTATCCAAAGCAACATACAAATACTGTATGCTGACACAATCAGGAGGGTATGGTTCCCCAGTATTCTGCTTGATGGTGTCAAGGAGCAGTCTGGATATTTTAGCCGCATCACAAGGTAAACACATCTTAGCTACTAGGTACGGTGTCCACAAAAAAACTCCAATGCAACATCTCAATTGTTTTAAATCCGTTTATCAATTTTTCAGTGCAACCAAAACATTTTCAGGGGCCAAGTCTAAATCGCTCTCTCTGTTTCCTCCTTCCTCGTGTTGTCTGTCTCTCCTTCTGTCTGGTGTCTCTGTCCTCTCTCTGTCTCCCTCTTCTGGTCTCCTGCTCCCTCCTTTTCTTTCTTTTCTTTCTTTCTTTTCTGTCTCTCTCTCTCTGTCTCTCTCTCCCACTGTCTCTCTCTGCTCTCTCTCTCTCTCATCTCTCTTCGTCTCTCTCTCTCCTCTCCTCCTCTGTCTCTCTCTCTCTCTCTCTCTCCCTGCACCTAGATCGACGTCTATCAGTACTCAAACCTTTTCTAACCCTCAAGACTTAATTATAAAGCTAATAATGGGCATCTTTTGACCATTCCTGCTCATTCCTGCCACCATACTTGTAGCAGACCAAGCTAGTTTACCCAGCTACAATGATACACCTCAGTCGCTCTATTGAAATGTGTTAGTTGTAAGGAGTAAAAAATTCAATATGTGTGTGAGATTGTTTATCTTAAGCAATGACATTCCGCCTGATAGACACTGTTGACAGAGGGCCCCTTTCATTCTCAAAAGGGATTTTAGGAGGGCTGGCATCTGCCAGACATACACACACACAAACACGAACACACAAGAACAATTTCTGGCTCAAGTACACATACACACAAACAAACAAGTTTAACTGCTGGCTCACACATGCAGCAGGTATTACACCCCCCCCCCCCCCCCCCCCCCCCCCCCCTCCCCCCCCGCGCACCCCCACCACCACCACCCCACACACAAATACACACACAAATACACACACGCACACTCATATCCATGGATGCTAGCTGCTAAGTGGACCAGCAGTGTTGCAGTCTGGAAGCAAAGCCTTATTGTCTTCAAATAGATGATGCTTGGCTCTCACATCGGACAGCTGCACGTGAAATTAGCATGTGTCTCTCCCTCTGTAAATACAGCCAGTGACCTGCTCATTCAATCTCTCTCTCTCTCTCTCTCTCTCTCTCTCTCCCTCTCTCTATCTCTCACAGACACACACTCTCTTCCACTCTCTCCCCCGCCCCCTCCCTCACTCCTTCACACCTTCAAAAAGGCGTTAAGCTCAGTCAGCGTTCGGCTCTCCCCTCGCTCCTGCTCCGCACCACCTCCCATCTGCAGCCCTGAGATGACGACTTCCTGACACGCGGAGGCCTCGTCACTGCGCAGCCCTGCCAGTCCTCCAGATGGTAGGCATTTAGAAACCCATGTGAACACTGGGGCTTATGAACGCTCGCTGACATGTGCTTCTGCCGCTCAAAGCAACCTCTTTCAACGTCCTGCTCATCACGAACGGTAGGAAAAAAAATATAGGAAGCACTGCAGTAGGGATAGAAGCTGCCATCGTGTCAACAGAAAGTAATGATCTATGCTAAGCCGCCAATAATGTAGAAGTGAAGCGGTTACGTCGGTCCCCTTGGTCACAGAGGCTTGTGGACAGATTGCCTGGGTTGTCTGTCAGTGACACATGGATCAAGAAGAGACAGCTTTCCTTCTGTCACACAACACAATGTCACGTTGCTCCGCCAGAAGACTAGCTGCGACGCGTCACTCAATACCACGTTCAGAGTCCAGGCGCACACCGGGAGGCAAGGCAATCCACCAACCTGGCAACCGCAACTGGCATCCGGTTAAAACCTGAACCACACTGTCGATGGGACCCAACCAACAAACTTTAAAGATGTGACAACGGACATATTGTTCATGGGATACGTGCAATTGAATATAATCCAATCGCGTTCAGCAATGCCAAATCCGCAGAAACGTAGATGACGGAGGGTGTGGAACCTGCGAGGGCTCCCAGCCTCCAACCACAAGAGATGAGAGGATCCTTCCGTGGGCCAGGCCCTGGCATCTCTGAGTCCCAGAGGCACTGCAGTAGCCTGAAGGCTAGAGCAGATGGCGTTTAACAGTAAACTTTACAACCTCCTCACAGCACGCCACGGAATAGCAACCCCTACAGGGAGACGCTGACTACATTACCGGGCGTTTTGCGATGCGTGTGGATGTGTGTTTCCGGTGGGAACGAGGGTGGGTGTAAGTCCTGTGTCTATTTAGGGGCGAGAGCGAAGGAAAGACAGAGGGCACAAGTTTCGAAAGAGGAAAGTTGAAAGTGTGACGATTTGCTTTCTTCCTGCCTTCATTTCGTTTCCGTGACTTCCTGTCTCCTCAATTAGCACAGCTTTGCGGAACCCTCGGTGTGTTTTAGACCAAATATCGAGGGAGGTGTTTTCTCTGCTTCTTCCCTGCTGCGAGACAAGAGAGACGCTTGGTTGATGTAAGCACAATGCAACTCTTTGCTAGCTCAAAGAGAGCCAAGATTCCCGGCTGGAGCTCAGTTCTGTTCCTGGGGAGACAGGCAGGACTGTAGGACTGGCACAAGCACACGCACACTTCCACAACAAACACCCTCATTTATGCATGAGGACCCGGAATAAGACTCCTATGGGAGGCCCACTAACGAGACACAAGCTCACACACATGATAAGCGATGGGCAATAAGCAAACAGCAAAACAAATAGCATTCACACTGTAACACACAAACACACACACACACACACACACCCACACAGAGAGACCTCAGTGAGAGGCAATGACAGGTATCGCCAAAACAGCAGAAAGGGTTGGTGAATATTTAATAGAGTTTCTCCTGGCCTGTCAACACCCATACTGGAGTGAAAGCAGCAACGTGTGTGTGTGTGTTCGTGCACGAGTGCATGCCTGTGTGTTCCGGAGTGTGTGTAGGAGCGCGTGTGTTTGTAGTGATATCCTGTCATCTGGGTGATGTGAGGGGATGCACACAGCAGAGCCGACGTCAGAGCAAAGCCCAGCCACACACACGCGCGCACGCACACAACCCCAACCACACACACGCGCACAAGCAAACACTCGTCACACACGCGCGCACACACACACCCCTAACTGCACGCGCACACGCACACAAACGCAAACATACACACACAACCACACACCCGCATGCAACCGACACACATAACCCAAACCAATATATTCCAAAAGAGTATCTCATCCCACTCCTTATTCCACCTTTCCTGTGAGTCATTCACCCCCTATCTCCCCCCTCCCTCCTCCAGCTCCTCCATCCATCTCTCTCTTCTTCCTAAAACCCTTCATTACTCTTTGCCGTGCACATAAGTCACCTTCTCTCCATTTCTCTTTTTGTCTCCCTCCTCCCCCTCTCACACCCCTTGGCTCTCTCTCTCTCTCTCTCTCTCTCTCTCTCTCTCTCTCTCTCTCTCTAACAGGTGGGTTTGCAGACTAATTACAGACGGTGATCCCGGGGTGCTGTGGGCTGTTCTCATTGTCAGGCTGCAGTAGTCTGGAGTGCTGTCTAATAACATTTTCTACTGCCTGCTTTAAAACAGCCCATAAATCACCCTGGGCTCCCCTGTCCACACACACACACACACATCTAAAAAACACACAAATATCAACACACACATGCAAATGTACATACCCAAAGAAAGCCATCAGCCTGATGTCACTTGAATTAACACACATTCAGATGGCCCTCAAGGACGCCCACACACACACATGCTCTCACCCGCACACCAGCTCTCACACACACATGCTCTCACACACACAGGTTTTGTAATGGAAACACTTATTCAGAGATATCGACTGTGACGCAAGACAGCTGCTGTGATGGAGTTAGTAGGACTGTCAATCACTGTTGGATGGCTGTCAATGACTGACCTGCATGGCATTGTATGGATGGTGTCACTCACTCACACACACACTCACACACACACATACACACACACACACTAAAATACGCACACTTCTGTGCCGTGTAATTGCTACATTGTCTAGTGCCAAGCCATCTGGGACCCAGGCTAACTATGAGGTCATCACAGGGATTCTTATCTTCCTTGATTCTGGACACACACACACACACACACACACAGCATCCACCCCATGCTGGAGTGAAGCCGAGTCATCTATTAGCTCCCAGCAGCACAATACAGCAGCAGATTAGTGCCGATAGCATCGCTGGGCTTAGAGAGCAAACAAAGGCTCCTCTCCCTCACCCTGCCACAAGGCTCTCTGCGTGACTAACACACAGACACTCGCTTTCATTCTCCTCTATCTTGTTCCTCTTTCTCTCTCTCTCTCTCTCTCTCTCTCTCTCTCTCTCTCTCCTCTCCTCACTCTGACGATGTCACCCCCACCCCCCTTTCCCTCTCAATCTCTCTTTTTTCCATCTCCATCTTCCCTCTTCTCTGTTCCCCCCCCCCCCCCCCCCCGCCTCGCTTGCGCGAAAACAGACTTGGATGCAACCTTCACCTCCTCTCTGCTCATTAGAAGAGCTGACTACGACTGCAAGGTGTTGCTCCCCCGATCGCGCACCACCTGCTGGGAACGTGTCGGCGAGTGGCGGTGGAGGGGCGTGGCGTGGACACGTTAGAGGGCCCTGTGAGGCCTGTGGCACGGAGCCTCGGTCTTCCCAGAGTGATAATGACCTGCTCCTCATCATAGCACGGCGTTTGGAGGGCTGTGATGGAGGTGTTTACACCTCCGAGCTGGGACGCCCACAACCACATCTCGCACCTCTTTATTAATTTGGAGCTTGAATGACAATCAAAAGCAGACAAAATGATTGGTCTGGAGTGCCCCGGGTGCTGATTGGTGATTTGTATTTGGGCTTTTTTTTTCCACTAACAAATGTTAAGGGGCCATCTGATCTGATGGTGCTTCTCGAGGTGGTGGCCGCCTGGGCCAATCAGATCAGTTCACTTCAGGTAATCACTTCATGGGAACGAGGCAGAAAGAATCAGGAGAGGTTTTGTCAAAGAATCAGAAGAGATCTGATGATGGGTTGTGAATTATAGCAGGCCAGAGGAGGTGAGAGACTCTCCCAGGAACATAAACAGGTCTAGATTTGCCTGTGTGTGTGCCTGTGAGTGTGATAGAGAGACAGAGAGAGGGAGAGATAGGAGGAGGTATATATAGCAATAGAAAGAGGTGAAGGGTTAGAGACTGACAGAACAAGAGAGGGAAAGCGAGAGAGCTAAAAAAAAAGTAAGAGAGCGAGAGAGAGAGAGAGAGAGAGAGAGAGAGAGAAGGACGGGGAGGGGATTGGGAGGGAGCTGGTTAGCATACCATTCTGCTGATAAGAGAGGATGGGAGAGCAGCATCGTGACTCTGTTCTCAGGGGCCTTGAGCCAGAGAGGAGCAACCCCCAAACAGGGGGAATCTGAGAGTAAGCAGAACAACTGATAAAGACGCACACACACAGATGCTCGCGCTCGCGCTCTCCCACCCTTCCTCTCTCTTCCTCTCTCATTGTTTCTCCCTTGTTTTTCCTCCCTCCCTCCCTCCCTCCCTCCCTCTGTCTCTCTCCCGGTGTCTCAGTTCATCTTCCCCCGGTTACATCTTGTTCCACTTTATCAGCCCCGCTGGATGAAATATCGGAATCCCCATCACATCTGATTTACACGCAGTCACACTCACATTTCACAGCATGATGACCGTGGGCAGTCGTACAGCCGAGGATTCTTCGCCACGATCCAGATCGCCTCCTCCCCGTGAAACATTACCGAGCACGCTCGTTGACACGGTCGTCGCGTTCAAATCAGCGGTGGCGTCCGGATGTGTGCTGTCTGTCGACGCTCTTGTTTTCCGTCAGAGATCTACGAAGAATCTTTCGTTCTGGCTGTTTCCGGGCCCAGGTGTTTGCGGCGGCGGGCGTCGCCCTCCATCTATCACAGGTAGAGCTCCGCTATTAACTAAGCGTGGGAGACAGAGCATCCGACAGGCCTTTGGCCATGCTTCACACAGCGCTCGCAGCCCCCACCCCCTCCCTCTTCATCACCGCAGAACACTTTCCCCATCCAAAACAAATGGCCCCTCTCGAGGGCCCTGATGCATTCTGGGACGGCGATGGGGGGAGAGTCTCCGGGCTCGAGAGACAGAGTCATACAAGCGAGCGCTTCGGTGAACCGCAGCTCGGTAACAAAACAACAACAAAAAAAACCCAGACAAAGTCTCTACGCAAATGCGATGAAACTAATACACATTATCCTGGAAACCAGACTGCATCTTCAGCATAGTGTCAGACGACCATCAGGAAAGTGCTTCTAATAAGCCTTCAGTGCTGATGATGCCAGGTTAGGGATGGGCAAGGGATGCACTGCTGGTGGCGTATGAATGTTGCGATAGCGAGAAGCCATAGCACGCCTCATCTTTTCATGCAAAGAAACATCCGCCTAAGGCTGCTGAATCCAATTCCAACAAACCACATTTTGAATTAGTTTGAAAAGCCAAAAGGGCCCCGGGACTCAAAGACATTATACTAAATGGAAATAAAGATCCGGTATATTAGATGTGTTCAAGTTGGATCGAGACTCTTAGATTGACTCATGCCTGCCAATCCTGACCTGTTTTTAGCTGAGGAGTAGGGAAAGTGTTCTCAAGATAGAAAAGACAAGGGTGATATGAAACTTTGGCTTGGAAGGCTAAAGCAGACTGCTGGATCCTGGGCCATCTGATGAGGTATTTATAATCTTGCAGGTACACAATGAGAAGAAAAGTAACTGGTTCACATAGCAGACAGAAAGCCAGACAAAGCCTAAACTGAGGGATTCATGAAGGCTTACTTACACAAGGGATCCAAGGGGAACATTAAAGTAGACAGCGTGCTTGTTGTCCACTGAGGTTTGTGCTAAGTAACCTGCTAATCCCACCTCCCCTGACTTTGTGGAATTCTGTTTTCACTGGTCATGGCCAAGGTCTGTTTTGCAGCTCTAAGGTGAGGGTGATGATGAGGAGGATGAAGACGTCGATTGCTAAATCTCCTCAAATCGGACTCTGGCGCCTACAGCCTCCAGAGTACCGTTTGACAGTGCGTGTGCGGTGAAAGTGTGTTTGTGTGTGTGGTACATGGCAGCGTGCGTGCAGTGGATGAGTGTGTTGCAGATGAAGAGAGAAGATGAATAGTCAAATGCACTAGCTGCGATTCAGTGTGCAGACTTGGGTGCGTCGGCAGAAAGCAATTTTCAGATGAAAGACAGGCACATCACCTCATGGACAACTTTGGTCCTACGGATTTCTGACATGTCCCCTATACTTGATACTACTCCGCCCTAGGTTGGCATTAATATACCTTTTAACACATGGTGGGATAGTTGTAGCCTTGTGCTGACGGAAATCAGACCCAGAGCCAGCAAAGAGGCAACTGCGTGTGTTTGTGCAGTACGCAGTGGGTATTGCTATAAAACGGAGACAGAATCTTTTATATAACCTCACCTCCCGATGATAGTTTGTACAACGGTCCATATCTCTGCGCCGCTAGTCAAGGCCTGGCTGTCTGCTGTGACACCTTTGGCTATATCTTTGGTATGTGGTGATACGATATCGTTCGTTTGTGTGTGTTATACCTCTGTGTCTGTCTTGATATTTGCGTTGTGGCTGATGCTGTATCAATGTGTATGTGTGCCAAGAGCTCAGACTGTGTGAGGTCACTTAGACACCCCTCGACCTCTTCTCCCTGGATCCTTATTTATGTGGTGGATCGGTTTATACTATGCGTGTTGTAAATGTGTGGCTCGGTCGCTGTTGAAGTATGTGTTGTTTGGCTGGTGCTAAATGGTAGGTGGTAACAGATCGCTAGGGTTTAATTTTAGGATTTTAACTCGGTGTTGTCCAGACTGCTCCACAGTGGACTGATTGGTGTCAGGGCCTGCGGGAGAGCGCCACGGACCAGGAGCAGGACCCTCTACGATGTGAGTCTCGTGGAAGGCGTCCGATAGGGGGGTACTCTCCTCTGGACACGTGTTGAATGTGTGTAGGAAGTGTGAGTCAGATACGCGCAGACAGCTCTCTATAGTATACTTCGAGGCATCACTATGAATGTGTAGTTCTTAGACACTCTTATCTCTCTAACATTTATATCGGCGCTCTCACTTTATTCTGCCAGCTGCCACTCTCTGACCCTAATAAACACGTGTGCCTATCGTGACATCGCGCCTCTCCTCTGCGTCCTCGTGAGGAGACGCAGGTACTAGAAGTGACACATCGTCCTCTAATAGCACTGCTGTCCCAGATGAGTGCTGGCACGACATCGCTATAGATTTATGGTGGACTTCTCAAACGCGTCGCTCAAACGAGCTCAATGTTGCTTGTTGTCTGCTAAGATCTCAGCCTCAAGTGTACGAGTAATCTATCATTCCCCCGGGTTCCAATACCCTCGTAGCCTTTATGAATTAGTTGCAGTGCGCAACTGTAAAATTGTTTTCGGGGTTTTTTTCTTCTCTCCTTGATATATCTTGCGCCGCTTTCTTTATTTGGTGGACTCACATGGAAACACTGTGATTGTGGTTGTTTGTGTGTGTGTGTGTGTGAGAGAGAGAGCGAGAGGGTTTGTGTGTGTCTTATTAGAGACTTATCGTCAGATTGGCTGTTAGTTACTCTGCCCAGAACAACGTACACCTGCCAATCAATGAGTTTTTGGAAGACTTCATTTTGGCTGGAGCTGTTGCAGCAGTGTTTGTGCCTCCTGGTGTGAGCTTTGAGGTCCTCTGGTTCCCTATGGTGGTCATTACAGCAGTGCTCTACCACAGTAGCCAGTCACAAGGGATTCTGGGTCAGGGGGAATGGAGAGTGCTCAGGATCATATACCACGATTGGAGACTGATGCCTGGGGCTGAGTTCCAATCACTAGTTTGCTATCTAACCTAGTCCTCCCTCTCTAGGACAAAACCTCTTGATCTACATAATAACACAGGCTTTCTTGGCGAGTGCCAGCACCTTTTTGACTCGTCGCGTTGTAATGAAGTGGTAGTTTGTAATTAAATTAAACAAAAAGGTAAAAAGTCCATCTTCCAGGAGAGCGCTGGTTAAATTAGCGATATGCTCCTTCATCTTAAAAGCAAATCTCCCACGGGTCCTCTCACACACATGCTCCACAGTCTTCTGCACATACCTTGCCACAGAGGACACCCTAATGCTCGCTGCCAAAGCACAAGAGAGCATCAAGCATATGGCGGGAAAAAAATGTTCACGTAAAAATAGCGTCTCTCCGAGGAGAAACGAGCAAATGGAAGACTGCTGGGATTTCGGTGGGAGGAGTCGGTGGTGTCCACAGACTGCACTAGACATCGCTCTCCGAGGGCCACTGGCACGTGGGAGACACTACTCCATCTGGAGCACCGACGCATCCATCGGCCCCGCTAGCCGGCCCTCGCTAACATGAGATGAGACAAGGCCTTAATTAAAGCAGATTCATTTGGCTCGTTCCCGCCGAGATGGGGCGCCGTTGGTTACTCAACGGATCGTGGGCATGAAGAGTCTGTGCCTGCCCCCACTGAGGACTGGGAGGGAATCCAGAGAATACTGGGGAACGGGGAGGGGAAGTTCAGGAGAGAAGTAATTAAAAAACACCCACGTCTGTCTGCCTGGCTGACACACCTTGTGAACACTCCGCGAGCTACTCTTGGATCCTGCGAGTTCATGGAGGGCTAAGTCAACAACGCCGAGGGAACGCTGCCCCATGATTCACCCGAGAAGGCAGAGCGAACTACCTTGAAGGGTGAATAAGATACTAAATGAAAGCTATATCTCTGTAATAACTCCATCATTAGCTTCTTTGACGATGACTCGCTTTGTGCACGGCGCTTTGTAAAGTCCTCACGCAGGGGGAAGGAGAGATATCTCCTGTCTGCAGACATCAGAGACGAGGTGGGGGGAAGAGGGGGGAGGAGGGGGGAGGGCTGCGTGATGGCTGCCATAAAGAGTCGATGACAAAGAGAGATGAGAAATGGAGACAGACGAGCCCCCAGTCCAAAAGAAAAAGGGAAAAAAAGGAAAGGAGAGGAGAGTAGATGGAGGGAAACTAAAATACAAAACAAAAGTCCAGCCAGAGCTAGTCCTCCTCGTGTTGCACAGCCCGGCCCACACACACACACTCTGAGATTCCGTTTGAAGTCCGCCCATCGGCGTGGCGGCGAGAGAGGCGCGACCTCTGGGAAGTCGATCTGTGGCGCGGCGGGTCTCCAGTGTCCGTCCTCTCTCTCATCTACGGTAGCACTGCACCCCCCCCCAGCCCCCCAGCCCCGCCCAACTCACTCGATCAAGAGTCTGAGTCTCCGGCAGAGAATTCTGAGAATGACCGGATCACCTATTCTCTATACTCTAAATCTTCATCTTCCTAGCCATGAGCCCATCCAGCAGCCTTCGGATTAATCTCACGCCAACTCTAACGAGCGGCTAGGAGATTAACGAGTACACGCCAGGCTCCATAGAGACCACCCAGGCCTGCTTCAGAGGGGAAGCTAACCCTTCTCGGGGAGCTCATGCATAAGGAGGCTTGCTGCTAGTTGAGCGTTTTCCAGACATTTAGAGCAGAGCTGTTGTATTTGGCAGGACTGGTCCAGTCTCCCTACGCTGGTCAGGTGCAGTCGCCACCGGACATGGGAGATCTCCCATCAATCACCTGTTTGGTTAATTAAGCAGCGGGAGACCAGCCGGGAGCTCGTTGTTCTTTTGCGGATGACTGAAGAGAGAATAAGGGAGGACGGGGAGGACGGAGGGGGGGGGGGCAGGGGCGACCGGTTAGGGGAAAAAGAACAGAAAGAGGGAGGGCGAGAGAACAGGGGCGCGGAAGACGTGAAGGGGAGTAGATAGATCTACTTTTCGAAATCCTTTGTAAACGTTTGCCGCTCGGTTCACGCGTCCACTGTCCCTCCTCTGTCACTGTCATGTCAGAGTCGATCGCCTTCTCAGTGCTTTTGCCCCAAATGGAAGCAATACCTCATTGTGCACTGCTTTGAAACATGCAAAGGCTTATTTTGTCGTTGAAAGAGTCATTAATTGCCCTGGCAGACGGTGTGTGTGTGTGTTTGTGTGTGTGTGTTTGTGCGTTCGTGTGAGTGGTTGTGTGTGTGTGAGTAGAGTTCTCGTGAGGGTGTGCATTACCAGACTGCCTCCTCCTGTCTCTTCAGTATGATGGGTGTGTGAGTTCCGCCCAGCCCTGTGTGACTGAGCACCAGGGAAATCAATGCGGACCCTGCACCACCCCTCATTAGTGTCTGCTAGCCAACGCTGCTATCATTAGCATAAGTCCCTTCCTCAATCTCCCTGATGGACAAACCAATACAGAGGCGTTCTATTACTAACGCTAGTGCTTTCCTTGGATGAAGCTCGGCTTCAGTTCTAAACGCCACCAAGGCATTCCTCGGCTGTCAATGCACCCCTCCTGTCCAACCCATAATAGCTGTGACAATGACTCGATATATCTCACTAGATGTCATCTCCTTCCTTCATATCTCCCTCTCTCTCTCTCTCTCTCTCTCTCTCTCTCTCTCTCTCTCTCTCTCTCTCTCTCTCTCTTTTGCTCTCTTATCTCTGCATCAGTCAGTCTATTTACCTGCATTGGGCTTGGTGTTTCTTGACATGGGAAACAGCGTGGTGCCCAGCTATTGTTCTCGGGTAATAAAAATGTATTGATACTGGCATTCTAATTGTTTTCTCTCTGGGTGCACCTGCAGTACAGTACCTTGACGTACTCGGTTACGGTCCACGCTCAGACTTTTTATTCATTGGCTGATCTCGATTCATTTCAGACTTTCTTCCTATTGAGCTGTTTGTGTCTCTGCCCAAGGCAGGTCGATGCCCCCGGTCCAGTGCAAACCTCCAGTCAGCAAAGTTATTATACTGTCTAACTGGGTCATCGTGTCCGGGGCCTCCCTGGGTCCCCTTCTGACATCCCCTCCTTCCCTCAATGCTCTATTTAATCATGCCCGCTGGTGCCAGAACCAGGCCCGGACCCACAACCCTGTCCCATGGAGGAACAATAGACTTCTCAAAGAGCTTTGAGTGGCAGGGGGTGTGTGTGTCATATGGTGTGTGTGTGGGGGGGTGAGGGTCCCCTCAAGAATAGAAAAAAATGAGTCAGATGTGAACGCTGGGGGGCATGTCCTCGGTCATCACTGGTGCTGCCTCTATGGGGGTTTGGAGGGGTTCGGATTAGGGCTAAGTCTCAGGGCTAGAGCTGTATTAAGGTTTGTGTTTTGGAGTTACGGATAGTTTAAAAGATTAGAGTTTCTGGTTTGAGTTAGGGTAGAGGTTAGTGTTCCATTTAGGGAATACAGGATCGTGAATGGAAATGAAAGATGATTCCCCACAAGAATAGTAAAACAGACTTGCGCGTGTAATGTGTGTGTGTGTGTGTGTGTAAGGCCATCAACTTGTTTTGCAGACATTCTGCTCCCCTCCTAGCTTCCACAACATGCCCAGATCCCCAATCTGTCTCACAGATACCCAGGATATACTTTTGCTACCCCTGCTGTGCCCATCAAACTAGCAATGAACCGGCATTAAACTGGCATGAGACTGGCATTAGACTAGCGTGAGGCTGGCATTAGAGGGGCATTAGACTGACAAGATTCAAATGGGCGAGCACCAGGGAGGGACCCCTGGTAAGGCAACACAGACATACTGATGGGAACACAACAGAACCAATAGAACGACGCGAGAACAGGCAGATGTCTCTCCCAATCACGTCAGCCTGGCCTAATTCAATTCCATGGCGACAGGATTCAATTACATTTGATTAATTTTCAGCACAACTCGAACTCCATAGAGAGGGATTCAATTTCTCGCAATGCAATTTGACTTGATGCAATCTGATTCACTTCAGTTGAATGAATTTTTAAACTCAATATCTCTCTTCCCATCTCCTTGTCCTCTCCTTCCGCTTCACCAGGCCTCGCTCGTTGTTTCCTTTTAATCTCAGGAATTATGAGCACTGACGCCAAGCACACTCAACATATGACAGAATATACATGCCTCATGAATGCACCGCGTATTCACACCGCTCGAATAACTTAGCCCCCTAAAATCACATTCACACCACCTAAGCCAGGCTGCATTCATCTTCATGTCCTACAACTGGGAAATCCAATGAGGTATGCCTTACACCTTTGCATATGCTTTGCAAAATATCATCCCAGAAGTATCTCCGGCGGGATGAAAACAAGCATGTCCCTGCCAGGCTTCATGCACACCACATCTATGATGCTAATCCTGGCCCCGTTCTCCGTCTAGCGGGATAGAGTGCTAAAGGCCATATATGAAAAATCAAAAGCAGAAGAAGGAAATAAATAGCATATCCATAACATTGAGATTGCCCTTTGTACAATTCTGAGGGCCTGCTGACTGCAGTCGTTCTTTAAATTGATTTTTCATATGCACTTCCCTCAGGGGCCCATTCCATGCTCCTATACACACTCTGTATGTGTGTTCTCCTTCCCACTCTATTAATCAAATACCGCAATCAATTTCAGTGCATGGAGCAGAGACAGGCCATTTCTTATGTGAACAGCTTTGCATGTCTTTAATGGGACTTGTGAGTGGTATTACATAATAGGAACGGATTGTGTGTGCTAAGCTAT
This sequence comes from Plecoglossus altivelis, assembly GCA_036571765.1. NCBI lineage: Eukaryota > Metazoa > Chordata > Actinopteri > Osmeriformes > Plecoglossidae > Plecoglossus > Plecoglossus altivelis. Next base: position 10,439,401 of record BROE01000010.1, on the reverse strand, counting down.
TTGAAGAGGCATTTATTAGTATACCCAGGCATGATAGAAATGTGAAGTCAGGTGTCGGTGGTCGGGGGGTGTGGGGGAAGGGGGGGGGGTTGCAAGGATATGTACAAGTTGGGCAAGAATTGCTGCCAGCGCAAACGTCCCTCTTCACATGTCCTCTAACATAAAAATAAAAAATTGTTACGATTTCTACAAGTTGAGCGTCACAGCGTGTCCACCGTTTGTGAGTGTAGTGTCGTGTGTGCGTAGTGTTGTGTCGCGTCCGTGTGTGTGGAAACAAATGGCTTTGCACGTCTGCCCATAGCGTGGCTACAGACACTGAAGCACTGGAACATCTATGTGTCTTTGCTAACATTTTTACCACTGATTCAAGAAAGATCTTAATTATGGCACTTAACATCTTGCCGGATGGTCTCTGGTGAGCTCCGGAGAGCCTGAATTCTAATTCATTTCACTGAATACTTACCGAAAAGAGAAACCACGTAAACCTTCAAGGGTGCATAAGCAATTACGAGCCTTCTGTAGAGGAGTGAGCTTCTCTGATTTCGAATGCTAATGTTTTCCTCAGAGAAGAACTATGTGCTTACTGGCATGCATTGAAAAGAAGATGTCTGTAAAATATGGTGGTGAAGAACCAATATGTCTGCTAAGGCTGTCCATGCTATCTGGATGATGGGCACTTTAATAGTGAAAGAAGGAGAGGAGGAAAAACGAGCTCTATATTGAGCTTAAAATGTTCCCTCTTCACCAGTGGCGGACTGCGAGTTGTGACAAAATGATTTCTCTCAGCCAAGATATGCACACTTCAGAATAATCTTTTACTTGGATATGGCAAGGAACTCGCCACAAACCCAAAAGGACTAGAGCCATGCTATTGTTTCCAAGAACGAACATACTGTACAGGAACAACTATGGCATGCTGTGACAATCTTGGAAGAAACAACTTAAAGCATATTACTACTTTAACAGTACTGCTGATGATTCATTGATTAATTATGTTCAGAAAAAGAGATCAAACTAAGATGAGAAACATACATGTAAACATGTATAAACAGTGAGAGAGAGA
>BROE01000010.1:10361681-10437731 GCA_036571765.1 Plecoglossus altivelis | reverse complement strand
TGTTATCAGAGGAACCGGAACAGATAAAACTCCAATGAAAAGCTTTTTAGGCCAGAAAGCGAGGAGGCGAGCGACAGAGAGAGAGAGAGAGAGAGAGAGAGAGAGAGAGAGAGTCGTGCGTTATAGCACCTGAAAACTGTTAAAACGAGGACAGGCAAGAGCGCACGGAACATTGTAGATAAGCCAAGATAGGTCTCCTGCCGACGTGTACGGAACGTGGTACGACGATTACTAATATCCTCAACACCAGTTTGCAGCGCTCTACTCCCACCTGCCGTTCCGTGCAAGGAACCGGGGTTTGTGCCACAAACAAGTGGTACAGTACCTGGTCGTTTCTATCCGCGCGGCTGCGAGTTCATGGCCCGTGACCGGCTGGTAAGTTCAGAAGCAGCCATTTCCAAAAGATGCAGAAACCAAATACTATGGTGTAACTTGAGTAAATCTGATTATCGATAGTGATTGACGGATAGCATCGACCCATCTCTCTTAACCAGGCTCCCCAAACATATCACGAGGAACGCATCGGTGATAATAGGATATGGATAGTGGATTTGAGTAGAGTTCTAGACTTGCTTACGTGAATGAATTCGAGTCAGAGCACAGATTAATAACCTTCAAATGACAGAAACTTAATGCACTGCTTCAAATCTGAGACTCAAAGGATGTTGTGGTTTCTGGCTTCAAATGAAGGACAAAACACATGATCAAGTGCACTTTAGATTCCATTTTCATCAACAACAATCTCTAAAACAGCCTAGAGCATCCTAACCTCCCTCTTCATTATCCACGAATCAATCTCCAGTTAATAATCATATGGTCACACAGCAATTGGTGTCACGATTAGGAGTGCGCTGAAAATACACTCAGATCTAAACAGATCCATCAAGAAAACGAATGTCATGGTCTCCTCTCAAAAAAGCAAGCATTCCACCCCTTGAAATACGTGCTCTAACTACAAAACACAGCCGGCCAAACAATCCGCCCCTCTCTCTCTAGTCCCCTTCACCCAGCTCTGCTTAACAAACTGCTCCTGCAGATAGCGCATACATGGATGAGAGTGGGCGCAAACTACTTATCCTCCGAAACATATCAAGGAACCTTCATCCTTACCTTGACTGCCGCAGACCAGCAATCCAAGGAGATGGACGAGTTTGAGAATCATTTTCAGCAGGTTCGGCTGATGGACAGCTTCCCGCGTTCGTTGTGAGTTAGAAGATTTTTCAGTAGCTCAAACGGGAACCGCGACACTCTGCGTTCAGCCTCCGTCCTGAGGTCCGCTGGCGTTGGTTCTGTCGCTTCCACGCGCGCGCGCGCACTCGTTCCCTCCCTCGCTCGTTCACTTTTTACTCCTTCGCTGCCTGATTTTCTGCAAGCCTCACTCACCAGTGACCACTTAGCCGAAGAGAAAACTTGACTTGCCTGTGCCGCACATTGCTTGAAGATATAGTTGATGCATTAATGGCAGGTGTCCAGATGAACATGATGACAAGTGTAACTTAATCGACATACACTGCCCTACCTCTTTAACGCAAGCCAATATATCAAAAGACCTGGCTATACATTTAATGATTATGTTAGGACTCTATTGCATATGGAGTAATCCATTCTACTCTAGGAAAACTATTTTTATTTATTTATTTCAGGCACAGTAATGTGTTTTGCCATATACATTCATGTGCCTGTCATTCAAATATCTGCAACACTGTGTGATTTTTACACACACAAAAACATGCCCTGCATATTTTTTTTCTAATGGTTGATGTTGATGTATTCAGCTAATTAAAAGCTGTTTCTGCATGGCGTCTTCAGTTCCATACATTGGTGTATCACTATTTTAAAGGATTGTAATTGGGCAACTCCTTCAGCACTCAGCTGTTAAAGCTCAAAGCTTTTGTGCTCAGGAAAATGTGCATCTGTCTTTTGACATTGTACGGTAGAAATAGACGCGACTCTGCTCAGCATTCAGCCATAGTCTCTGTGGAATATCTCTGTGGAACATCCATTAACTCGTTTGACATTTTATGAACCAGCGTTTCTGCGAGTGAAAACAGTATCTACTTTTATCATTTACCTTGTCAAATAAAGGTTTGATGTTTATGTTCCCGTCCCAATATGGAACATGGTAGCACTTGTAGGACCACGACCCGTGCTGCTGCTTGTCTGTTGAACAAAGTGATAACAGGTTGTATTTCAAAGCGCCCACGCTAAGCTATGGCACTGTCTGTTTGAAAATAATCACGCCAGTCATCTGCCACCCCCTTATGTCATTGGCACCTCCATAGCATAGTAGTGGATGGATAATTTCTTATTTATGTAGATGTTGGCTCTCTGTACACATCGGCCATACTCTGGGTGTGAATAATGTAAAACCATGTAATGAACAATGCATGATGACCTCAAGAAACCTCACTAATCATTACTCATAAACTGGTGTTAAACTCGGAAGTGACAGTATAATTAGTCCATTCTACAAACAGAGTTGATGCCAAGCATTAAGCATTGCACTGTCTCCTCTGGGCATGCTGAGCACAGAGAGCTGGAGGGGAAATGTTGTTCGCTCAGTCCTATTTACCCAAACTAATACATGATTTACATTTTGTTTTGGTCCCATGATGTGTTTTCCATGTTTCTGGTGGCCAAAAAAGTCACGCTGGGACTGTTTTCCTGTGTGGGTTGGCCTGCAGAGACGAGGGTAGAAGACTACCGCGAGGCAACGAGCAACACTTTCGATTGATCAACAACACTCCTACTCGTTCATCATCTCGGAAGGGAAGCGAGCTGATCCAGGTTCAGCTCTGGCGTTGATTGGGATTAAATAGGTTTAGTGGGGCACCTGATCCAGGATCAGCCTTCTGCGATGGGTGAATACTGGCCTTAGATCTTCTGCCTCTCACAAGTCTATCTGCTCTCCTCCGTAAAGGCACCGTCGCTCAAGAATCCTTGTTCCCCTGGCAACCACTTTGTAAGTGTCTGTAATCAATATTAAGGGTTGGTGGTGGAGAAGGAGGAGAGGGTGATGGGAGAAGGGGTTGGCAGGGGGAAGGGGGGGGCGGTATTCTTTGGCTTTTCTTTGTGCTATGCCGTTACTTGTGTCTGCCACCCGGAGGGGCTCTCTGTCCCTGTTGGTGGAATTAAACAAGGAACCAACGATGACTGTAATGTTTGGCTGTTCTGGCGAGATTAAAGGCAGCTTCCTGCAGGGCTCTCCTCCTCTCCTCCTCTCCTTTCTGGAGTCATTCTCTCGAGCTTCCTCTCTGTGGCTTTCCTCTTCTCTGTCTCTTTGCCCTGGTGCATTTCAGGTGTGGGCGTGTGTGAGAGTCAGTCTCCGGCTTTTGTCTCTGGTCATGGACATCGCTGTGTGGAGAGAAATAAAACTCAGCGTTCTTGCAGTGTGGACACAGTTACGTGCGTTGAAATGAATCCCATTTTTCTCAGAGCCACAAAACCACATGCAGTATGACAAGTCAATAACTTACCGAATATCATCACATACTCTTTGAGACAATCCAGGGCAATGTCCCAGTGTTTCTCTTATGACATTTTTGTTGTTTTACCAGGATGGGAGAAACATCTCCATCTCTCCGATCGAACAACCACTCAGTTGAGGTCAATACGCGCGGGTGTGGAGGAGAGGATCAAGACGCATTCTCAGGATACCCCACAGATGCTTAAGCCCTGATATGAGGGTGTGGGGGGGGGGTGGCTGGCTGGGCTGGAAGAGCCATTGATGTCAGCGGCACTGCAATTCTTCTTACCTGGTTCGGCACGAACCAAAGAAAAGATGGCAAACTCTACCTTGTCCAACATACATGAGGTGCTTGAAGATAGTTGTGTTTATTTGGGATTGAGTGTGACCTTGAGTATGAGAGTACACTCTTTGCCTGGAGGAAGGGAGCTAGATGTTCATCTGTGTATGTCAAACAGCTACCCCTGCTGGCAGGCCCCCTGGCAAGCACCTGAGCTACCTTCATGGCTGACTGAGAACACCTTGCACAAAGCCACCTCTTCCCCCCTAGCTTTTTCATCTCACAAGGGTGTCATGTCATTTGAGGCTGCTCTGGAGAGGGCTGCAAAAGAATTCATCCACGTTTTTCTTTTTTTTATTATTATTATTTTTTTTTACAAGACCTTTCCCCACTAAGGCTAAAAACAGCCAGCCAGTGTTTACCTCTGGGAAGAGAGTTAGTCATTTGCCAGCCTTCATATCACACTATCAGAGCCCAGCCACGAGGCAAGGCAAGTGGTTTGGGCTTTGTAAGTTGCACAGAAGAGGATGAAAAGATGAAGACATAAGATGTTTCTGCATCCATTCAAGACAGACTGCAGAACTGATTAGTGAGCCGACACAGGAGAACACGCTGGTGTGTTCCCACGTCGTGCCTTGAAAACGCCTCCCTGCCGTTCCATGAGCACGCTAGTGACCATAAGCTTATTTAATTCGGGCACAGGAATATCAAATTGATTAATGAGACGGTATTAAAGGAGCTTTAACTAACAAATTAAGATGAGCTGTGGTTCTGGAAGGCGTTCTTTTTACAGATCGCTTCTCTCCTCTGCCAAATCATCTGCGTCTTACGGTCTTGGCCAAGAAATACTTTTGATTTCAGACATCTTAGCTTCCTAACAGTTTCCAATCTGCAGTGCTCTCTGAGTGTGGGTTGCATTTTGGTTTGTCATCAGTAATGTTTGTGTGTCTGAAGAAACAGACATGGTAGACACAGTTATGTGATTGAATTACCACAGGGCAGTGTTCTGAGTCAGCAGATCATGTGGATAGAGTGGAATCACTAAAGCCCTTGCTTATGAAGCATACACACACACCTACACACACACACACACACACACACACACCTCTCAATCCAAACCACTCTGCAACAAAACCAAAGTAACAACAAAATACTTCAACATTCTGGATATTTGAAATCTACAGACCTAGACAAGGTGGCCTTGAAAATGGACAGCCCGAGTAAGCCAGCCTGGATTCATGTCTACTTAGTGGAAACACTTCACTGCATTAGATCCCAGTACATCATCCTCTTCAAAAAAAAGTAATGGGGGAGAAAAAAAACAAGAGCCTAAGCATAAATCAAGTCAGAACATTACTCAGCATTACTCAGAAACAGCACACGCAAACATTACTCAGACACACTCTCGTACGCTCTCATCCTCTCACAGAACATCCTGCTCTGCTCTGTTTGTCCCATCCATCAGGTTGTAGTTGGTAGGAGTTTATTCTAGACCTGGTCAGAGTTCTGCTTCTGAAGGGCCATTGGTGAAGCTGCAGTCTTCATGGCCGGACGCTCAATTTTTTTGTAACACTCCCAGCTGTAATCTCCTGTGACACGGCGAGAGGCTTCGTGGTCAAACCCCCATTGGCGCTCTCATTAAACTTCATTCTCCTCTGCTCCCCGCTTGAAAATTGCCTTCCGCGCGCCATGCTGGGTGAGGGGCCGAGGGTCAGGAGATTATCTTCTAATCCCGTTAATCCATCCTCACATCACCACCGGATTATTTTCTCCTCACAACTGAACAAGCCACCGCCTCAATTAGAAAGAGCGAAGGCTTGAGGAAATGCAGAAAAATTGGACATCATGACAGATCTTCGAATGCTGTAGTGTGGTGTGTGTGTGTGTGTGTGTGTGCACATGTTTGAAGGTTAAGACTCAGGCCAACGGTCTGGAGGGAGGGTCGATGACCTTCACGGGCTGCGATGACAGCAGTGGTTAAGGGAGGACAAAGGGACGAAAGACCTTGACCTGCGTCTTCTGATCTTCGTCAGAGAGGCATCTTCAAGCCCTATGATCAAGACAGACCTCCGTGGCCTGGAGCGCGTGGCGGCCACACCTTGCGGCTCGCGCTTGTCACTCTTACACTCGTGGATTCGAGATTTGTCGAGTGTAGGAGCTGTGTGTGTGTGTGTGTTGGCTCCCACTACATTAGCCCTGCTATTAGCCTTGTCAGAGAGATGAGGCAGAGGTCAGTCACCTCTTAATAGAGGACTCTGTGTTGATAATACATCTATTAGTGGTCCGTCAGATTATGCTCATATCACTGAGGGTCTTGGGATCGCAGGGCAGAGGTGAACGACAGCAGCGCGATTTTGACTTCCACAAAGTTTCTCGCAGAAAAGGTTTTGAATCTCTTATTATCCACTCAACTCGACTCTGTATGCATTAATGTGCTATTTCTGTGGTGGCACTGTGCGATTTGCTGAATGTTAAACAAGGTAACTTGCAAATTACACGCATAAGTCATCGCGATGAATTGGATGCATTCAAAGCCGTAGAAAACCTGGTGCTGACACGTGAAAAGCTTTAGACTTTCCATAACAGGGAGAGGTCACTGCAAAGTATTGCTTAATGCTGCTGCTCTCACAATACTTTTAGCGTCAAAAATATCTGAGCAACTGTCAGCATGCATTTTCAAAAAGCGTATGAAGACATTTCAGGTCTAATACAATGTTTCAATGGGCTGCAGTCTCAAGGACAAAATGCAAGCAAGACCTACTGTATGTCACACGTTCTTTTAGCAGCGAAAGACCTACTCCTTACATGTCTGCGGTGGTGACGCAAGTTCCTTGGCTGACAGTTGGCAGGTTAGACAAGGGGGTGCGGACGGAGCGAGCGGGGGGGGGGGGCAATAGGATGGAATCTACTGAATTAAAGCTTGGATATGGATGACATCCTTCTGAATAGATCAGCCTTTCAATCTCTTTGACCTTCAGTGTGTCAGGGCCAGCCAGGGCCAGGTGACCTTTGACGTGCTCCGCTACACTTCTTCCTGTCTCTCTTATCTTCCTTTGGGCAAGATAATACCTCTTTTCCATCCTCACTCCTCACGTTGTAAATAAAACTGGATTTTCTCTCATATCAGGGCTTAGGACGCAGTCATGGAGATAGCAGCGATTTAAGGGATTGCCGTGTGTGTGTGTGTGTGTGTGTGTGTGTGTGTGTGTGTGTGTGTGTGTGTGTGTGTAGATACGCCTGTGTGCCTATGTGTTATGGCTTGGGTTTGAGTGTGCAAAAGATAGAGGGGGCGAGTGTAGAAGGAGATATTTCAAGGTTCCAAACAGTCTCCCAGAATGTCATGATCCTTCCTATACAACAGTAGGCATGTTATATATGCGTATATGTGTGTGTCTGTGAAATACTTTTTACAACACAAGCTGTGACACTCAACACAGACAATATGCTGATAAATATGACATGTGTTATATATACATCCATATATATATATATGTAAATGCTTGTATATAATAATTATTCAGGACGGTCATCCATCCTAAATTGGACAAAACCTTGCCCCCTGCTTACCATAAGGTGTTGGTATGGCTGTAGCAGTAGAGGAAAATACACCAGGGCAGACATGCTGAGGTACTTTTCTGTTTCCCTGACAGCTTCCGCCCCTCCCCTCCGTCAAGTAGGAATGGCAACAGGATGGGGATGAAATACTGTACCTCTGGGCCTGCCCCTTTCTCAACCTCCTCCCAAAGCCATCCATCTCACTCCCCTGTCTCTGCATTGGCCGATGGATCGCCATGATTGAATTCCCTCAGTCCCTGACTGATCCGGGGGTGTTAGCTCACCTGCTAGCAACAGGCTGGCTATATCCTTTATACTTAAGAACAGAACAATAGCTGGACATGGATGCATCATGTGGCTGGAAAACAGCCTACATTAGCATGGACAGCAGAATATACATGGTACCTGTATGTAAGTTGTGATTGGAGTGTCGGTATGGTGTCTCCAAGCTAGGGAGGGTCTGAGATTGAAAGAAAAGTGCTGTAGTCTACCTGGTGACTAGCCTCTGTGTGGACTGTCTTTGTTCTCACACCAGGCATAGTGCTGTGAAGTGAGCACATATTGTGCAGGTGCTATAGATTCCCTTACCCTCTCCTTGTACCTGAAATCGCTTTATCTCATGTTAGCTGTTCTTCTGTGCTTCTTCCTCAAAGTTGCTCTCCCTTTTTGTCTCTTGTTCATGCTCTCTCTCACTCTCATTCTCTCTTTCTCGGTCTGTCTGTCTGTCTGTCTGTCTGTCTGTCTGTCTGTCTCTCTCTCTCTCTCTCTCTCTCTCTCTCTCTCTCTCTGTCTCTCTCTCTGTCTCTGTCTCTCTCTCTATTTCTCTCTGCCTGCCTGCCTGCCTGTCTGTCTGTCGGTCTGTCTGTCTCTCTATTCTGTCTGTCTATGTCTGTCTCTGTCTGACTCTCTGTCTCTCTCTCTGTGTGTCAGTCTCTGTCGGTCTCTGTCTGTCTGTCTGTCTGTCTGTCTGTCTGTCTGTCTCTCTTACTTTCTCTGTCTGCCTCTCTTTGTCTCCTTCTTACACACTCTCTCTTGTACTTTCTCTGTCTGTTTCGCTCTGTCACTCTCTCACACCCTCTCTCTCCTACTCCATGCTGTCCCTCCTACATCTCTCTCACACACTCTCTCTCGTAGTCTCTCTATATTGCTGTCTCTTCTCTTTCTCTTCCCCTCTGAAACAGACACCACACTCACTCCCCGACAAGCAGGCCCTGCCCATAATTTATCCAACACTAAAACACTTGTTATGCAAACCGCTTATTAAACCGGTGAAGGGGAGGATCGATAAACCATTCTTTATGACCACTGCTTAAGAAAATCTGTTCAGAGAAAGACAATGTGCTGGGTGGCCGTGATTTATGAGCTTCTGGGGTCAAAATTAATTTACTGATGTGGACGTGAGAAACGCCAAGCCGATAAAACGACAGCAGCAGAGATTATGAATCAGCCCGTGTGGCTGCCTGTAACCATAAATATTAAACATATCATAAAAGGCTTAAGAGGGATACATGAATTATAATGATTATTGGCACAGGGGATGAAAAGGGAGACTGCAGAGGTACAACAGAAAAGGACAGAGCTTGATGCGATGTGACCTTTGGGGGCATTGTGGACATTCATTGCTCCCTCCCTCCAAACTACCTCTTTTCCAGGTGTTGTTCGGAAAACAATAAAGCAGCGTAAACACTCCACGATGGTGAGTCATGCTGTTCGAGAACGTCCTGAATCAAACCACTCTACCTCATAACCACGGCCTTCCATCGATGGCCTACCGAGGCTACAAGGTAGCACATATCTCCTTAATTCCTGAAATGTGCAGCAGAATTGCTCTGTTGGAGATGTAATTGGTTTATTGTAAACCCCAATTTCATCAAGTGCTGAGAGCCTTTTAAATGATGTTTTGTTGAAAACTAATTTCGGTTGCCAGCGACGAGTCAGTGTGTTCCATGTGAATCGTAATAAGAAAAGCTTTTGTCAAAAAAAACCCTGTAATGGATCAACAGAGTGCCATTTATGGGAATTTTACAATCAATGCCAATTAAGGATGCGCCACATGATTATTGGGTATGGTTGAAATTAGAACATAGACATGATTGGGACAATATATCCTTGGTGTTTTGCGATCAACATATTAAATGCATCTTCATCGTAAAAAAAAGTACGTATTAAACTTGTTCACTTTTTTCCAGGGAGGAGAGTGTGTGTTTGATAGTGGCCGGGGAGAGGGCGGGGGTGTTAATGATATGTCTTATGATAAGTGGCAGCGAATGACAAGTAAAGGATGTGGGGTGTGTCCTGCTTTTATCCCTTAGCCTTTTTCACAGGATGGCTTCTCTAAATGACATTTAGGCGGATGAAAGCTTCTGTGACAACAACAAAAAAGGGAGAGCTGTAATAGGCTTTCACTGGCCCAGCAGGAAGGAAGTGTTTTAAAATGGAAAAGACGGTCAAAGAAAAAAAAATCAGACCTTGTAATTAGTGTGTCCAGAGTTGAGTGTAGTCAGATGGCACGGACGATGCTGTGTGCCTACTCACGTTGTCCCCGACTGATTACGAAAATCTGTGAATGTCATGGACACCGCTTTTGCTTTCTCTCCTTCATCCGCTTCTCCTCTCTCGCCTTGCTTTCTCCCTCACTCTTGCTTGCTCTCAGTCCTCTGCCTTGCCCCCTCTGTCCCCCTCTCTCTCTCTCTCTCTCTCTCTCTCTCTCTCTCTCTCTCTCGCTGTGTGTGTGTGTCCAATTCTCTCTTTCATACTCCATATTTCTCTTTCACACTCACATCTACACACACACACACACGCACACTGCACCTGAACCTTGCATCATATTGGCAGATATTTGTCCTCCAAATCCAATTGACTTCATCTTCATACAGGAAAAAAAAATCAACATGCCGAGAGCCTACAGCCCTGGGCCTCGTGTTGGGTCGACCCTCATTACTGTACTGAATAGCACAAGCAGGTTCAATCGGGGAAAGAGGTTAGTTGCTTTTCCTGGAGGCAGGGCCATAGGTTGTTAAAACAGAAACCAGTCTGCCTGACCGACATTTATGTGCGAATGAAAAGATGGAAATGGTGTTCGCAGACAACTATATACAGTTACCCCCAGACAAAAAAGGACAGAATTGAAATGACTGGCAGCAGCAGAGTGGTGTAGATTGGTCTGCATGATAAGGGTTGGTCTTTTGTAGACATGTCAACAGACATCCTCCGCTCATCACCCTGTGGTTAGCCCTTCACAGCCCTGTGTCTGCAGAGAGAAAAAAAATCACTATATCTGAATAAGGGAGATGTCATTTTCTGATCTCCCTTTTGTCTTCTTGACCACACAAAATTGCATTTGCACAGACAATGATGAATGGTGCGTCGGGTGACTAACAGGCACCGACGCTTGTGCAGCAGGTGGGTGAGGACTCGTTCCAGCTTCTCTGTTGCAGCTTCACCCATCTTCTCTGCACGGGTAGAACCATCAGCTGCATGTATCCGTGCAGTTTGATTGGTAGAAAGGGGATTTAGACTTCAGATGGTATCATCGGTAAATGAATTGCACAAATTTTACCAAAAAATGAAAATGAAAATTGCAGCAAAGATTCGGGCCACAGGCTGGCCAAGAAAGCATGTTCTGAAGAGGTTTATCAAAGCAGACCAGTTAGAGAAGCATACTCCTGACTTGGCTGGAGATTCTAATAAATTCTTTTTTGAACAAGATTGGAGAAACTCTCGTTATGAGTACCTAAGTTGATTTGAATTCATATTTTCCCCAAGTGCTCTTTAACTTTGAAAATACTCCTAAAGGAGCTGCAATCTGGGAACTTACAGATAAAATAACGAATATAAGCTGCAAGCAGCAATGGCAGATTCCTACTCCAAATTGCAAAATAGTGTAAAATTGTCATATTGGAGGGTTAAACTAAACTGCCGACAAAGGAACCATAAAGTTACAACTTTCATCCAAAATGCACATCTCTGAATGCGTCCGGATTTCCATCCACCATCTTTTATATTCTTAATGCAATACTCTAGCCAACTGAATCTCAAGAACTTTTTGCAATTTTTGTAAAGTGTGTTTGTGTGAGTGCGCTGAATTGGAATACACTGCCAATGCTCTCTTACAATATCAAACAAATGACAACTTATACATGCAAAAAATCCATTATGCTGGAAAGATGTACCGTGATCATATCCACAAAACACAACAGTTCAGGAGCTTATTGTGCAGCATTCCCCTCAGTGAAACATGAGCTATGGTTAGCACTGCAGCCATACAGCTGCAGGATGCTAAATGTAGCCATCTTGCTTTGCAGCGGCTAACAGTGCCACTTAACAGAATATCAGCGTGTCATGAGATAAATAAATACTAAAGATGAATCATTGATTCCTGAAAATATGACTGGCAAAGTATTTGAACCTTTGACTTAGTATCTACTAACTCTTAGTCTTACCAGAACAACTATGAATAAAGCAGACATGTGTCATGCAGATATAGCATAAAATGAACGACCGGCGTCCAGAAGGCTGATATATTGTCCAGATACAACAGCTCTGGAAAAAGTTCGACCACAACTCCCTTTTCTTTCCTTTTCCAATAATGTTGAGAAGGAAAGTTTAGAGTGAGGAATAGAAAGGTTCAACTTGCAATGGCCTCTTCAATTGAACCCTTCTGATCCTCACTTTAAGTCTTCCTTCTCAACGTCTTTCCGGAAAAAAAAGAAAAAAGTGTAGCATTCTCTTCTTTTTTTCCAGAGCTGTAACAGCAGAAGAATAGCCAGTGTCTATAAGGTTGACATCTTGTCCAGGTATTGTGTCTGAGAGAGATGTAATGGTCCCACAGTAGATTTGTCATGCACTATGAGGGCAAACCATCTGATATGTCTTTCGGAATGGAATCTAATGGCAAATAACAGGGACATATTCGCCCAATACACCTGTAGTCAGATCTGTGTGCTATTGCTTACAGGATTCCTTACCTGCTCTCTCCATCATTTTCAGTGTTGGTTCTACACCTTTTGGTGCGAGCTGCTGTCAATTGTAGATTAGGGACAAAATAAGACATTCCAAAAATGCATAATAAGATCTTTTTTTAAGACCCTTATTGAGACTGTTTGCCACGTTGAGATGAAATCCCTGGATTCTCAAGGGACATTCTTGCATTGGGACTGAGTATTTGAAGGGCATCACATAATCTTCCTCCTTATCCACCCGCGTTTTTTTCCTAACTGATTTCTCATTGTGGGAAAAAAGCAGGGACGTCCCTGACACCGGAATGTCACATTTGTATTAAAAGTGAATCGTGATGGCATCAAAGGAGAGCATATAATAAAATGGAAACGTGTTATTGGTTACTGGATAAAAAGGTCTCCAAGTCCGTAACATAAAGATTGAATGTGAATACAAAAGAAGGTTGGTGTTTTGCAGCTCGGAAGACGTGCTATTCGTTCTTTCCTGTGGCTTTCTAACTGCTGGTCAAAGTGTCACCTATTAACTAGGTACATTTCTATCCCAAAGTTCAGAGGCAAAAAACTCAGCCTGGCCACACATGCAATGTCTGAGTTCATCTGCCAGATGTCAGGCTGTAATTGGCCAGCTAGCCAGCAGACCTGCCTGGGGGACCAATGAGAAGATGGATGTCAAAAAGCGAAACCTCAATGTGATCGCCTGACCGGATGCGGGGCGACCTGATGGTTCTGTGCCACACTTGGTCATTTGGCTTGTTCCTACGGTAAAGCCCTCCGAGAGAGGAGGACAGAAAGAAACAAATCAATAAACCATCTGTACCGGCATGAACACAGTGAGGTTAAACCTTTACAATGTGGCTACAGATTGATGTAACTCACATCAACAGAGACACAATCAGGTTAAACCTGATTCCCAATGTAGACACTTACACACACACACACACACACACACACACACACTCACTCATTCACACAGGGGTACAGTAAATGTAATTCCCACTTCTCTGCAGGGCTGCTGCTGGTGCAGGTGAGAGTGGAGGGAGAGGAAAAGAATTCCCCAGTGGCTTGGCCAGCCAGATTAGTCTGGTCTGCCATCTCTCTCTCCGCCAGTGGGGGATAGAGAGGGTCACAAATGACTGCAGTGGCCAGACGCTCGTATTTTACCTTCTCATTAGCAGTAAAGGAGCACAGGGTAATTACTCTGTCAGAGTGGCAGGCCCACGCTAAGGACGTCACCAAGCTCAAAAAGGATGAGATGTGGGTTTTACTGCCCTGAAAACTCCAGGCAAGAGCCCTGCTGGGGACAATGCTGCCCACTGTGGGAGTGGGAGAGGTGATGGGGGGAGTGTCAGTTATGTATACATGTGTGTTATATGTGCGTGTGTGTCATTACCCATTATGCATTCTGTTGTGTGTGTACTTTTGTGGCCTGTGTAGCCCCAAAGGAAACAACTATTCAAACACAAAGCACATCCTTCAATGAAAACGTTGGATGGAGCTGATGCACAAACAGCCTTTTACATCCGCCAATTAGCTTCACACAGCTGCCTGGTAAATGGTAATGTCTTGGGGGGTAGAGACTCATGCACCACTGCAGACGTCGAGGCTATGGGGAAATACAACACCAGCCAATTGTTTTGATATCTGTGTCTGGCATGCAGACACACACACACACAACAAACTTGTTGGGAACCAAATGCAAATGTTTTGGAGTAACAAACAATGTTTTGAACTGTTTTGAAGAAGTTAGGAAAACAGAGCGATCAAGAAAGAGAGTGATAAAGAGAGAGAGAGGGACAGAGCGACATAGAGGGTGGGTAAATGGAAGAAAGAGATGAATGATTTGGATGGCAGATTGTCTGCTTCTAATCACTTAGTTCTCTTCCCCCATTGCTTTTTTTCTGGAACCAATCCTCTGACAGCTAAAGACTGTGTGTTTGTTCTGCACGACTTAATTATACACATCTCAAAAAGTGGTGCCTGCCAACAGGAAGAAAGAGATGATACATGTTCTCATCTCCAACTGCACTTCTGTTACTTCAGCCAAAAAGGCAGAGTGCACCAACTCTCTTCAGGGACCAGAATATGCCACCGCTCCAAGCGTCTTCTCAGATGACCTTGTCACCCGCCCTCAGCGGAACTTTGAATGACGCACCTCAGAGCCGGACTAATGCTGTCATTACCATTATTAATGCGACATGACACAAGTCGTTGGCACACATGACACTCACCCTCCGTCAATGACTAATAGCTCTTACACTGTTGTAATGGTTACGCTCCTCCGGTCCCGCTGTTGGGAACTCGAGCGTCGGAGATAGTTCTACTGACAACACGGTGACAACGTCGCGAGCCGAGGCGTCCCCCGCAAGATCCCAGGCTTATGTGGCTTTACCAGAGACCTTTACCAGATTGTGGAACGTACAACTACTGCTGAACCGGGTCTAGTTAGGAAATTACAGCCTTTCTGACTGAACGAGAGAAAGTGAAGCTGACCTTCAGTATTTTTACAGTGATAGTATTAAAAAGCTCAAGCAAGGCTCTACTTTTATGGGCAAACCTTCCCAAGGTCTGCCGCTTGGACCGACCTGATGGATAGTACCGGGTATAAATCTCACCTTCACGCCAATTCCCATCCACCACAGGGCACAACTATGGATGTTCACTGTAATTTGGAAAGGTGACATGCTTCTGTACTGTATAAGTGTGTGTGCGTGTATCTGAGAGAGAGAGCTAGAGAGAGAGAGAGAGAGAGAGAGAGAGAGAGAGAGAGAGAGAACGAAAGAGAGAAACAGTGTGTTCTATATCTGTGATATAATTCATAATTCACCTAATGCTTTGGCACAAAAAAAACATTGTTGTCATAATATTTTGGCAACATTGAAATAGAAAATTATAGAGTGACAGCAAGAGAAAACCAGATGTGTTCCATGTAGCGACCAAAGAACCAGAATGACGTTACGCGTTTGAGTGTTTCTCCTCTGACACGTTGATGATAGAAATGCTGGGATAGGGAGGGCGGTGTGGGCGTCAACAGATAGCTTAGCATATCCAATCCAGCCGTGTCTGACTCCGGGGTGAGCAGGAGGACAGGGAGTTTGGCAGCTCTGGTTCCGACCGCCCTGGGTCTCACTTTCATAGTGAGACGGCCTTGTCATTCTGGGGTATAAGCCCTGGTGTGTCATGACAGCTTAATAATTCTAGCCACAAGCACAAAGCAGGCCACTGTCTCTGAAAATGTGCGGACCTCTAAGAGGATGTTCCATTGGCAGGGGTGGACAGAGCTTCGGCTGTCGGTTTCTGACAGCAGATATGATGTAGCCGCCTGTCAGAAAGTGTCGATGAAGATGAAGTTTGGGAAGCCTCACCGCTGAACAAGTCAAACACGCCAACCATGGCTGACCTTTAATTTAGGAGGGTTGGTCTAGATGAGGCCAAAAGCGCCAACGTTTTGCAACATTAAAACCTTTGAAATGTCATTTTGTCATAATGCCACCGGTGAAGTGAGAGCTGCCATGGGAGAAGAAGACAAGGTAAGGTTGGACAAGGTGGCGCAACGTTAAAATGTGTGAAATATGAAGATGTATGGCACCCTGGCTATAAATTATGCATGGTAATATCTCCCTGAAGCATGCTTTTGTATCTCTTCTAATTGCTCTGAGTAGTGTGGGAGAGAGATGGAGGGTATAGAACCAGTGGAAAGCATAATCACCGTCTGTTGTCAAGGTCACTCACCATGTTGCAAACCCATCCATCAAGACTGAGATCCAGTTCACACACCGGTGCGAATGAAGTTGTTGGCCCTGCTTGAAGAGGTTCAGTCATCTGTTAATTGTTGCAATAGGCAAAATAGATTTTAGTAGCTCAACGTGGGAGTTAGGGCACGTTGATTGATACTCAATCCCTCACTCACCTCATTAAATTGTCCAGAGTTTCGAATTTGATGTGCGGCTCGAACTGTTGGACAAGAACCAAATTGACATTTGACAAGCAGATTGTTTCTATTTATGTCAATACATTCGTAGGTGCTGCTTTTGCACCAACAATGCAAATAATGATGATTAGGCAACAAAGTGTTTGTTTGAATGTTGTCGAGAAAGAGAGAGAGCGAGCGAGCGAGGAGGAACAATGTTCTACAATCAGAGATACTGATTGTAGGCACCGCCAGGGTAGCCCAGAGCATCAGTCTCTGGCCCAAGATGACACCACCTCTACTTTTTCCTGATTGTTAAAAAAGGGAGGACATTTCAGAAGGTTCACACCCCTACTGGCAGACACACACACACACACACACCCACAAACACTTCCTAGCTCACAGCAGAAAGGTGTTGGGTTCGATTCCCGATTTAATGTCATAACGCTGGCCTCTCGCTACCATGTGCAGTGGTATATCTTCAGAATTAATAACCTCAGGGTCTCCTTCACAGCAAATTCTAAGAAAAAATCCTTAGCTGAGTGTGGAAAGGACTGCTGGTCTAACTGTTCCTGCGAAACTGAGAGCTAAAGTATACATAGATTTGTGCAGCTGCTCCAATAATGTGCAAAAACTAATCTTATCAGCTTGATGTCCCTGAGTTCATCATACAAACACATCCCTCCTCCTTCCTCCCTCCACCACTTCCAGAGTCCCTTTTTGAACATAGAGCGTCAAATAAAAAATAAAAAATCAATGACCTGATCAGGTTCAACTTCTCCATGTTTTCTCTGGCACAGTATGTAAGAAGAAACGTCAGAGGCTTCAACTGTACGGTCTAGCAGGGCGCTCAGCGTGTGCCCTAATGTCATCCATTTACCATGCATTGCATTATGAGAGTAGGAGAAAAGACACGCTATCTATATTTCTTTTCACAGCACTAGAACTAGTTGCCAAGCAACACTGCGAGGTACAGTTTTAGAGGAAACAATACAAAATACCCAAACAATGGGGAAATAACGTGTTCGTGCTGGATTGTCTAAAGTGCGCGGGCGCTATTACTGCGTTATTTGACCAAAGGCTCGGTCGTCGGTGAAGCAAGTGTCAATTCTACTCGAGTGACGGCCCTAATTATGGGTCGAGCCAGAAAGATTCTCGCAGGTTTCCTTTCATGTGTTGCTCAAGAGCTGCACCAAAAGCAAGCGTGCAAAATGGCAGAGAAATAATTCCGCTGACGGAAAGTCTGCTTCCGTTTACGCCTAATATCAGCCTCCCTCCAGCAGACGAAAGTGACCAGTCAAATTTACTGAAAAGATTCTGAACACGAGACAGAAGGTAACTGAAGGAGCGGAGCACGGTGCCATACACAATGCCAGGCGGGCATTTTTCCTGAGTGCATATTCAATGTCTGCATCAAGAACACTCAGCACCACAGATCATTAAACCACCAAAGGAAATGGACTGAGAAGAAAACAGGCAAACATCATTAAACTGCCATTTTTGTGCCTCTTTATTTTCGCTCTGTTCTGCGATTCTTCTGAAAAGACGTAGGCTGCATTATGAAAACAACCTCTGCTGTGTTAAGCGCTGGGTAATATAAAAACGAGTTTGTTTTGTACTGCAGATTGGGCAGAAAATTAGACATGGGTTTTGTTGTCCACTGCAAACATCACATGAGTTTCTATCGCTGACTAACAGCTGTATTCGATACTGTGAGTGGGTGATGCTTTCTCTGGTCTCATAGACAAAACGGCTCAGCAACAATTTCATGTAACACACATTGCATAAGAACATTAGAAACAAATCAATTTCTATGATGTTTTCCAATAAAACTCTCACTTTATTTAAAAAACGAAACCAGCCAATGTACATAAGACTACTGTACTGTGGATGAATGTTGTTTAGAGGATGTGAGATTATCCTTTTGGGGTGATAGATGACTTTAAGTGATTGGACGGAATAGAGATGGTGAACCAACTTGTCGTGCGGCCATACAGTGAGACTTAGCGAGTGACAAATCGTAAACATACACGATGAAAAGGGCGATTTAGACGTGAGCAGAAATGGAAACGTTTAAAAAGATGGATTCAGTCGGCCAACGGGCAGAGACAATGCAGCGCCATATATTCAGAAGAGAAGGAAAACACCCCGAGTCTGTGTTCGGATGTGTAGTTGGCTAGTTGGCCTTCGGCTCTTCTGCTCTCGCCCCGGCCTTGATTGAAGAGGGAAGAGGTGGGAGGACCCTGGATGACAAGAGGAAACTTTTCATTGTCCGTTAAAGCAAGGGATTTCATTCATGACCTATCAGATTCCTGCCTCGGGCTAGCAGATGGCAAGGAACGGAGGAAGAGACAGGAGGGAGGAAGGGTCTGAACTGGACCCATGTGACTGAAAGACAACCAGCCACGTTGCTTAGCATGTGACTAGCGACTGCAGTAGATTGAGATTTTCAGACAGAGCTAGACTGTCATTAACACAGTACAGATTAAAGTTCTACATGGCAACATTGACCTGAATCACGGCTTATTCTGACGTGGGTTCTCGCTAAGAAATGTAGTGATGAGGTCACAGAGGTGCTTTCACTAGTGAAACTATTGACCCGCATTACGTGAAGGCAGCAGGTAATTACGCATGACTTCGATGAAACAGTGGTCAAGCATTTATCATCTAAATGTAAATCCACTTTTTAAGCGGATGACAGTTCGACCGAGTCTTCACAAATGTTAACAGGAATGAGTATTTCCATTTTGACAATCCATCTTCCCGTGTCTTGAGTCATTCCATATTCAGACCGCGAAAATCGCAACCGGGAATTTTCTCTTTTCATTAAACATGTGTAATTAATTTTTTAAACAACGGAGGAGCTCTTACTCGGCACATTAATTTAAACGTTGGTCTGTGGAGGCATATTTAAGGCTTCGTGGAATTAGCACAATTAACCACTACTGAATAATGATTGCTGGGCCTAAGTCAAGATTGCTTCTGGGGCTTCCTTCCCTAGTTTCATATCTTCATTTCTAATGTCCATTGATAGTGAGCAATTCATTGTCAATTAATAATACCGTACGTGTCCGCCTGAATTGTTCAACAACCCCTCCGCCCATCACTTCAGCTAACATTTCTCTGAGGAGCCCGTGACTTTGCCAGACTTCACCTTTACTAAATCGAGGTAGGATGGAGGACTGGCTCTCTCCGAAAGCCCAATATCCGGGTGCTTCTCAGACCGGAATACCTCCTCGGTCTCACAAGCACTGCTTACTCACCAGGCTGAGTGTCCAAACATTGAAAGTTGACGTGTATTTGCCATGTGCGCAGAGACGCCTGCGGAACATACATGGTTGCACTGGGGAGAAGAGGGTGTTCTCATGTTCTCAGTGCCCAAGGTGAGACGCTGGCTTTTTCCTAGTTTATTTACAGGCATGGATTTGTTCAATGTAGTCGGTCCCCGGAGCACTTTTTCAAACACATAGACATGATTCATATGACTTATAGAGTATTAAATCAAACAGCCATCACACTTCACACGTCGTCGATATCAGTTTGTTGGATGACAGATCCACAGAATGAATCAAAACATTTGTCTATACAGTTCTGTACATCAGCCACAATTTACCTTGGTTACAGAACGACAGTTTGTTTCTTTTATAGAATAATTGTACATTGGGTTCAAACTAATAACAATTTCTTTCAAGGCTGTGCATGTAAAGGATGACAACGAGAGCTCTGTGATGTAAACAGAATACTGCCCAGAAGCAATTACGAGGGATGTGTGGGAAGTTCATGTACATTTCAATTGATATTAATTTGGCTAACTTGTATTGCTCAATTAGTGAATCTGACAATACAACAGAAAAACGGTGAATGAGGAAGTGATATTGGCGAGACATCACTATCCCTGTGAACATTCTTTGTATACTGCCAAATATAATACACTTCCTTGTGTTGGAATGAGCCCAGCTTCGCTAAGGATCTTTTAATGAAGAGGCAACATAAGGTGGAAACAGTAGATATCATAGAGAATATAAACATGGTTACACCCTAAACATGTCATGAACAACTAGCAAGATTTCTATTTCACACCATTACTCAAAAAGAAAATCATGTCAAGTAAAAAATAAAAACACAAAAAGAAATGAAAAAAAAACCCTGAATATCTAAGGCAGAATTCTTACCTCTGAACGCTATCTACTTTCTGCAGACCTATTCCCTTCTACTCTCCGAGGAACTTGGACCTTGATAGACTCAGACAACCGTGTCAGGCCAGAGGATGACACAATCTTTATTACATGCGCAGCGACTCTGGGGACAATCATAGCAATGCGAGATGGCTCCGTGGCAGAGGGACTTGTTTACAATTGGAGAAACGTCAGGTCTGGATGCCCTGACGTCCTGGAGTAGGCTCTACAGCTTCACAGTCACTATGGCTGTCACAAATGGCAGTATGGGACCCCGAGCATGCATACGATCAATCCCAGCGACAACGAAGCTAAAGAGGAGGGCTGAATGTGTGCCGCGCAAGGGTCAGCAGTGGATGGTAGAGTTGTGGACCAGCTATCCTCAAAATGACTCATCTGCCATCTCCAAGTCCCATACCAACGGTCTAGCTTGTGTCTACAACACCTGTCTCGTGTACAGAATCACGTCGAAACGTTTTCAAACAGCCAGCAACATTCCACATACACCAGCTGCCGCACTGCCAGGACGTGCAGATGGCACAGAGGCGGCACTCAGACCGTATAGCTGGGCAGCAGCGCCACCACCGGCTGGGTAAGCCTCCTGCCATCTGGGCACATGTTGGAGCCAAGGCAACACTGGTTCCCTGGGCTTCACTAACCGTTAACCGACCCATCTTGGCTCGCCGATGGAGTTCGCCGACATTGGAAGGACAGCCATCAATAACGCCCACCCAGGAACTCCTTGGTGGTAATGACTCCGCAACAAACGAGACTTCGCTCTTCTTAATTAAATTAGCTTCATTTTTATTGACTTAATTGTTTGAGACAAGCCATTTTCCTGGCCTCAGACTGAGGATCTGACAGCGCAAATGATTTGGGGATGAGTAATTAATGTGCTTCCTAATTGAACTGGAAGCGTGTGGGTTATGTGTTGATGGCTGGGCAGCGTATGAGAAGGACCCCTGTGAGCCAACTCATTTTCCAGACAGACTGGGAGGTTTGGGGCTCAGTGGGAAGTCTTAGGCCAGACAGGTATGGCTTACCATCTGCTGCTGGACTGTAACTGAACACATCTCTCAAAAACCATATCATGTACAGAGTACAGTAGGTTCATTCTGGATGGGTCTGCCACTTGTCAATAAGGGCGTTTATGCCACACTTCAACTGAAATGTTGGTCTGGAATTAGTCTGTAAACAACAATGTGTTTGTTTGAAAACCATGCACTTAACATGAATCCCTAATTGTTCCTTGTCGAGCACCTTGCAAACCGGCAGTGAAAACAGATGGGGGGCATTCATCAAATATGTTATCTCTTTCGGCGCACGTTCAAATGGGTGGCTGCTCAGTTAGCAGGGAGATAAAGAGGCTAATTCAAACACAGAGTCCTCTTTTCTCTCTTTCACGGCAAACACTATGGATCAGAGAAATTGATAAAGATCTAAAGTACACGCCTGTCCAAACAGAAAACTTCACCCAAGCACTGAGGAAACTTGATGATTAATTAGGCAGCGAGGTGCTTCTCCACGGTGTTGAACAGGAAGACCGGTGGAGGGACACTCACCGGGGACACATTCTTTTCAGGCGATCCGTTCAGGGAGCCCATTCCCATGTACGACTCGCACGATGGAAGTGAGACAGAAACCTTCAGGTCTGACCATACACAGACGCTGTGACGTGGGTGTTTTGTTTTCTTACGCAACAGAGACTCTGACGGAAGTTCTTTATGATGCACAGCTCACTGAATATCCCACACCATCACACCATCTGAACAAGCCCATCTCAGGTATCAAACCTGAAGGTTCTCTAATACATTTTTCCAAAAAAAACACTTAGCCCTGCAACTTCAGCACTGCAATCGTCATCACGTTTGGTTGCTTTTATCGGATACAAACAAAAACGTTCAGCGCTGCAGACGACGAGGGGAGCTTGATCGAAACATATGCATGAAAACCCACAGTGGAGACCCTCAGTGGATTCTAATACCGCAAATGCAGATGCTACAATCTGGTGAAATGCCCACCCTATGTCCAGCCCACCAGTTACGTCGGCACCACTTATCTCCCACGCAGAGCTGTGGAGGAGCAGCCTTGACAAGTTCCAGAAGAAATAAGCTGCTGTGGCCACAGCATCCAGTCATCCAGCGAACGCCGGCTCCACCCTGAGGTAACAAGAGTGGAGGAAGAACCGATAGATAACAAGGCAGGTGGACCCGACGGAGGGAGCCTGGATAATGAGGACTCTGATGGACAGGGAAGGGGAGAGAAAGCAGTCCGGCTGGGAGCTCCCCCTCTCATTAAGTCTCCCAGACTAGGCCGGTCCCCACATTGTGGGGGATGCTTCATTCCCAATCTAGGGTCATGCGCATAAATGTGCATGAGAAGGTTATGGGATCTAGACGTGGACGATGCATCCATAGGATGCTACGTGTTGATTTGTCGATGGATGCAATAGGGGAATGCTCCGGTGTAGTGTGGCTCTAGCTACAGCATGTTGGTTGGGGTAGATTTCCATAGGATGGGGGTTGGGGGATATGGGGGAGGGCACTGTCTCCACCTTCTCACCCCTGAACCCTAAGGGAGGTGAAGTTCTGTTCAGATCTGCATGGGAGTCACTCCTACTTTTTGGCCTGTCATCACTGTGGGGAAAAAAAATCACATTTGGCATCAGAGTATGTTTGTCAACAGACAGTCTGGCAGATGCTATCGCTGGGGCAGGAGGAACCAGTGATATAACAGCCATGCATCTGCCAGCTTGCTGTCAGTCTGTCTCAGAGATTGCATAGCTCTCTGGCAGAAATACATTTATATTGACTCACAGAATAACTCCCAACAAAGGATTGTGTCTCAAGTGATTTTTTACAGTCATCATATGAAACAACGAAAAAGAGGCAGTTACGCACACATTACAATCTTCTAAACTTTTTAATTGGATATGGACTTATATCATCCCAGAGCATGTACTCATTCTAACATGGGCAATGTTTTTTTTTTGCTTGGTATTAGTAGGTCCTCTTAGAGTCTATGTTTATACCTGTCAATCATAACAGCCATGGAGCAGAGGGCTAATGGGCTACTCACCTTGGTGATGGCCATTTCACACCGAGTCTCACTCAGACACGTCCTTCTGGGAAATGTAGTTGGCCGGTTCAGCCCGTGTTAATTACAGACGCAAGGTGCCTGCTCCCTGGGGATGCCAGACAGGTCTCTCAGCAGGCCCTCGTGGAACGGTCTGGAACCTGCATGGGATATAAGGACAGCGTAATTACGGCCTGTAACCCAGGGAGTCAAACAGGATAAAAAAGATGAACTGACAGGCGGGCACTTGTCCCTGGTGAGACCAAACCTGGAAGACATGATGAGATGTATGCGATGTGCCCTCAGTGCCTACAGGTGTCTGCATTTCACCATGATTAAGCAGAACATAAGGCTCTTGGTGACTGAACGTTAAAAAAAGATTGGTTACATTCCAGCAGGGAGCCAACACACTGTGGCAGCTAATCTACAAGGATGGATTCATCTACAAGGGTTTACATGATACTTAATTTACTGAACACAAATGAGAGGGAGAGGAAGGAAGGAGATGAAGAGACAGGGTGAGGAAAGAAGGGAGAGACAGCGTGAAAGAGAGAGAGAAGAGAGAGAGAGGAGACAGAGCAACGGACGTGGGGGTGGGGACAGGTTTCAGTTTGACTGTAATGCCACAGGTATCTGGATTAATTGGTTTTCATTAGCTGGCACAGTGGCAGCATTTATCTTGGTGAAATCTAGGTGACATTTGTCCTTGTAGTACACAACATTACCCAGTCTTTAATTACTTCAATTACGGCGAAGGGCAAATCAGTAGAGGGCTCTAATCACTGAAGGGAATTAGTTATTAAAATCCAATAGTATTTAAACAGATGTAACAAGTGTATGTAATCTCACCCGGCCAATGGGGAATGATAAAGATCCACTGTTGAAGCTTTGCTACCTGTGGTTGTGTGGCTGCAGTTGAGACTATATTCCCCTCAAGGAGCTTCTGTCCATCATTGTGAGAAGGCAAGATGAGTTTATTCAGGAAGACATTTATAATTTTATGGATTTTCCTGGATGGATTTGTATTTTTTGATTTAAAACCATTTGCTTGCTTTACTAAAAGGAGCCGATAATTCTCTTTCAAAGCCAAAGGAGAGGTGACAGATTTGACCACATTATCAACTCTAAGCTTGGGTTGAAAATGACAATTAAATGTGAATAAGTACCTTCCTAACATCTGCACAATGGCATGCTTTTTTTTGAAGCTTTCTAATAGGAAAAAACGATTTTGAATATAATATTTGTGTTCACACTTTCATTTTCAACACAGCCTCCTCTAGTAATCATCGCAGCTTCAATTTGTGAGTCCTGTTTGCGTTTGTTCCTTTTTTTGCTTGACAGAGTGAGGGCCATGGAAAACATTTCCGTCCCAGCGCTCTCAAGTATGAAATGATAAAGCCAAAGAAAGGAGAGGGTAGATTGAAATGAGCTTGCATTGTGCTGGGAGAGTCACTGTGACGCGAGATAACAATAAAGGGGTCTTAAGAGCCAATGGAACGGTCCTTGCCGGAGCCAAAAGAGACAGCGCCAAACTAATGAATGTGTGATGTTTATCTTACTTGCAGGGGCTGCAGATAGACTGACTCACCTGAGCTCTGCTTCATCCGAATTTCATCAAACTGGACTTCTCAGCAGCAGCGAAATTAGCATTAAAAAAATCCCTGAGATTCTCTTCAGAGTAATTGAAACGTAGGGTGTCAAGGTTTTTTTTTGTCTACAACTTTACTACTGCCGATGGTCCTTTGGAAAATTGCGGTTGTTGAAGCCAAAGCAAATCTCCCGATCAAAACCTTGGGTTTATGTACGTAGCATGTTCATCATCATTTTCTTTTCAAACAAATGAACAACCCTAACCCCAACTGAAACAGAAATCTGAGGTTAACTTGCTATACAATGTTAGAACAAGGTATTATACTAACTTTCTTGCATTGATGAGTGTCTGGAAGTTTCAGGCAACTCTTTGTTTTGCTATTTGATTTCTGAAAGTATTGAGAGGAAATACCTTCCTGAAGTGACATCTCGCACATACTTAGGAATGATGAAATGTTGCATAATCAGGATATAATTGGCAATTTACACTTTCAATCGCGAATGAAATTGCCGGCTTCACCATTGACACCATAGCCGATAAGTCTCCAATGGGGAACCCACCCACAGACCCAAGATTACTGCCAAAGACTCAAGTCGAGAGAGCTGTGTCGTGGGTAGAATAAATCAGTGAGATAATATCCATCATACAGTAATTCAAGTTAAACACCCTGGAATGGGTTTATGTGCATTTGGAGAAGGTGACCTCCATTATAAAACAACGTGTAAGGTCCAGTGTGACACACAGTACAAAGGTACTAAAGACGGTGGTTAGCTTTAGCATTAGCCACTGCCCCACAGAGGCTGTCTTTTACGGAGAAGCGAAAGTTCGACAACAAACTGGAACGCTGACTGCCAGTTCATGCTTTTGCACAGCTGATAATCGTAGTTTTTTTTTTTTCCTTTTACATTTTGAATCAATGCTGTTGCATAGGTTTTACTCCATAACTCCCTGACCCTCGTGCTTTGAGTGTTTAAGGAATTGCTCAACCGTGTTTGGGATACACTCCCAGAGTGTTTGGCAGTCGGGTTTAAAGATAACCAGACCGTATCAGGGAGGTGGATCGCTGGGGAACACTTGGTGCCTTTGGATGGTGCGAGGCTTGTGTTTAAACATGAGGCAAAGGCACAGGTCCTGCATTCTAATGCTGCAGTCTAAGATAGCCTGCTCAGCCCTCATCTCCATAAAAACCCAGGCTTCTCTCTCGCTCAAGAACAGAAGTGACACATGCTGACTCAATGCGCAAGCACACAATGCACAAACAAATGTACATCACAAATACAGCATTTTACCAAGACGTGTTTTCAAAGAACTGGTGTTTTCAACCGTTAGAATTAGGGATCCATATGCTCTCCAGCGTAGGCTGGAGAGAAAGAGCTCTCTCAAACACGCATATAAGCACGCAGGCACACGCTTGTCCTCACAGCGACGCACTGACATCACATCCCTGCAGATCTACAATGGGAAATGTCTGCAGCTTCGCACACACATACACCATTTGGAGTAATAATGCATTCCACAGGAGAAATGGGCCACTCCAAACCTAAATTGCCCCTTATAGCACACATTGAGCAGAATGGCAGTGATTTCTCTGCCAGCTCTTAGGGTGAATGGAAGCACTTGCCCCCTGGCTCTCTACATGACTGTGTTTGTCACTGCTCGGAGGCCAGTCAACACAATAGTCGCCGTGACTCTTTTTGGCACTGCATATCACAGAGAGTAATACTGGGAGTAATACTGCTGCATATCACCCCCTTTTTTTGTCAGGTCAGAAAGAACCGTAGGGATTCTAAACAATCATTGTGGAACCCAATCAGAAGAAACTGCTTTTTGCAACCTGAGGGTGACTTGACAGACTCTACACTGGAAGTGCTGGGCGACAGGGGTCCATTTTGTTCTGGCTCATTGTGACATCTATGTGAAATACATTGTTTGATTTGTATCGCCACAGCAGCATGTAGTAGTTGAATGCGGTACCAACTGTGAACGCATGAGTATAGACGGAATGCACACCATACTTTGTGATGTATACGTTACCGTAGGTCAAAACGCCATTCAACAAGGTTGTCTCAAGAGCCCTCTTGACACCTTGAACACAGTCTGTTAGACATGGACTGACGTGGATGTGTGTTGTAGCTACAGTAGTGAATCAAAGACTCCAGTAAAGGTCAGTTTAGAATACCATCATATTACGAATGAGAAAACGATACATCCCCGACTTTTGAAATAGCAATGTTGTCATTGAGTGTTCTGTACTACTTGTGAGCAATAGATTAAAGGACCCTGCTCTGGCAGTCAGCTGTCTTAGTCCTGTTCCTTCCAACCCCAGTTTACAGGCACTGGCAGCCTTTTGAGAGGAACATGACGAGATGAGGGTTTCTTTCGGATCAAAGATCTTTAAATGTAACAGTCAAAATCGACAGACATGAAAATAAAAACCAAATCTTTAATCCCTCAAGTTGTTTTGGTGCTTGAAATTTATCTTGATTACATGCTCAGTTTGCCTGTTAAGTTAGCTACACTTGAGCAGTTAATAGTGGAGTTATCACTCATGGAGAATGGTGTAACAGCTGGAAATCCATATGGCTTTCAAAAGTCAAACACAAATGATTAAAATATTCTGTTTTTTGGTGGCTGGAGTACCACGCAGTAAGAGATTCTGTACCAACATAGCTTTTATTCATCAAAGCTGAAAGAGTCACATTTCATAAACTTTTGATGAGAGGAGCGAATAGAAGAGAACACTTCTTTGAAAATCCAAACTCAAAGGCAAAACATGGAAATGGATTTGTTTTTGAGCCTCTCAAAACAAAAAAAATCCTTTGGGAGAAGATGCACAAATACTTTATTCATGTTCCATCTACCACTGTGATTCGTCTATGGTTGAATTACTCACTTCTTTGTTCAGTGCCATGGGCCAACTCCAATTTACCTAACTAACAATCTGCCCTTTCCTGTAATCAACTAGCAACAGTTTTTCTGTTACACTACTAATGATGTTTCCTGTTAGCTGCAACCGTTCCTCATTGCTACTGAGGAGGTGTGTGTTGCCGCCAGACCCACAGGTAAAGTCTGGAACAAGTAAGGTTGCAGCTGGGTGTTGTTGAATTTGACTGGCTGTCTGCAGACAATGGAATAGTCCAAACTCCCATCCTCATAACAACAAAGTTTGTTTAGATAAAATAGAACTTTGTGAGGAAGTTATTTGGAGGATGCAGACACACCCTGAAACGTTAAACGTAAGGTAAACGTTACATAGAGGGGGCGCTGTGTGGCTGATTCTATGTAGAAACCATTCCAAGTCAACTTTATTTGTTTTTTTCCTTTTCATTCTAATACAATTTTTTATGTTGAAAATTCACCTATTTCCTTATTTGAATAAGCCCCATCTTAAAAAATTGATATGAGTTGAAAATTCATTGCTTGTCCATCACAATGCTCAATATACATAAGTTATTTAGGTCAAAGTTGTATGGAAACAGTCATTACTTTGGGTAGGCTGGTATTCACTCTGCAGTCAGCAAGACTCCCCAACTCTTTCATCCCAGTTCATTTCCTGATAACATTAGCAATCATGGGGTTTATTTACATATAAATAAAACACCTCCCGCTAAATTGGGATGCGTATTCATTCCAGAGTCTAGTTTAACAGCAACGTGGTCCCCGATTGCCTGCACCAAAATTGCCAGGTGATTGCATCAGTTTGCCAGATTTTTCATTTAGATTATGGAATTCAATGAATGGAGCAACAGTAATGAAATACGCTGCTGCTACAGTGTAATTAGTTTTTAAATGGCTGTTATCTAGTAGTCTAGCCCTGTGGTCAGTTAGTCAATGTTTAGCCAGTAACGTGCTGAAAATGTAGGAATGAATTTTAAGTCAATCGCTCCTATTCTACTGAGCAAGTTGTGATCCGATATATCTGGGGGATTTGTTGAACATGACAGGAGATTGTACAGTGGTCGAGACGATGGCAGTTATTCTGTTAGAAAAAGACACAGACAAGCACACACACACAAAGACACACACACACACACTACACAAAGCTTGAACGTCCACTACAAGTAGAGGCCTCTTTTTCATTATGTTCAGAGCATTTAGGGATTCACAGGGAAACAAATGGAAATCCATCTTTTTGCTGTCATCTGTGGCCTTTCTTGGTCCCACATTTCACCCATCCTCCTTTCTATTCAATCTGACTCAGTCCCTTCAGAAGTGTGATGCTGAAACAACAGGAAGAGCACTGCTGTTCTCACCTCTCCGTCATGTTTCAAAGACAGTACATGAGAAAGCAGCACACTCACAGACTCCACCCTGGTACTGTGTTTTCCTTTCTTTCGACACTTGACAAAGGATTAATTGGCCAGGAAGAGTCACACACTGGTTCTCTCTCTCTTCGTCCCTCTCTGTGCCTTTCCTCTCTCTCTCCCCCACTGTAACTCTCCCTCTTTCTTTACCTCTATCTCCCTCAGCCTCCATCATGCCCACTGGTAATCACCTCTAACGCCTGTTTTCACTCAGAAGGTTGTATCAGACAGTGTTAGCAGAGTGTCTTTCTTGTGCTCATCTCATCTTTGTGTTTTTGGTTGGTTTCTAAGGCTGTCCCCAAGACTGTGTGAATGAGAGCCTTTGATGCCCAAACCAAGTGGTGAATACTAATATGGTGATTCACTGGTGGTTGGGGCTTAGAGGGGCGCTTTGCTGCCACCTTTTGGAAGACTTTGAAGCATGCCAGATATGCGGCATGAATGGGATTTCAACACATCCAGCATCTCCGAGGGATCTCGTTTTCACGATTTCCTTTCTTCTCTCTTCCGTCAATGTTCTCCTTGATTCTCCATCTTTACAAAAACTTCCTCCGCTGACGTCAGTCGAGTTGTAATTGCAGGATGGGCGGTATCCTACACATCAAGATCAGAGAGCATTCTCATTTTTCTTCCTGTCAGTCTCTTCATGTCTTTTACAGATCTGACTTTCAAAACCGGCAGTCAATTTGGGTATATGTCACTCCTGAAAAGAAACTGAAAGTCTGCAAAGTATGTGGCAAATTTCCTTGTAAGAATAACTGCAAAGACTATCAAGTCCCCTTTCTGGTACCGTGACAGAAATGTATGACTCTCCTTGTGGCAGTTTCTGTACTTATCTCTTGCCCATACCCAGTACTTAAATATGAATGAAGGAAATGCCATTCTGTAGAGATGAATCATTCAGTCCTGAAGCCTGGATTTGATTAGGTTTCCAATCCATAACATAGCTGTTTCAATTTGTATAACAGAAGGATACTTGGTCTGTGAGCTCCGCCTGCAGTTTAACTAAGATATTTAGTATTGTATGTTATGTAATGTCATTATGGATGTGTTAAACTGTATCATGTACTAACCTGCTTCATGAAGCTTGGATACTTAGCATGTAGAAGTTGTAATTTAAAGATGCTCTCCAGTAGCTGTAGTTCTACCATTTATATTTCAGTGGAGTTTCGGTTTGTGTTTGACGCTTGTATCTTCAGAGAGCATAGCAACCTTTCCAGCGAGTTCAGGCAGAGGGAATACTCATTTACAAGCAAATGACATTTGGACATGTCCCTCAGTCTCTTGTGTCTTGAGTAGAATCCTAGCTGTGGTAGTGTTGCTGTTACCACCGTGTATTCCTAGAGGGGGAAGTAGTTGGCAGAGTAGAGAAGAGGCGACGGAAAACACGGTTCAACTTGTGCCTGTCCATGCATCTTATACAAAACGGGCATGTTCATTTGGAGAGGCTGCTCCACTGCATTTTGGGATTGCATTTAACCGAATTCAAAGGAAAAAATGAGCCATGCCGTTTGCCATGGCATGTCTGCAAATGAATTAGGTTGACACCGGTAGGTGTCAGTGCTAATGCAGTTGATTAACTGTAATTGGACACAGTGGCATGCTGTACATACCAACACCCTTGTCAGATTCATAAATGGATAGATGATATTGTTTTTAACCCTTGCATGCCGTTCACAATTGGGTTACTCAGTCAACGTTAGTAGACATAATGAACGGTATTTTTGCTTTTGGTACAAAAATAACTGACAAGGGATGATGTTGGGCAATGATGGGCAAGAGAGCAGAGGAGAGGAGTTTGAAGCTAGTGGAGTTGTTGCAATTCTCGTGACGTGCTGGCTGCCTGTCTCTCTCTCTAATGAACCTGGCGCATATTAATCCCTATCACTAATGAGGCCATTCAGAATGATAAGCTTCCTCCTGCGCTCGCTAATGAACACATGCTAATGGCGCCTCTCCCTCTCCGCCAAGCCCCTTTCACACAGTCCAAATCACACACCAACACCTGCTTGTCCAAACGCAACACTTTACCGCCTCTGATCCCTCACACAGCCTGAAAGACAAACTTTGTGTGCTTCTGTGGAGCTTTGTGTCTTTATTCGTTGGATGAATGGGTGTCCATAGAAGAAGAAAAGATGAAAGAATATTTAATGATTTGCCGATGTATCTGTTGGTCAAGGCTTCCATTAATCCACCGTACCACACTGTTTTTTATAGCACCTAACCTCATCCCTCATTCCCACCTCTCATGTTCCTTTCCATTATTTTTGTCCCTTGGCTACGCCCTTGTGGTCCCGTTGAATAGACTCATGGCAGTCCACACAGAGAATGGTTCAGCACTGTTTATCCGATGTGCATCAAGAGTGCCAATGCATATCAGTGGCTGTATTTTGCGAGGAAGCTAACCTCAGTGCCGATAGTGGGAGGCATCCAACCAACGCAGCTCTGGATACAATCATTGCACATTACTGTTGTTCACATATGAACAAGGAGTCAGTGTGGGAGGAAGACTCTGGGCTCTTCTCATGATATCAAGACTCAACTGGAGAGCTATGAAACAGCACATGGAGACTTGAGCTTTTCAAAACAAGGCTTAACTTAACAACCCTGGTGTACATCTGCATATTTGTGTTGAATTAGGCACGATGATGTTGCATGAATTCAAGTTAGACAGGAAGAGGGTAAAAAACAGATGACCATATTGAAGAGAATGTCTTTTGAACTAATCTCAGTGCTACGATGAGTATTTTGAACCTGAGCTGTACGGGAGCCCTCGACGAAAGGACTGGGCCTCGGCGGAGGCCCTGAGCAGACAACTATCAAAGAGATCTGTAACGCTCTAATCAATCAGCTGAACGAGGGCTCTCGTTGCCCTTGAGACGCCAAACACAAGAAGAGCAGGAACGGAGCCTCCAATGGCTGTTTAAATATGCAAACACTCAGGAGCTCCTGCGATGGGAGGGGTGTTAATTGTCCTCTTGTTCCAACCCTGCCACTTCCTCCGCTAGGGTTTCATTCCAGAGAAGAGGAGGAAGATCAAGCCAAATATAACAATCATTGATTGCACTTCGGGGTCAAATCGCTTCACCAGGTTTTTGTTGCGTCTTTCCAACCATTGCAGGTTACACGGCCCATCGTGTGCTATTGATTTGTCTGTCATGTTACTAAGTAGTGCAAGATGACAAAAAAGGAGAAAGGATTGAATCACTCTCTACCCTAATCACCATCAGGAGTTTCTGAAAGTTTAGTTTGTTAGAAACCCTTTGAGGGCCAAGGTGCTTACTGCGGCAAAAAGCTGCCACCTGAGTTCTGTTCTTCTGGTGCCTGCTGTAATGTTAATATGCATCTCTCATATCGTGTTCATATAGTTCATGTAGTGTTCCGTGATTCTGAATAGTCTGTGATTCCTAATACTGTTCTCCGCACAGTATTCTAACACAGACCATATCAGCAGTTTTGTCATCCTGTAGTCTTTTCGATTGGATGAAAATGCTTCGCACAACCCTAACTGCAAATTCTTCCGATTTTCCTTTTTAGAAGGCCAAAGTCTGAATGTCACATGACGTTGAGGAGTCTCTGTCCGTGAGCAAGGGATCAGATTGTCCTCCTATGACCCAACACCACACAGCCACCGCTACTTGGGCTCACCTTCCATCGCGCAACCATGTCCCCTCGCTAATAAAGGTCGTTATTACACCCCGCCCCCTCATTTCCCATCATGCTTGGCGGCCGACCGCTGGCCCAGTAGTCAGAACACGAGCACTGTGACATTTACACTAATCACAGCAGCTGGAGCTAATAACACAGGTCAGGTGGCATCTTGCAAGGGGGAAAATGTCTCCAATCCCCTTTGTTGACATTTCCGTCGCCGCCACTTGTAATAACCTATCAGAAAAGCCCGAATAACCACAGGTGTCGTTATCCCAGTCATCACACAGGCTCTTGTCTCTCTGTTGCTGACGTGTCCTGGGATTGGCCATGTCTCGTAGAAAAGGCTGCTTACCGAGGTGACTGGGCGATGATTGTAAACTCCAGGGGATCCGTGAGTGTGTCTGGAGAGGGGAGGGGAGGTGGGATTGGGGGGAGTAACAGTGTCCTAATGGGCTGGGTTTGCCCATCGCCGTCAGACAGGGAGCACTGAGCAGGGGAGCGAGACATAGCCAGACTGAAATCCTGACCTCCCCCCATTAAAGAGTCTGATGCACTGCAGTCTGAGGTGCAAATTACCCACCCTCCTCTGCGTGGCCTGATGGCATGCCAGTCATCCGGGCCGACGAGGCCAATTTAGCCGCCTCTCCGGGTCACCGGCCGGCGGTGATGTCACATCGTCTCAGTGGCTTTTAGAAGCAAGTCATTTTCATTTGACTCCCTCATCTCTCCATTTAGCCCAGGACTTTGTTTGAAAAACAGCTTGGAAGGTAACACCATCCGTGCCCACCAAGCCCATTACAGTCTACTTCAGCAGCGATGACTTTACCTTCCTGAAACACACCCACGCACCTATATCGATATGTCAAAGTCAATCGACAGTTTAACACATTTTTGCGCTAATGCACTACAACTAAAAAAACCTAGTGGACTAACAGGCCATTGTAAAGAGGGATGGCCCGCATCATGCCAAACAGACCATTAGGAGAAAGCTGTGGATCATAAACAAATGTCCTGATATGGATGAGGTGGTGTGGGAGTGTGGGGTGATGAGTGGAGATGAGCTGGGTGCTTTCTGTATGGGGAGACTTAATGCAGCCCTTAAACTGTACTGTGTGGAACCAGATCAATCACCAACACATCAAAGCCAGACCAAGACAGACCCACCATCATCGTATGCGTCACAGACCCACTGCACATTGTCTTTCACTCTCTCTCTCTCTCTCTCTCTCTCTCTTTGTCTCTCTTTACTCTTCTCCCCTCCTCCCGATTCTCTCTTCCTACCTCAGTACATTGGGTTCAGTGAAGCGAGGCGGTCGTTTGCGGGGCTCTATGATCTATGGTAATGACACAGACTAGCAGACAGACCAGAGCACCCTAAACTCTATTTGACATGACCTTAGCCACGTCCTAGTCTCACTCCACTGACTTCATGTAGCATATCGTCACCGTCGGATACACACCAGCGTTACCTTCTATATCTGTCTAAGTGAAACTGCTGAATGTCTTCCAGGCCATGGGAGAGGCCAACATCTTCTCAAAACAGATTAAATTCATTACTTTGACATAGGACAAAGGATGATGATGGAGTATACTTTTAGATACTTAACCAGTTGATGGCTCTAATTTGAAATTTCGAAATGCCCGAAGTCAGCTTCAAATCAAGACGACAGATCAAAGAGAAACATTTGAAAAATACTGTCCATCCAAGGTGCTTTTTCAGAATTATCTGTCCTCTTTTAGCTTCCTCCAAACCCATGCCAATCTGAGGTAACCTGAAACCCGTTTTCTAGCGGAAAACAAAAATACACCAGTGTTATTCTCCTCATCACACACTTCTGGCCGGGTCTCCGCAGGGAATTTCATTCACAGCGCTTCGGTACTCCCCTAACACAGGACACGCCAATCAATCCTATACATTTACCTCCAAGGGGACAGATGGAGGCCTTCGTCACTTTGCAATGAGCTGTGAGTACGAGACAGCGACGTGAGTACTGGCCGCTGAGAACAGGGGTGTCAATGAGACTTCCATCTGTTTCTGCCGGTGGAAATGGAGGCGATGCAGATAGATTTCAGTTGCGAGGGAAGAGGCGGCCTGAGCCCGGATCAGTCCGGATCAGGCCTGTTCTCCCGGGAGACAGTCTGACTTGGTGAGTTGATGGAGAATCGATACCAATGTTCTCAATTACAGCAACGCTTTAGAGCTTTAAACGAGCTATCTAACGAATCACTCAGGCCCTTCGCAGGTGGGTTTGAGGAGGAAAGGGAAGGAAGAAACTGCAGAATTCCAGTGTGGGCGCTACGTGGTTTTGTGCGTGTTTAAATGAGAGATGTTAGACATGTGTGCGACAGGGTCAATTGGTGGATGTGGTGAGGTTAACAAAGGGACAAAGGGTGAAGAGAGGTCTTGTTAAATCTAATCTTTGTAAGGACCGGCTCTGGTGCCTGGTGCATGTGGGTCTGTTCATGTGAGTATGTGTGCCCGCCCCCCACACACACACACACAGACACACATACTCACATGATCAAGTCATGTGCTGCCTCTCATGATCCCGTTGGTTGATCACAGAGTTGCGGTGGAGGTCAGTACTTTAACCATCCTAAAAAAAAGGGTCACGCAAATTAAGTGCAAGTTCAAATGTGTCTGAAGTGATCACGACGTGCTCCCCAATTTGGATGTTTGCTCGCGTTTGTAGCGTGGAGGTGATTGATATTCTCATCAGGGAGACGCGAAAAGAAATCCCATTCACTGCGATCGTGGTCAGTTCCAACCCTGAAATCAATGAATCCATTAGTGTCACAATCCGCATTTACGGAGACAAACACAACTGCCAGCCATTCAAATGTAATTTCAATCGGATTGTCATCACATCGCATTACCAATTACAGGAAGCATGTGATTACCCTGATCATTTTAAAAATGTCCATCAGTGGCACAAAAAAACCACACAAAAAATGCTCCATTAAAGCAGTGATAATGAAATGTTAGCCTTGTATCTGAGAACAGCACACTCATTCTGAGTGCCTTCTTTCAGTTCAGGCCTCTTTGTGATTTTACATTCAAGCAGCTCCCTTTGCAAGCCTGTTTGATGTGTCTGGGAGATAAACTTTCCTCTCATGCAAAGTGACTTGAATAGGGCTGTCTATCCAGTTCCAAGACGGTCTGGAAGAGCTGTCCAATCGCTGAAGCATCAGCATGAAGACTGATGGGATATGTAGTCACAATGCCTTGCGAGTCCTGATGACCCATTTTCAGATCATCGACCTATGCCTTAGTTCTCCTAACAACTCAGATAGTTATTTCTTCTTTTCAGCCAATGCATTTGGTCGCGTGAAAACGGGTACAAGTATTCTTGTGTTTCGTTTTTTTTTTTTATCTATCATGTGCCGCTGAATGTGGGTGCGTCCCTGTGTGTATCTGTGAGTGTGCGGACGCATGCCTCCATAATGGAGAATAAAGAGAGAGGTAGTGGTGAATTTGTCTCCCAGAGTGCACTGCATAAAAGAGGTCGATACACAGCAAGCGCAAGATAACACTCCATAATGAAAACCAGCGGCCTGTAATCTTTCTGATAATGCAAGGTTTTCTGTTGCACAGAAGCGTCCAAAATGTTACTTTCTCACCACTATGAAACATGTAATTCTCGGGAATATATGTAATACATCAAACTTTTGCTATCTTCTGGGGGGGTGGTTTGGGCACCAACTGTGTAGTCTGATATTTTAGAAGAACACTGATACCTGGGTATTAGACATTGGAACTTGAGCAAGTCCAATATTCTCATTACTGTTCTTTGTTTCAATAGCGTGTTCTCCACCCCCCACCCCCCTCTCTGTCTCTCTCGCTTTCATTGTCCATGTCGGTCTCCCCAGCCATTGCTGTTCTCATCTTGGATATTCAAAGCTTTTTACTTGTTGCTGTCTAAAGTGTGCAAGGTGTAACTTTAACATCACCCCCCCAAAACATTCTGCTGTTCTATTGGGCCATTAGTGAAAAGAAACTTCCTTCCATGTGACCTTCCCAGACTATCTTGGGTCAAGCTTCGTACGTGTTTCATAGAGTGGGTGTTCAACCTAGGCCCTGAGGCCAGTCATGGCAGAATGTGCACACAGCATATCGATCGTCCTGGACGAGACAGACAACATTAATACTGCACTGTTGCTGGAAAAAGTTGCAGCGAGGTGTGTGTGTGTAACTGTGTGTGTGTGTGTAAATGTGTAAGTGTATTCAGCAGACCAACATGGAGAGGCTGAGCATTCTCATGCTTGTCCAATGTCTTCATGCAATCCTGGGGTGTTTACAAAGTCAAAAGGTGGATGGATATATGCACTTTTTCCTGAGTTAGGCTGACTTTATACCTCATAGAGAGGGCTACTCTTACTGGCCAAATCTATTATAAACACAGACTCCTAATGTTGCTGCCTTGGTGTGACTACAAACAACATATACTTTCATTTGCTTTGGTTTTGAAGGCAAACTGGAGTTGGAAATGGCAATTTGTCTAGAAATTGAAATACAATCTAGTTAGGCCCACAATGCATTTGAAAGTCAAAAGAACTGTCTAGTTCTTTTTAATTTACCTATATTCCGATGGAGAGCATGCACAATACGTGGTACATGTATACGTGATACATTTGGCTTGGAATTAAACCTGAAAACCTTGTTAACAGCTTGCAGGAAGGACTCCCTTGTGGCTGACTGAGTAGAGTGTGTTCCACGTGACTAAGGCCCTAACACAGCCGCCTGTGTTTGAGTCCAGCTCTGGCCATCTTTGGCTGATTTCTCCTTGCTCTCTCACATACATTTCCTCCTTAACTCTGTTCAAGAAAGCCAAAAAATGTACAAAAACCTTCCTTGAAAACGTGCTTTTTAAAGTACAGCAAGATCCGGGTCCCTGTGTTCAGTTGAAGAGGTAAAACAGACCAGACAACAGAAACAATAACATTGGAAATTGGATAAAAAAAGAAAATGTTCAACAAATGGTTGACCACCAGTTGATCCACCATATCTGTCCACAGCACTTTGGGGAGATGATGAGCTACCTGGTCTATTATGTTCCTCCAACTGCCAATCGGAAACCCACAGGGCAAAATACTCCTTTCTTGTAGCATTTCTTGCATTTAGTTCTCAAAATAAGGTTCATGCAGTCTCCGCAGTTAGAATGTGAACTGTTTTTCCGTCTTTCAATAGCCAAACCCACAGCGCTACAGAAATAAGGCTTGATCATGGCTATTGGCTGGAGCAAAAAAAATCTTTACCCTTTGACCTCGTCAAAAGGCCTAGAAAAATTGAGTT
This sequence comes from Plecoglossus altivelis, assembly GCA_036571765.1. NCBI lineage: Eukaryota > Metazoa > Chordata > Actinopteri > Osmeriformes > Plecoglossidae > Plecoglossus > Plecoglossus altivelis. The sequence goes on along the minus strand of BROE01000010.1, from coordinate 10,399,476 downwards.
TCTGAATGAGAACATTCTTGTTGACCTCAGGAACTTGGCTCTGTAAAACAAGAGCTAGCGATTCAGCACACTTACTCAAGGTAGACTTTATGTTTGTTTTGGGGGTTTTTTAAAAGCTATATCAGGTTGTGTGTAACAATTGTTTGCGGTTGGCCTTCTAACACCCACTCTAGATAAAAATGTTCCTTGGAGGGTGACTGGACATGTGACTGGACAAAGTCAAATCGCCATGGTGAGAAATGCCCTCTCTTTTATGTTTTCGCTCTGGAATTAAATGATTGATGTCACAGTAACTTTGACATTCAATTTACATCAATCCTTGTTTTCCTCAGTTTGGGTTTCGTGGGTGAAATGTTTTTCTGTCCAGCAAATGTGCTAAGAATACTTGTCAGATGAGTATGTGGTTTAAAACATATGTAATGACCCAAGTCCGTAGACATTGTGGATATTAATGTTTCAGATGTGTGATGGCGTCCATACAGACTTCTCGTCCACCCTCTTCTTTTGAATAAGTTAGACTCAAATTTTTCGGTATTAATGAGTCATGCATGTTTATCCACCTTCACTGGAGTTCTGTACATCAAGCAAGAGTAAACCAAGTCATGAATTATAAGCAGATCAGTTGTATCATGCAATGGCAAGTCGCCCACAATGCAACAGACGCAAAACAGGCATCATGCGCTCCCTTAAATGTCTTTGTTGCATTTAACATGTTCTCGAAATCTTTTACAAGAACGCAGTTTAAACCAGCTCTTGTGAAACCCGGAAATGATGGAAGGCATATCGTTAGGAGGTGTGGTAGAGTAGGTACTAAACGGTGCCATAATGATCTGAACAAAGGATGAGGACATGAAGCTCGATCTCTGGATGTGAACCAGAGGAAAGGAGCGGATAATCGGAGCATCTGTCACGATCCACTCCTCCGGAGGTTTTTTCTCAATTCTTCCTCCTGATTCTGTACCTACTGTACGCGCACAAACATGCTCACATCTGCATGCAGTATCGCATCGCATCAATAAATAAACTATGTAGATAGACCCATGAAACAAACATGAACTCCCACACACATGAAGAAGCACATATGTGAACGGGATGTTTTTTTATTTGTTCTACTGGGATCTTGTCCGACCTCTTACAAGATCCTGCACGACCACGCCGGTTGTGCATTGTGTTTTCTTTGATTCAGCCGCAAGAATGTTGCTAAGCTCTAATTCCACGAGCAGTGTTGAGGTGACCAGAGTAAGCGTCGGTCCACCATTACTTCGGTGGAAAAAAAAATAAAAAAATAAAATGGGCTCCTGGACCAATAAAAGACAAATCTTGGTTGTTCAATCTAGCTCCCCACCTCCAGTTTCTTTCTCCACGTTGTGTGATGTGGTTGGGTCTCTGTAGGCCTCAGGCTACATGTTCTCTGAGTGGACTGTTGGAAATGAGAATCACAGAAGGGGGACACAGTTACTCTAACTTTTATAAGACTCAACTTTGACGACCTCTCCTCTCTCGCTCCCTCCCTCACATCCACACTCCCCTGAGCAGCCCTCGCCCTTGAAAGAAGCAAATTGACGACGGCTATGTTTAAAGAAGTCGTAGTCGAACATTTTCGCTTGCGCGTATCTATTTTTTACCCTTTTTCTATTTCTTTGACAGGGCCCGTCACGCTAAAGTAAATTAGTCCAGTTTAACCCATCACCTCACGAACGTTTCTCAAAGGCACCTTTTTCCTCTGGCATGGTGCTATTAAGCATTTACTTCCAGGTGACAGAAAACTTAAAGACTTGTCAAAACCTGGCGTCCCACAAGAGCATGCGAAATCCCTGAACGTTTCTATTCATGGAGAGAAACACTGTTGAAAGGTTGTCCTGCATAAAGCCAAGGCGGCACGGACAGTAAAAATTAACAATAGCCAACTCTGACACGTGGCTAGGCAAAGTATAATCATTGGTGTCAAACGGGGTAGTAAGGACTTCGGCCGAGCGAGACACAGGCACCTTCACCAAAAAGAAAGAATCGCAGTGAGTATAGTCAAGCTGTTCCTTTTACCTCCCTGGAAGCGGTAGAAAGGATCCACCAGTCACATTTCAAAGAAAAGAATGAGATCAGTCAGTTGGTGGGTGGCCTTTTGTCATGGGGGGTAAAACTTAGTCGAAGACGTTCTCTATGTGGGGTAGTGAGAGAAACACACCCAGACATTAATGCTACTTTTGCCCAAGAGACAGGAGCAGAAAGATAAGACAATGCACTTAATGCACTTTGGCATTTTCCAAGGGCAATGCCTGTATTCCATAAACATTTGTAGGTTTTTTGTGCGTTTGTAATCTCTGTTGTTCAGTCACAAAGCTGGCGTAGAACATTTGTTATCATCTCGTAGGCTGACAAACATTCTAGTATGCTGATGCTGTGTGAAATCCAAGCCGTTCTTGAAGACATCCACAATTCTAAGTTGACCAAATCGCTTAACCTGCAGTTCAGGGGTCGGTTTGACCTTAAAGAAAGAACACACAGATTTTGTAACAAAAAAAGCCAGTCTCCATGCTCGCGTACAGGTTTAGCTTTACTTCCAAGGTCATAAACAGACATCTTGATGAATTATAAAGAGGGAGCTCCTTTTCGAATCCCAGGGCTGCTCCACATTCCTGCACAGGCGCGCACACACACACACATGCACATTCTCCCACAATCAATATTGCAGGACTATCTGGCTCTGTACTTCAGGAGCGCTGAATCTTCCACACAGTGATTTGGACTGGAAGCGACGCTTCCTCCCACCACTGACACTGTCATTGCATTCATGCAAGTGACAGGCACACACACACACGCCTGGGTTTACCTCATCGGGAAACAGCTGCATTTTGACATCTTTATATATCTAAATATATACGGAGGATCCCTTCAGCCAGAGTTCATGTCCTCAACTATCAAAAAAGGACTGAAAAGGAGTGAAAAACGAGTGAAAGCTATGTTGGATTCCGAGGTGGGTGAGAGTAGAGCATTATCCAGCGCTGCAGGACTCCGAGGCTGTCCCAGACCCTCTCAGCTGTCCCGCCCGTCACCGCAGCTCAGGTCAGGCAGTGGCGCAGACATGCAGAGGACGTTGGAACCTCACCTCCTTCCTTCTCTTCCATGTCCCCTTGCTCTCCTCTGAGACCCACTCTGATTGTAATTAACATAGTGTCACTGTGATCCGGCCTCGGTTTACGCCACGTGGAAAAGGGTAATTATCAGTAATTACCGATGCTCGTTTAGCCTGGAAAGATGGCAGAGAGGGCTCTGTTTCAGGAGGGCACGTGCCAGTGTTTCATTAGATGGCTATTTTCAGAGCACGCTGATGAACAGATACTGCCGATCATTACATGTGTCAGATCCTGTCTGTTTGCTCACGGCATTGTTTTTCAAACCAGCTATAGGTCAGCGTTCAATGCTTTTTTTGTTGTTCTAATTACTTATTTTGTTGTTCTAATTAATTAATTAATTAATTGTTCTAATAACGCCCCCTCTCCCCCACCTCACATATGCACATATTATCCTGTGACAATTTGATTAAAAAGAGGATGTGCCAACATTAGATAAGGACAAGGGCATGCCTGGAAAACTCTACCACTCTTTAGTCCCTGTGAATCCATAATGTCTGATGCAAAAACCTTCAGTGGAATGGTGTGGCATTGTGGTCCATGCAGTCCGTCAGCAGATCTTGTTGATAGAGAGGATGTTAAGACGTTGGCATGATTTGTCATGCTTGTCATGTTCTGGCCCAGATACATTGTCTCTTTGTATCTAGCTCAGTTTATTGCCTTCTTTTTTTTGTTTCTTTAAGTGTTTAAAAATCGATCGCAGTGTTTTGAAATGTATACGGCGCAATCACACACTCACACACACTTACACACACACACAATCACACGCACACACTCTCACTTTCTTATCCCACCCTTGCACTGCGCTCTAGTCCCAGCTGGGTCGGATACTGTCCACATCTAGTTTGGGTGACATTTGTAAATGTTCCATTGCTGCAACAAGCCTCTTTTTTTTCTTTACAGATGGCAGGTTTTCATGATTTCTTTTGGTTCTGGATCACTGCTTCAGCTGTGTGCAGCCTACACAACAGTCATTCAGCTCATCAACAGAATTGTTTTCAGTCTGTAAAATGCTGGTATTTAAAGCCAAACTCCTGACATGCATAATTCCAGGTTAGAAGGATAGTTAATAAACCTAAGCTATAAACCCATGCAGCGCTCTCATTACATCAATTTAGATCTATAGAGATCAACTTAGCTTAAAGTCTTTGCAACAGTCCATTTGACGTACAGGTTGTCAGTGTATTTTGTGACAGGATGAGCTTTAAACTGGTGCCCCAGTGCATGTGAATGCTTGTGTGTTGCAGAATGCCCTCTGCAGAAAAGATACACTAAAAATATTAAAGGCACTTGACATCTCAAATAGCAAAATGAACAAACAGCATATGTGAACATGAAATACTGCTAATTAGCAGCCTTAATTTCACGGTGTAATCGGCTCCTCGAGAAATGTAACTGTGGACCTGTGTCTGCATCCATCCAGACTATCAAAGCCTCTGTCTTTACAGCCTGGCATTTGTCTCTGAAGGGAGTCTAATGATGAGTGTTTTACTGAGTATCTCCAGTCACCGTGCTTCTGGTCGTCTTTCCTTGAAAATGTCTCACAGCCAAAGGAGATAGGGCAGAGTTGACAGAGAAAAAAAAAAACCCTGCCCCATCCACCTAACTTTATCTCTTTCAATTCTGCCTGATCTGTATCGACGATTCCACAGAGAGCACGGCCGTGTGGGAGAAGTAAAAAGGAAAAGTCTGAGATTCGATTTAGATTGCAGCCCCCTAAAGCCGCATCCACGATGCCTTTATTACAGGGTAAAAGGATGAGGCCCACTTTACACGCAATTAGGTTTCCATTTGCGGCGCTCAAAGCCTTCAAAGTGACTGGACCGTCGTGAACCCGGGCCTGGGGAGCATGCTCATTTTCCCCCACCTTGTGGTCTTCCACCCCCCCCCCCCCCCCCCCTCTCACTTCCTCTCTCCTCTGTTTCAGCTCTGGAGGAAAGCCCGTCTGGGTCCGACCGGCCAGCACACGTGATTGTGATCAATGAGGGCGGTAAGCTTTACAAGGCTCCACACCTCCAGTCGGATAAGTGTCAGAAGTGAGGATTGTGCCAGCAACTCCTGGGGTGGGGGGAGACACTCGATCTCGTTAGCTGAGAGCAGGGAAAGAGGCCAGTTTCCTTGGTGAAAAAAGGGGTTCTATACTTGATTAGGGAGGAACCTACCCCTATTCAGACCCCTATCAAGAGCTGTTATTGTCTGAAGAGTGGGTTTCCTTCTCCTTCTCAGCACAAAGTTGCATCTATCTCATGAGAAGTGAATGAAGGGCCTTGGGTTGGTTGACCTCACGACGTCGTCGTCAACCTTGTAATAGACCTGCCAAAATAGAGTCATTCCTTTCTCGTGTTTTGTTGAATGAGAATCAAAAATATTATGAATTTTCTCGACTTGGAGCTCATGGTTGGCCATGTAGTCATTGACCTTTACAGAAGGATTCAGGATATGAGTATTATGAAGAGAAGAATAGCTAGATTTGGTCTTTAAGTTTTTTAAAGTCTTTTTTGGTATGTCACAATAATTTCTTAGAAATACCAACTCAACACAGGTCATTCCTTCATGACCCTGTATAGCAGTATAAGCACAAACTCAGTATATAGTGAATACTCAACACTTCTACAATAAGTAGCATATGTACCACAGTAAGTGATGTCAGAAATGGGCAAATATATTTGAATTTAAATTAGAATCGGCTTCAGTTTATCTTACATAAGACTCATCTGATGCTACGGAGTAAAATGTGTTACTCATCTAGATCTGTCGTATATTTAATTCATCCTCTCTGAGTTTGGAGAGGAGAAATGGCAAACTCATGCCTTCTGTCTCGCTAAAACGTTGAAGTAGTTTCTCTGCTTCAGAATCAGCAGGAGACCTAATCTCACCACTGTTACTCCACCACCTCTGCTTGAATTATTTAAACGCCAGTCACATTGAAGCAAGAGGTTGAAATATTCATAAAGTAACAAGTTCCAATATTTTTACAATTAGTTCAAGATGTATTGTCTCCCTGGAGCTCTTGCAGTGGGAGGTCAATTCTCTCTCTGTCAGTTTGGAGAGGCAGTAACAGTGAGCAAAGTGATTCCACTTTTTATCTGTTCAAACCCTCTGTTCCTCACAACTCAAAAAGGAGGGTGCTTTTATAACTTCATTCCGAAAACGACTTTCCTCCTTTGGTGCTGACCGCATGAAACACTATATCATGGCAGGAGAATTTGCCTCGGTAGCAGGATCTACGTGAAGCCCATTTTGAAAGGGGGCCTGGCTTCTCTGGGAACGGTGGCTGTCATTAGGCTCTGATAGTTAGAGCTGAGGCAGGGAGGCTGATGGATCCCAGATCTTCCCTCAGGACCCGGGCCCCAGCTGCCATCTCCTTGATGGCCTATTACAGAGCTCAGGTGTCCTGTTCAGGAAGCCAGAGGCCTCCATCCCTCTGAGTGTGTTCAGGTGGTCCCCCATCTCAGCGCCAGCCCCCGGCCCACAGCTCCCAGCCCCACTCTCTCGTTAGAGCCATGCTCCCCTCACAAAGGCTCCCCGATGGGCCATGGAGAACATGGCTGGCCACAAATTCAAAATGGAGGGCTGTGTTCGGACGCCGCAGCGACAGGAAGCCCTTTGAGGGAATTTCCTCTGCTTTTGTGTTTGGCATTTGGATTTGGGATGTTCTGTCAGGTTAGAGGCAGAAGAGCAGGGTCAGTCCCATGACTACAGCTAATCTACAAGGACAGCAGTAATTCACCATGATTATGAGCATGTCTGTAACGTTTCCTGCACAGATGTCATCGGGAATCAAAACAGGAGCCCATTAAAAATGGCAAGGAGCTCTTTCAACTTCAGACCGACTTCCAATAACTTTAAAACGGTTCGAACGGATCTTGTGTTGGCAGAACGGAAAAAATAGCTGACATCAGAAAGCATCCAGCTGAATCACAAGGACCTCTATTGAAGGTTTCTGGTGCTCCATTCAAATGCTATTTCATAAAGAGGAAAGAGATGGAGGAATTGCTCCTCTCTTAAAACTCCCTGTTGGCTGTGGTCCAATATCACAGCTCCAACCTTAGACATACTTCGACAGCAGGCCAGATCATTGCCTCACGGTTGTAAATAAAATATTCACCATGTGAAAAGCCATCCAGGGTGCGATGAAATATGAGTAAGTTCTGCTCTTAAGCTTTTATCTTGCTATTCTTACTGTATGACACAACCCTAACGTGAGCTCTTCATTCTCCAGTAGTATTTGTTTGTGACCAGGTTTGAGTTGAGATCTTTGAAAGCATGGAGGTAGAAGGCATGCTGTGGAAATTTAAACAGTGCACACATGCAGGACTTGCTCACTGCAATAACCAGTCTCTGAGTTCACTGTGATTGGCCAGGGCTTCCATAATGAACAGGACATCTAGAAGGACTTTTCCTAATTAGCATCACTGTCGAAACCAGTTTGATGAAAGTCACTGAAAGGCCACTAAGGACTCTTATGACACATATCTCGTTTTCCCAGGGTGGTGGAATTGAAAGCTGTTTCAGGGACCTTTTCGTAAAGGGTCACCCTGAGATAAAACCACTAAAAAGCATGTGGATTCCCCGTTGCTTTGCTCAGCATCCAGTCGTCATTGCTGTAAGCTTCAATCGCATTGGTTTGTGTTGGTGGACCTCCGGCAGCCCTGCGTCAGTGTTGGGCTGGAGTGACGTGACTTTCATCAGAAAATTGTCGGACAAATCTTCAAACAATGATGGCCTGGTTAGGCCTGAATACTGATTCGCTGCATGTCAGTGGTGTGTTTTTGCTGAGTCTATACAAACCTGGACTTTAGGGCGATGCCAGTCATCTTACAAGCGCTGATCCCTTCTTCTCATAAGCCGATCAGGGGCTTGGTCTCAACGCTTCCCCTCTTTTAGTGGCTGATAAGGATGACCCGGTCGCCACAAGGCTCATCCTCACCACAGCCTTGGAACCAGGCAGACACCAGGAGAACCTGCATGGGAGCCCTTCCCTGAAGACCGCAACAGGAGAGCAGCTCTTTTAGCGGACTGTCAACAACGACCCGGGTGACTTGGTATCTTACGCAGCCCAACATACAGTCCTGGCAGATATGTCTGTTGGCCTGGAGTGGACGCGACATGCGCAAGCAGGCGCACCTACGCCGTTGTGTGCACACGCAAGACACACGCAAGACATTCTGGATCACCGGGGGGAGGGAAAGGGGATGAGGGAGAGGGGAAAGCTAATACATCTGCATGGAGAGAGAGAGAGAGAGAGAGAGAGAGAGAGAGAGAGAGAGAGAGAGAGCGACTGAGCTATGAGCATGTGCATCGATCTTGACAGATTGTCAGGGATGTGTCTGGGCTGCTCGTCTCCTGCTTGAGCTGTTAAGACTGCCTTTTCACTGCTCGGAGTCGTTCATCATTGTCCAATAAAAACACATTCCGTCTGTCTTTGCCCAATCAGTGTCCTCTCAAGCTTTTCAAATCAAAAATAGAAGGCAAGCTCCTTTTCCCAGGCAATGGTGTGTCTAACGCATCTATCTGAAGTACATCGATCTGATGGTTTCCTTTCGCGAAACCCTCCTGTGTTCCCCGGATTTAAATTCAGAAGGGCATCTTGGAACACTGATGTCATAGGTGGGAATACTCCAAGGCATTGGGTTTGATGGTGTACCCTGCTGCACCCGCACTTTCAGCTGCACTCCTGATAACCCTCAGGCTCAGAGAGACCTCACTGGGAGACCGACGCCCCACTCCCACCCCCCTGCAGGGAGATTTCTCCCACCAAGGTCACCCCCAAGCTCTGACAAGGGGACCCAAATCCCATGACTGCTTAACAATCGCAGGACCTTCGTGTCTGTATGGAGGGCGCTGTTACAGTCAAGAGAGTCACTGGGGGACCGATTAAGCAAAAATCCCAAAGATGAGTCTTACTTTGGCAGGGAGAGGGTGGGGATGAATGATAAATGAATGGGCTCTGATGAAGTCAATGAGGCAAAGGCCCTACCCTCAACAGAATATGCAGCATAATAGTTCTGGTGTTGAAATATTCCTGGAGTGAACACAATATATTGAATCTCTGGGGAATCAATGCTCCATATGACAGGAGAAAAGTAATGTGAAACATGAACCATGGGAGAATTCATCAGAACGATGCCAGCATATAATATTATTAGGGCAGAAAATAATTTTATTCTTTCAACACCTTAGAAAACATAAGCATGGCTGTAGCCTTGGTTTCTCTGCTCAAATATGAAATGGCGCTATAGGCAAATTTAATTTTCTTTCAGTAAACCGCAATGTTGCTGTAGGTTACTGTTGCTGTTTCTCATTACCACCCATATTTGATTATGTATTTGTGAACAGTTTAGCTCCCCAAGCTGTCAACAAAATAAAAATAGGCATAGAATAACTACTACTTAATAAAAAGACTGTCAGAAGTCTATTTCTTCAGGATCAGTAACCCCCACACCCCCCCCAACGCTGTTCGAGACCTCATAAATCCGTGAGAACATTGTTTGGTTTGCTCGTCTCTTTCATGTGTTCTTTCATATTCCAGACACAGCTCTGTGTCATGGCAGAAAAAAATAAACAAAGGTTGCAAACGTTTCTTTCGATTGTTGCGTTAGATTGTGTCCGTGTTTTCGTGGATTTACTGTGTGAGCAGGAAGCACTGTCACCACCGTTAGAATACCTGTCAGTCTCAGCCCAAGTCCAAACAGCCCTCTGGCCTTTCATCTTCATGAGTTAGTTCAGCAACACAATGGGGAGACTAGGTGTCTTACTAGTTGTGTTAAAAGCGAAGGATGAGATGTAGCCCTTGGCTTTTTACATTAGGGATGGTATACAGGTCTTTTTGTATTAGAGTAATTTTTAGGGAATGTGGAATGTCTGCGAAGGCTCTTAAAAACCTTTATTAATTTAGCGGGAGTGTGCGATCCACTTTCACAGTAACTATAAAACCTTTTGCCGAGCAGATTTCTTAACGTCGACAAGCAATGTTAAGAAATCCTCACCTGAAGCTGCGAGGTCATTCTGTCAAGGTCCACGTTCGTGCAGTTGTCACACCTTCAACCCTGTGGAATCACACATCGCCATTTACCCAGAGTATAATTACCTGCCGCCGTCTTGACTTCAAACACATTAACCCTTTCACGGTCATCATGGATGTATTTGGATATCAGCCACAAATGAGTAACTGCAACTGTCTCACCCTATGTCATGGCAATTGGCACCTGTTTGTCAGCTATGGAGCACACCGCTGAGAGCCAATTGGAAGTAAATGGAACATCAGCAGTAACACTAGTGACACTAATGTGATTAACATGTCCCACAGGAACATTTGTTCAAAGCATTAGTCTGCTTATAGTCATCTCTCTTCAGGGTGGAATTTGTACACTGAAATAAATTAAACGCAATAAATTCTTGCCTACAGTAACACAATTGAAAACTAACCTGGAATTGTGATGGTTTGTTGTATGTGTGTGTATATATATACATAAAGCAGACATGGAGCCCTAACTAAGTGGCTGTAATAGTGTACAGGAACATCTGCACAGAGTATGGACTGGAAGCCCCAAGGTCAACGTAACATCTCCAAAGGTGGTAGAGAATGACCTAGACAAGATCCTGTGGAACATCCAGATTCAGACTGACAGACTAGTGATGGGGAACCAACCAGGCATCATGAAGATGGACAAACAGCTGAGGAAAGCCGTTGTGGGTGACGTGGCAATACCAAGTGATGGCAACATCAGGAAAAAGGAACTTGAGAAATTAGAGAAATACCAATGGCTTAGAGAAGAGCTGGAGAAGGCTTGGAAGGTGAAGGCAACAGTGGTGCCCGTGGTCATCAGAGCACTCGGGGCAGTGACCCCCAAACTGGAGGAGTGGCTACAGCAAATCCATGGAAGAACACCAGATATCTTGGTCCAGTGCAGTGCAGTACAGTGCTAGGAACAGCAAAGATACTGCAAAGAACCCTCAAGCTACCAGGCCTCTGGTAGAGGACCCGAGCTGAAAGGATGAGACCACCCTTGGAGGGTGAAGGACAAAGTTAAAAAAAATATATACATATATATATTTATATATAAGTAAATTGAAAATATGGCAAACGGTTAGATCACAGTACTCATATTGACGAATCTTGAATTGATAAATGACTTTGTTCTCTTGGTCAGGATAAACCATGACCATAGTTTTCCCTCCCCTGCCAGGGCCTTTTATATTGCTACATTGTGCAGGCTACATTGATCCTCCTTGGCGGATCCTCACTCGCTAGCAAATGATGCTATTATTCAGGGTTTCCAACTGAATTAATTCCCCCATTGGATCCGCTCATACGCTACATTGGCCCTTGAGAGAAGTGTGTGTGTGGGGGGGGAAGGGAGGGGGCAGGGGGTTGTCCGCAGCAGGCTCAAAGACCAATGTAATCTTTAGCTCCTACTGTGTTCTCATTGTGCGCTGTCTATGCTCCAGATCCTCCTCCTTCTATTAAGAGCTCTCTCGCTCAGACCCCAGACACATAGCGGTGGCTTTTCTTCGTCTTGGCAACAACATCATTGTCATCATTGTCTCCCCACCGTCTCTCACTCTGTGGAGAGGAAGAGAAGCCCAGAAGACTGAGCCGAGGGTTAGGTGTTTGGCAAAGCAGAAAGAAAAATATGGAATCTCTGAGAAGTCCTTCCCAATTCCCATGACTATAGTGACTCAATAATGTCCATGACTTACCTGAGGTTTGTTTAGTAAGGTAGATATTTGATTTAGGAGCCCTTGATAAGACATGCATGTGTTTACCCATCAGGCCCAGCTAATCTCCGAATATTCAACGTCTGAGCTGATAAGATGGAATGTTTGACTATCTTATCTCTCTTCGATGTCGTAGAGAGCAAACATCCATATCTGCTGGTTCACTGGCGTTATCCCACACGCTCGTTTGTTTGGTGGATAATCTGATTTCAAGTCTCAAAGATCACAGATGTGTTGGTCATACCAGGATCCAATGGGCTCAGAACCTGGTATTGTATCACACTGTATGTGTTCAATATCATCATACCTGAGTAAATTGCATTGATCCATATAGAAACACTTTTGCGCGACGTTGAGAAGCATTTCGCTCTCCAATTACCTTGATTTTGGCTCTGATTTATTGAGCTGACCGAACGCGCGCACTTCTGTCAGTATTTTTTAAGTGCCTAACCAGGGTCACGTGAAGTCAAGCATCTTGCAGACATCTGAAAAAAATAGCCGCTCTTAAAGCGAACAGAGTCGGTGTTTGTGTCGTCCCTGAGGCGGTCGTCTGTGTTTGTACTGCTGTCACCCCTCCTGCTATTCATTTCCACTCGCTCTCATTTTCAAGAGACGTTTTGCCCGCCCCCAAATCCTGCAGGACCTATTTGGGTACAGAGTGTCTGGGCGTGATGAGCCCCGACTGTAGAATATTGCTGGAGAAACACAAGGTTGAGGCAGAAATGGGGATAAAATTTGGAGAGATGGCAGGAGGGGGGGGGGGGGGGGGCAAAGGGGGGGGATCCGGCGAGAGCAAGAGGCAGTCTGTCAGCGTCCTACACGCAAGCACAATCTCAGAAACGAGACAGTGTTTTTATTGGTCTGTGTCTCACTCCTGTGAGATCTCTGGTCTAATAACTTAGCGAGGCCCCTCTCTCTTTCTCTCTCTCTCTATCTCTCTCTCTCTCTTTCTCTCTCCCCTGCTCCCTCTCTCCTAGTTCCTCCCCTGCTCCATCTATATGTGGTCCCTCTTCTGTCGTGATCCGTCAAGGCCTGAACACATTTATGCTCTCTTCTTTTGCTCCTGTTTTCTACACTGTAGTTATTGTGTCTGCAGAGCTGAGTATTTATGGCTCAGGTTCTCTATTTACAAAGCCTATCCATACAATATGTATCATTATCTCTGAGTCATCATACAGTTCTCTTAGAACCTCAAGTGGTTGTAACAGCTCTGCCCATTGTTCTGATGAATGCAGAACTTGGGCCGTGTTCAATAAAACCCGATCAGCACTGGCGATGAAACATAGCATCCATTCAAACACTCACTCAGTTCATCAATCAATAGATAACACATGCAGTGCATTTAGCACAAGAATGAAGTCTAACAAGTCTAACTTGGTATAAACTCTATCTTGTTTGGATCCAGAATTGCCTATTTTAAGTGGAGCCTCATTACCATCTAGCACAGAAACCCCCCCCCCAGCCACCGAATCCCCTGATCTCCACACCCGTCTGAATACAGTGGAATGTCTCCACCTCAGCAGAGAGTGGGTGGTGCAGGCGGGAGCGGAGTCAGGAAAGGGTGGAGAGCCCAGAGAGTGGATCGATCCTGCAGCTTCATTAAAGTAGATGTCCTGTTGCTCTCCCTTCAGCACAACCGGGCTTGTGGTGACTCAGCTCTCGACTACGGGCTCTTACGCAACATGGGTCACAGGTAAAGCACATGCGCCATGTCACAGGTGCGCGGCTGCACGACCACACGCGCGCACTGGGTTCTCTGGTTCCTCTCTTTTGTGACCACTCTCGCGCCTTTATTCACACACACGCGCACGCACACCCACACGCACACACATACACGCACACCTGGGCTGGACTTTGGGCTCTGTGTTGACAGCTATGGGAGGAAGACTGATGGAGGTTGGCAGACAGGCTTCTAGGGAGGAGCTTGTCTGCGCCGCGGTGATCCAGCGCCGGCCTCAATCCATCTCCATTACACACATCCACATGGCACCAGGCAGGGGACAACTCCACCAGGACACACACACAACCACACAACCACACACACACAACCATAAGACGAGAGGGAGGGAGAAATGAGGACAGGGGGGAGAAGGATGAGAGGAGAGAGGGGGATGGAGGACGACCATGGGGAGAGGGAGATGGAACGGGTAAGGGAGAGAGGGACATGGCAAGGAAGAAAGAGGTGAGGGGTCTGTTTCTCCACCAGAGAGAGAGAGAGACGGAGAAGACGGAATGAGAGAGAGAGAGAAATAGAAATATGGAGGGAACCGGGGCTGTTCATTGTCTCTGACAATTTGTTAAAACTTTCAGTCTAGTGTCCTGATTGAGCGAGAGTTCTCTAAGAGCCAGAGGGAGGCTGACACTGGAGGACACACGGGGCAAAAACTATCAAAACACTGCGAGGCATCAAACTAGCTCTGTTGAGAGATCTCTATCCTACTGAACTCCAGTGAGTTGTACAGAAGGCGCCGCAAAGCCTGTTTTCTCTGAAGTTTTAGCTTCGATGCTTTGCCATTATCTAGACATAGCTTCCTATTAAACTGTGAACGAGCAAGTTTAGTCTTCTTACTCCAGAAAACATTAATTAACCATGCGCTGATGAGATTAATGAAAATCTCAATTTTGTTATCTTCTGGGGGAAGGTGTTGACAAGGGACATGCACTAAATCGTTTTAAACGATTGTATTTCCGGCGGGCATTGATAGCTTGTTGCCATCAAAATTCTGTTTCCATTAACATTAGCACATCTGCTTATAAGTAAAAAGCATTCTGGAGGAATGGGGAAAGACTGGCAACACATTCAAGTTTCATATTGCCATGTGGGTACAGCAATACCTATTGTAAAGACAATGGTATTATGAGTTAATGTTGTAGGTTAATTATCAAATTGTGAGAAGGTACAGTATGGGCATGGGTTCAAAAGGGTAAGTGGCTGATGTAAATCAGTTCTTGAAGGTTGTTTTATCAAGCTGGATTGATGTTGACATCCACTTACCCTGGGAAGTTCAACCTCACTCGCATCAAATTTCACTGCTGTAAATAACTGTTTAATTATGTACATCTGAACCATTGTAAATAGCAACCACGTAGCCGTTCCTGTGTAGCAACATGCGATTGTAGGAGTTGCTATGCAATTACAGGGTAGTTCGTGTCATGTAAAATGTTGCCGTGAATTCTTTTGAAAAGGAGATTCAGAGAACCGGGCTGTAGTCCTAAACTGGAAACGATGAGTGTGTGTCAAGTAAGAAGTGAAAAGTCATGTGCCACCACTCAAACTGGGACATCCTCCAATCAGAAGGGGTTTTCCCCCCAAGAATTTCTCCTCAGGCGGTGGAGCTGAAAGTTCTTAAATCTGCTGTCAGAGGCAGCTAGAAAACCTCCACGCTGACAGCTCCCTAGACTCCAGACACGTAACGTCTCCAGCCTCCAGAAGCTGCACATCTGTTCAGAAAGCAAGACTTAATCCAACACCTTTTATTATCCTAACAACGTGATGCTGACTCCAGGAGTCTTTATCGAGGTGATGAAGAAAAGGTCTTTGCCATTTTGGTGTTTTTCATCAAGCGTGGCGAGGCAAGTAATAAGTTTGCGCTGCAGCAGGTTCGCAGGTTTACCGAAACCTGCCAAGAAGTGACCTCTCATCATTTCTAATAAACGATGACCCCATATGTGAACCACAGTACGACAGACTCTGAATAAATGAGAAAAAAGGGTCTAAATAATTATATTACGAAACTGGAAACTTGCAGCGAGACTATTAGTTTAACATTCCAAACAACATTCTCCATGAACGAACAACATGCAGCACAATGAACGGTTGTACGGAATTCCTCGAACAAGCCCATGAGCACAATTTGGTGAAGACCTCTGGGACATGTAGCCTCATTATTTATTCATCGTACCGCAACAAGTCTCAGAGGAAAGTGTGTTTGCCTGTGTTCTGACAGCTAGAATACTCTCTCATTTATCCTGACAAGCTCTTGGAGACACAGTCGTTTCACGTTTTCTAATTAGCCAGAGTACCGAATCATTAATAACAAGCGCAAATGAAAACATTAGAGACTGGGTCGCCATGGTAATGACTCGTCTACTGCCTACACACCATTAATCAATGTGATTGTTAGACAGTTGCCCACACTTGGAATTAAATGTGCCAAATGTAAAAGAAAAAAGTGTATTTTATTTGATTGTTCGTAAAGGAAGGGTTGTGGAAGAAAGGAACCTTGCTACAAGAGATGTTGAGCAATCTTGCAGTGTTAAAAGCCACTAAGAGACTAATGCAACCCTGCAAGCTTTTGGGCGTTGCCTTCCACTGATCTCTCGCTGCATTTGTCTCTATCTTAATCCATCTCCCGCTCTTGCTCATCTGTGTCTCTCCAGAACCTCTTTCCCTCCTTCTTCTTATCTCTCTCTTCTTCCTCTTCCTGTCTGCTCTCCCTCTGTCCCTCTATCTCCTCCCCTCCTGCCTCTTTTCCTCTTCCTCACTATCTCTCTCTCTCTCTCTCTCTGGCTCCCTCTGTCCATTGCTCCCTCAGAGACCCAGTAAGGTTGTGCAGAGGCGTTGATGTTAAATGCAAGTCGAGGTTGCCAGCTGGTATGTAATCACTGTTTTAACCTCCCAATGGCCATTCATCTTAATCAGAGCCTTATGGAGGGGACATGACCACTGAGACTAACCCACACAGCCACCTAGAGTTCAAGGGAAAGGCTAAGATAGACAGAGTTAGCAAATGAGGAAACCATGCACGAGCACATTGCCCTATATAGGTCATTTTAACTTAGAAAGCTTTGCGAAAAGTCATTTGAGGAGGAGAGGGAGAGAGATAGACAGAGAGAGGGAGGGAGAGAGAGAGAGAGAGTGATTTTGAAGGTGGACTACAGATATGCAAATCCTAGGGGTTTTAATGAGGTAAAGTACTTTGTTAGTGGGGTCAAAGTATTTTTAGGTCTCCGTATCCCTGGCTTGGGCCTTGGGCAACAGTATACTGTAGATATTATTCTCCTTGGTTTACAAATAATTTTACTGGATTCCTATCTCTTGGCAGCTCCAAATAATCGAATGAACTATACAAATAATCTTAATGATTAAAATGCATTAAATTGTTTCAGCAAAAACAAACAAATGTCAAGGGGTGGTCTTCAAAACATACAGATCAACATCTCAATCAATTGGTAGCCAGGGGCGATACACAAAGATGGGCTGAAAAAAGATGTCATGTTTTTTGAGGGGTGTTTTCATGTCATTTGACAGTGAAAGGATGAGACAGAATTTGAATCCACGGTTCTGCTGCTGCACACATGCAACCGCTGAGCCGCCCCCGTAACCGCGTGAACGCGTCCCTCCTTTCGTTGAAGATCTTTTCAAGGTCCGTTTCTTGAAAGAGAGTCCGCACGCGAGATTTAATGCCTGATGTTAATGCAGTCTGTCGATGTTGTTCCAGCTTGACCCTCTTCAATGACATTTCAAAGATGTTTTAGGCAGCTCCCGGTCTGCCCTGTGGTATCTCCAAGGGCTTTAATTAAGAGAGCCCTTTAGAATTCTCAAAACGTGCAATTAGTGGGTGAGTTGTCTGTGATGACCGTCTGTGATTACACGACTGTGAAGGGCCGTGATGAGGAGGAAAGAGAGCCGAGAGAGCGGGAAAGAGTCGATGCAGAAAAGAGAGACGGGGGGGGGGGGAAGGAAAACACAGCTGTTGCTGGTCCCTCTGGCTGTTGTCGAGGACGCCGCTCCATCCGGCTCTCCGGGGGCCCAGGTGGTTCTTCAGGGAACGCTTACTGGCAGGACGTTTCGTTATGGCTCAAACGCTCTCCTGCGCGCGGCCAAACGTGGGCCTGGAAACACGGAAGCGCACGAGAAAGTCGACACCGTCAAAGCGTTTTTGGGGGATGAAGAGGAGCTATACGGAGCCTAAACTGCCAATATGGAGATGAAGCGTCGAGGAAGACGTCATAGGAACAAACAAGCAGGATCGGGTAGATGCTCAGTGTGACACGGATACACCAGCTGGACTGTAAACACATCAAAACACCCCTGTCTATGTTCACAAACGGCTTTGTTATAATGAAATTATCCATTCACATATACGTACACACATTGATATTACAATTATATTCCATCACAACACCCAAACAAATGGTTATCCCTCCCTGCCACGTCCCAGATTTACAGTGGCGGCTGTTTGCTTGTTAAATTAAAATCATTGTTCAAAATTACCCATCATTTCCGTAGCCTTTTGCATCCGACAAAGACAACCCATTCATTTCCCCTCTCTTTATTTACTTATCAGCTTCTTCTGACTTGGGAGCCATGGAAAGGAAGTCATTAGTGGGGTGACCCAACTCCAGCAGCAGAGGTCGCAGCGCCGCCGTTTAATGACACGTTTCAGTAGTGTCCCCCAGGGGCCCTCTAAGCGATCCCACACACCTCCATGCAGAAAAGCCTCACACGCTCATTTGTCATGGTGAATGTTCATTAGGGTGCGAGCGCTCGTCACTTCTCTCACTTACCCTCCGTCAACATCATCGGTGTCCGTCGAAACGACCCTCGTAAAACACGACAAGCCCCCCACTTGGTTTGGCAGCTGTAATTTAGGCGTTTAGTTCAATGTAATTCAACATTTAGTTAGTTATTGCGACTTGTTCACAACCAGGTCATAAGGAACTGTAAAAAAAAAAAAAGCTGAGGGTTTAATGCATGACAACATTAATGGCTCTATTATTCTAAACGATGCTGCCTCATAACCTCAGAACACACATCCCACCCAATACACCCCCTCCAACCTCCACCACCGCCACACCCTTCACCCCACTCCCCTCTGCCGAGAACGACTGCTGGTTTAGTCACACTTGTCGTCAACTCCAGGGCAACTCGACATCAAAAAAAGGCGCGGAAAGAGAGAAAGAAAGGAGGATGACAGACTCCCTTTGTTGTCTGTGATGGGCTTCTCCTCCAAAGTCATAGTGACAGTGTGAAATTAGGAGAAAACATTTGAGAACACTCGAGCAGATGAGGAGGGTTCAACAGCAGGAGAAGTCCACTGCAGGCTTGCTGATAGTCACAGGAGAAGCGCCCGTCACCCCCCCCCTCCCCTCCCCTCCCCTTCCCCTCCCCTCCCCTGCTCACCCCCTCCCTCAGTTCCCTGCACCTGCTAAGCTGGGCTGAGGTTCATCTCTGAAGGATCGTGAACACTGTTTTTGGCACCTGATTTGTTTTCATGTCAAAACAATGTGAAGGCGGAGAGAGGGAGCGAAAGAGAGAGAGATGGAGATGCTTAGAGAGAGGAACAGAAAAGAAGATTAGGAGAAAAAGATATTGAGCATGACTGATGTGCACATTTGAAGATGTGATGGCATGCTCACACATGAATTGATGACGTCATACGATGAGCTTTAAACCGGAGATGTTTACAGGTAACATGCCTGTTTTAGCTCTGGCCAAAAAACAGCACGCGTTTTCCGTAGGAAGTCGAAAAGGAAAAATCCAAAGCAATTTGCCACTTACAGAGACTCGTCTGCATAGATGTCTGAGAACTTGCTCCAGAAAATGTTGCAAGAAGCGTGCGTTCTTGCATGCTGGCTATGTGATTGATTGCCGGCGACTTCTTCCGTAGAAGCGGCACACATCTCAGGGAGGCAGCACTCCACTGAATGTTCTGGAAACCCAGCCTTGCCGACCAGACTATAAAGTCTCCAAGTCTATAATCCGATGAGGGACTGGGCGAAACGTTCTTCATAGGAACATGGGGGGGGGGGGGTTCTGGAGGGCAAGACAAGTGCCACGAGTTTCTGGTGAGCGTGTTGAGAGGGTGGGCCGATGCCTTTGTCTTCCAACCCCTCCAAACCACATTTCATATTGATGTCCTCCCTCTTCGTCTCGAAACATATCAGACGGAATTCCAGAACTCCAAGACCAAAACATCGAAGTACTTGTGACCAATCACTTTCACTGGTCTACAATGCGCATCATTTCCTCTGATGCATCCTTAGGGTTCCTGCCCAACAAGTAAGAGTCTTGCCTTGATCGTGTATCATAAGTGATCAGACTAGGTTAGACAGCCAGCAGTACCGTCGGCCACCTGCCAATGGATATGACTTTTGCGGCCACGGTCCATAATCCATGTTTTATCACTGGCAAATCCCATTCCTGAGATCAAAAAGATCTTTGAAGTCTGAACAACTCTTTTGATGTGATAAAAGGAAAATAGATGACCACAGGTTAAATATACAGGCCTCCATCAGCTCCGACTGGTGGATCTAATGAAAAAGTCTGTAGCCTCAGGGACTGTGGCTGAGAAAGACTGTGGCCACATCTCGCTTGACTGTGGTTTGACCAGGCTGCATGCGGGAAAATAAATCTCTCATTCATGCCGACAATTAGTCCGGTGGAGATAAGACATATCTGACGACGGAATCCTAAAGAATTGACCGATTGAAGAAGCGGGGAATTGTTGAACTTTGAGTGAAGATGAGACATCAAGGCTGTGGCGGAAAAAAAGAACGTTTGAAAGGGAAAGAAAAGAGAGTAAGATTGTGATTCAGCGCGCACTACTTTGAAGTGTCCTGAGGAGCGATGTCAGAGTTCGCAACACATACACGAACACAGGCTATACTTAAAGTCAATGACCATGGAAAAAACCTCGACTGACATCCATAGAACTTACATCGGGTAGCCATGTAATACACGTCAATATATTTAGGCGCACAATAAATCAACACATCACATGCACACAAACATACACACATATGCATATGCACACATGCATTTTCTCATTAGCGATGATAGCAGCCTGCTTCATGTGTGACAGCATCCTTCTTCATTCGGCACGAACACACAGGGAGCTTGTTTTTGTAAATAACCAAGAGAGAGGACCTTCTTCCTCTCGGATTTGACAGCAGCAGCTGGCAGGCATGCCAGACAGGTGGGTTATCAGCTCATGCTAATGACAAACAAACACCGTCCAATCGGTATTCAACTGGCTTTGCTCCCAGGGTGTCCGCTGGGTCATGTGTGGAGGGAACAACCAATGGCAGGGCATGGAAGGGAGATGACCACCTGCCTAATGGGCCTCGACCCTGTGGAATAAATGATCTTCCTCAAGAAAAGATATTACTGTATCCAGTGTACCACAGTATATAGTACAAAAGCGACTACTGTATACAGTGTACAACAGTATATAGTAGTAAAGATACTACTGTATTCATTGGGGGGAGAGCAGTGATGTTAGTGGTCGACCAGATCATTTCACTCTGATCTCGCAAATCAGTGCGAGCGAAAAGGTCTTATCAACGTTCCTCGTTCCTGTTTGCAATCCTCAACTTCCACCGCCGTGCTCCCTGCCTGTACGGTGCGTTCTGTGCGTCTACACAAGAACGGTCTGCTCATCCTGCCGACGCCTGTCACGGCTACACTGGAAACACATGATAGATCAGCATGTAATCAATATGGAGCACAACAGCTGCTTACGAAGATAAGGTCTTGTCCTTAAAAAGGATCACTCATGTATTTTCCCGGATATTATCGCGTATTGATCGTATCGGCCGCGCAGCCCAGGCAGTACAAAAAGGAAAAGCGGACCCACACAGACTCATTGTGCGGTGACGTACTGCCAAGCCATCGCACACCTACTTCTCAACAAATAAGCAACAGCATGAAGCTTAAATAATAAAAATATGATAGTGGCGACACCAGCAGGCCTCATGGGTCTATATAGAAGTTGTACATCACAGATAAACAAAATTAATTGCCCTCTCTAACTCCCTGAGTTAATTGCCTTTGGGGGGGTTTCTGTACCACAGCTTACCACTGTTTGCTTTTATTATTTATTCATACGCCAAATTATCATTTGTTACTTTCTCCCCAACAGTAGAAACTCCCCTGCCAGCTCGACGTGGAGGTCCAGGGTGAAATCGTAGATATATTTTCCCCGTCATGAATAAATCATTCCTGCGTTTTCCATACACTTTCAAGAGGGCCAGGAACGTCAAGCTATGAATCAGGCACGTAACATGCCATGTTGTAGAGACGCCCGCTACATTCAGAGTATTCATATATAGTTATGGAGAGGGACATACTGTAATTATCCTGGATGGTGTGTTTATTTTCTTGTTTATCTACGTCAATTTATCTTTTAATTGCATGTCATTAAAAGTCTTGTTGATGAGAAAATAAACCCTTTTTCTCCTTTAGCAATGCAGTTTACTTATTGATTGAAATGTAAGCAATATATTCAAATCGTATCGCATCATTATGCATATTTTTGCACATACCGTGCATGTAATTATCCCTGTACCATACCTCAATATCCTTTAAAGAAAAAAATACACACGCAAGGCACACAGTATACGTGCTTTCACACACATATCAACAAGCATATCCGTTGACTCGTCAGCTTAAAAAAGATAGCCTTATCCTGCCCTTCAAGCCCCTCCACCGATGCAAGTACCAAAACAAACGTTTCCTGGCATCGAAGAACGCTCACTGAGTTCTGAGAGCGTAATTAGCTGGAATGGTAATGTCCTCTTTCATAAAACATGCCAAGAAACACTGAATAGAATCATCTCCAATAAAAGCACACAGACTTTTCTTTATTTGAAGTACAGCCGTCTGCATGAGCAATAACAGCCTCCAATATTTCCTTTTGATTACCTGCATTTCATCTTTTTTTGCCTCCACAATTTCTATTCCATTATTTCCCAAGTCTCATCATGTCTCTTTTGTGGGGATTTCTAACTGGTAATGAGTTGAAGGTTTGAAAGGGGACGTCACCTCCTTGGTTCATTGGACAATACAAGCGGCAATTAAATTGACACATTTAGATGTAGTTATATTGTAGGCTGTTGTATTGTACAATACAAAAGAAAGAAAGGCAGGCAGACAGAGCGACAGACCGACAGACAGACCGACAGACAGGTGACATTTTTTCTCATCAAAATAGCTTGAGGTCATCCTGAACACTAATAATTCTGACAGGCCACAAAGTGCTTCTGTCCAGTCATTAGCAACAAGAGCCTATGGATGCCATTTCGTTTCGAGCCCTGCAATTGGTCATTAAGGTAACTTAGCTGATAGAGCACCGAGCGCTAATGGGGTCACTGGTTTCTTAAACGATCTGTCCGTGCTAGGGCTATGTAAGGGTACACCGGTCCGTGACCATCAACCCCTTTCTGATTATCTCTTTGACCGCACGTGCTCTCTTCACACCCACACTGCTAATGCCTAATATTGGGCAAGAGATGCTGTAACTTGATCTTTCAGATTCACTCCCGGAGCTAAATCAGACCCACTCTGAGAAGGTGTTGGTTACTCTTGGGTGTGAAATATCGAGGCAGACATATGTTGGGTTATGGTGGAAAATGTCTCGCCATCTCACACAATTACTCTCGCTCTCTTTCGCTCTCTTTCTCTCTCTCTATACATAACTCTTTCTCTCTTTCAACCACAACCCCCCCGCATCTCTCTGTCTCTGTTTCTCACTCGCGCCCACGGAGACACTTGCACACCCATCTCTGTCTCGCACACAAACAGGCATATTCGTCCAGCGCACCCACCCAGCCTCGCAGGCGTTGTCCATGTCCTCTGAGTGATTAATGGTTGCTCTCAGCTCCTCGGAGGCCCGGCTCACCTGCGAGCCTGCTTGTGATTGATGGGCTGGCCTGCCTGACAGATGGACGGATGCAACGTGGCAGAGCAGCCGGGTCGTGTACTGGGACACGCCTCGGTCCTCGCCAGCGCGGCCAAAAAAAACTCTCCCCCCACTGCTGACGGAGACGCCTCGAGAGAGAGACAGGGAGAGAGAGAGAGACAGACATGAGAGAGATAGGGAGAGAGAGAGAGAGAGAGAGAGAGAGACTGATATGAGAGAGAGGAAGGGGGGAGGGAGAGAGAGAGGTGGAGGTGGGGGTGGGGGTGAGACAGAGAGAGATGAGAGAGATAGAGACAGAGATGAGAGAGATGGGCAACTGAGAAGGAAGGTGTTGAAAAAGGAGGGAAGGCCTTGTGTGTGAGGGATGTAAAGGACTTACTAAACACAGAGGGGGAACAGAGTGTTTGCCTGTTTCCATCCATTCGAGCAGGACTGTGCTACCGTGCACAGGACTGTGCTACCGTGCACAGCACTGTGCTGATGTGCACAGGACTGTCCTGGTGTGCACAGGACTGACAGATTGCATGTCTACAGTCAACCTGATGCCTGTCAGAGGGAAGCAAAAGGAATGAAAACAGCGTCAACAACAAAGGGCTAATCGGTCATCATTTCTCTAATGCAGCCGATCAAGGTGGAGATGTGGCTAATACCAGCACAGACAATGTGTAAATAGATGATTACTCCCTAATTAATCCTATATCAGAAGTGTGTATGGCAGGTGTGTTGCCGAGCGGAAGGTTACATCAATGCACATGTCTTGTTTATTGTTTTCAAACAATATCCTGACGAAAAAGTTGGGGGCCAGGTATCGAGGAGATATTCTAAGGAAAACAAACACATACATGGGTGTTGCTATGACAACCTATTAATGCTGCGAGACACCTCCTTTTCCCACTTGTGGTGGAAGTGATTTCATCTGCTGGTTCACCAGGTGCTACAGCGAGTACTCTTTCTGGATGAGAGACTCACATAACAAAGCGGATTGGTCAGTGTCCCTGAAATGCAAAACACGTCAGGAAATGTGTCTTTTCTCGTTGCCAGGTGCACCAGTGGTATTCTCAAGGGGCAAGAAAACACCCCATCAATATTGAATAAGGAGCTTACAGGCAAGATACAATAACATTTTGGAATTGCCTTACATACTAATCTCATAATCTCCAGGGCATGTTCTTCAAGTAAAAAGAAATCACCTTTTGAGTGACTCTTTTGGATACTATATCACTTTGGAAACGAGGGGATTCCTGAGGGAAGATGGTGGGGGCGTCAGGGCAGAGCGGTTCAAGGCTTGCCGGTTCGGATCTTCGGCCCAAAGGAATCAGGCTTCATTGTCAATTTGGAGGTGGGAGTTGATAGAATACTCCAAAAAGAGAAGTGTCTCTCCCCCCCCTCCCTTAGTCCCTGGGCACATAAGGTAATAAGGTCTCCAGATGAATATCTATTATCTTTTTCCCCTACCGACGGACGAGAGAGTACACAGTCAGACGCTCCATGAAAAGAAATGCAATTTTCCTCTCCCATGTCCTGACTGCACATGGTAATTGAAAACCTTCTCATTTCAAAATGTGTCCTCCGCGCCAGTCTTCCTCTCCTGGGCCAGTTACCTAAGTCATACTGGAGTTGCTCTGCCAGCAGGTTGCATGCAACCACCTTGTGGGGAGGGAAAGAGCGAGAGAGAGGAAAGAGATGTGTGCGAAAGAAAGAGAGAGAGATAGAGAGGAAAGAGAGGTGTGAGAGAGAGAGAGAAAGAGAGAGAGAGGAAAGAGATGTGCGTGAGAGAAAGAGAGATAGAGAGGAAAGAGATGTGTGTGTGAGAGAAAGAGAGAGAGAGAGGAAAGAGATGTGTGTGAGAGAGGAAGATAGAGAGAGAAAGAGAGAGAGAGAGGAAAGAGATGTGTGTGTGTGTGTGTGTGTGTGTGTGCGTGCGTGCGTGCGTGTGTGTGTGTGTGTGTGTGTGTGTGTGTGTGAGAGAGAGAGAGAGAGAGAGAGAGAGAGAGAGAGAGAGAGAGAGAGAGAGAGAGAGAAAAAGAGAGAGAAAAAGAGAGAGAAAAAGAGAGAGAAAGACAGGAAGAAATCCCTGTCAATTGTTTGGTGTGCACAATACAATGAACTGGAGTATGTTGCAGTCCAGTCATGGAGTCAACAGTGCTTTCCTATAGTAAAGTCTAGCAAAGAAGCAGAGATGGGTCCAACATGAAATGTTGTTTAGTAGCATTGTGCCTACCTGCCATCCTTATGATCCCACTCGGTGGCCCTGAAGTGCAAAACACACCCACCAATGCAGTGGCATCCCAATGACCCACCCCCCCCCCCCCCCCCCCAAATACAAGTTAACTCCCCCCCCCAATTGGGTGACTTTCTCACCTCACCCAAATACAAACACAGACTCCCCAAAATGGCACACGACATTGCATTAACTCGAAACAGAAAGGGTAAGTATGACATTCGTTGCTGATTGAATGCACAATAACTGACGTAACTTGTATTTGGGGGCAGTGTTTTCCTTTGGGGGGATGCACTGGGATGAGAGGGTGTGCTCTTTCACTTTAGGGCCACCGTACTTTTCAACTCTCCTCTATCTCGCTGGTAGAACTGCCGTGGCTATCGATTGGACGGAAATGCATTAATCAGTGTTCCTTCTGATCGCTCCGATTGGCTGTCGCAACAACATGCACAAATTACAACATCTGGCTGGGAGGAAGGGGATGGACTCTTGCATCAAAGCCAGTGTCTACACTATCTAAACCCTCCCCTCTTCAAACACACACACACACACACACACACACACACACACACACACACACACACACACACACACTGGCTTCCCCATCCCCTTTCTACCACCAGATCTTGAAGTCACCCTGCTGGCTGCTTGTGATACATGTTGCTGACTCAGGGGATTGTCAGCCTCATGGAGCGAGCCCTCTGTCCCAGACAGACATCCCCAGTAGTGTGCGAGGAATACATTAACTTTTTATTAAAGTCCCCCTTGCCAGCACTAGAGCTGCTCTCAGCTGGCACAGGGAATGGAAATGGTTCAGGAATTGGATTTTCATCTGAAATGTGATTTGAGATGTGGGTGTAGACGATCAATCGTGTATTTTCTGCCCCTATCATGTTGGTTTGCGGTGGGTAAGACTTGCGAGGCATCAAATGTCCTCGATTTGGTTTGTCTGTGTGCATAGGCACATGTGCGTGCGTGTGTGTGTGTGTGTGCGTTTGTGTTTGTATTGGTGTGTTTTTGTGCGTTTGTTCCCTTGTTTGTGCATCGTTAATAGCCGGCCTCCAGTCTAGTCCAGGATGTAGCTGAGAGTTGGTGTGCAGCCAGAGAAAGAGGGCTGTACCAGTCTTAGAGCCTCACGGCTGCATAAAGAATGAGAGACACCCCCGCAGTCTCCTTTCTCTCTCTCTCTTTCTCTCTCTCTCTCTCTCTCTCTCTCTCTATTCATCTCTCTTTCTCTTTCCCTCTCTCTCTTTCTCTCTCTTTCTTTCTCTCTCCCCCTCTCTCTCGCTCTCTTTCTCTGTCCCTCGCTCTTTCAATCATACCCCTCTTGTCTCTTGCTCACTCTCTCACTACCTCCCTCTTCTCTCTCTCATCCTCTGCATCTCTCTCTTTCTCTCTCTCTCCCTCTCTCTCATCCCCTCTCTCTGTCCTTGTCTCTGTTTCGACCCCCTTCTCACAAAAACGGAGAATGTCTCAGCCTACCTCACTCAACCTCGATTTGTGTATTATTGTGAGCACTCGCTCTTTAGCACAACGATTGGACTCTCAGCCAGTCTGATTGGGAATCACCAGGACATTGTTACATGTAAATCAGGGACATTTGAATGCAGTTCTTGGAGCAGGCCTCCAAGAAGGGAGGGAACGTTCTGGTACATCAGGACACCAGAGGAACAGTCTCTTTCAAGCCGCAGACTCCCACTGTCGCTGATGCATTTATTTATAATGATAAGTCAATCTATCACTCTGTTGTATTTTATGCAAAATCACCAGTTATATAGCTTATTTATGGTTGTCATATTCTACATAGTATCACTTGGAATTATTTAGACTATTGTGCATTTTCTATGTTTTACATTTAAAATGTGTGCATATTTGTTGTATGCGCCTTCCTGCCACAGTAAATTCTTTGCTGTGTGAACTGACACAATGATTAAAGCTCATTCCGATCCTGACTTCGTTGATAATTGATGTGGGTTCAGAACAAGGAGTGTGATGTAAGGTTTCGTGTTCGGTTCAAGCAGGGAGTCATAGGTCATACACACGCACGTGCACAAACCTACAAAACACGTGCACGTACGCACCCACCGCGCGGGGGCTACTGTTCGCTTCATTCTGACCTCCCTCTGCCTCCCTGTTGGGTGTAAGTAGAATCTAGTGCTTCCAGAGTCATCAAACGGGCGCCTTTTATTGTCCCACAATGCAACATGACTTCCTGTCGGCGCCCTCTTGTCGCTGCCGGAGGGAAAAAAGGCAGGCGGCCATTGTTAGCTGGACAGGTTTGGTAATTACTTCCTCCTCCATGCAGGCACTATCTTAGTGCGCCACAGTCTCGTCAACTTAAAAGCCCATTATAGGCTTGCCACGAGGAACAAAGTCTAAACGTTGAAGGTTTGTGATGTCTAGAAATGAGACACAGCCTCTCACCCTGGCTGGATACTGCTTGTGATTTCTATACAAGGGATCTTCGTTTCCTGCTTGAACACCTTTCCACTCTAAATCAGCGGCGTGTGGCTATTCTTCAAACCGTCGTCCCTGTGACAGCGGAGGACATGACGGTGCAAGAACCAAGCCGCAGCGACGACGCGGTTTTGAAAGGCTATATTTCCGAGTTGGACGTCGTCCGTGGGACGTGAAACGCAACGAGGACGAGTGCCGATGGGCTCGTCGAACAGCTTTTTCAGCGTCTCAGCTTTGTGAAGGTTTCAAGGAAGCAAATGCTCTTCTCACAACATCTTGTGTCTTGTTATAACTTGCTGGGAGATCAGCTGACAAAGCAGGATTTTTTTGGTGTTTTTTTTGTTGATGTGGTTAAGATACATGCTGCCGCAGTGCTATTTAGCTGACATACTCACACCCAGCAGGGGTTGAATTTATTGACTCGTAATATGGTAGCATTCACACGTTAGATCCACTCTCTGTTTTCATCATCTCCCCAGGTACGTCGATGGGGGTTGGGTCTGACTTTGAAACGCACCATATTGATTGGTTGTCACTGTGTGTCTTGTCAGTTGAACCAGTTTGAATCTTTTTTGTTTTTTACCAGTGGTTAATGCTCACTGACGGTCACAGTGCGCGCGAGCGTTAACAGCCATGCATCCTGTCCATATTCTGCATATGAGTGTCAACCCATCTTTACCCTCTATTGTCACGTTTCTGTCGTCTCTTCCTAATTTGGATTCGAGTCCCGCATTGAATTTGAACATGTTGTGAAATCGGTGAAACAAACGCGGTCCGTGCCTGGTGTGGATGCTCCTTTGTGGATGTTTATATACAGCGATTATCACCGAGCAGAGACACTAAATCCTGTCTTCCTGTCATCTCTCTGTCTTACTTTCAGGTGAATGTGCTTGGTGTCCGACTTTCTGACACAGCTTGACTGCCCCCTTCAGGTGTTCTGAACTACTGCACCAATCTAAAAAAAAGATTTACAGGCTGTTCACTGTAGACATTGGCTGCGTAAGCAATGATTGCTTTGCAGAGAAGGATACAATCTCTGTTTGAGATCTGACTTTAGACAATCTTAGGGTAGTTGTGGGCAGTTCACTGTCAATAGTGGAAGCTTGGATGGATTCGAAAGTGCTGGACCCTTGTCTCTTTGAGAGTTTGACCCATTTCTATCTGTCTACATCAGACCCACCCTCCACACAACAACGTTCAACAGGCTGACACAGACAATCGCTACCTTGAGCTGGGAAAAGCAGTTGTATAGACTGCAAGGGTACTCTTCATGGACAACAAAGGGGCAAAGTGGATACAACACAACGTGGAAGCCGGATGTTGTCTGATGTTGTTTACCGGAAGAGCCATACATTGTAAATATAACTGAGCTCACCTGAATTGACCAAGTCGGTACTCCAGGAGATAAATATGCAGGACACACATGCACTGTGAGGCTACACAGATGGCACAGAGCAGCCTGAAGTTAGGACCACACAAAGAGATGTGGTTGTATTTCCCAATGAGGCTGCTCCTTTGGAACTGCCATCTGTGGACATCTAGCTTGGTCTAGCTTTGGAAGCGGTGACTTTGCAACGACAACCCCACTCTGGGGTGAAATGACCGTGAGGAGACATTCGAAGAAAGTGGAAAAGCAGCAATCGTCACACTTCAGATCCCAGAACGTGTAATCTTGATAATACATAGACATCATCCATAGCTATCTCTGTTTAGAAAAGCTGTTTGTTTCCAAGATCATTATCCACCCCCCCACACACGCACACATACACACCACAACCACCCCCCCCCCACACACACACACACACACACACCAAAACAACCTTGTTTTGATGTGTTGGAGCCTTTTGATGGGGAAAAGGTGACCGCTTCATGGCTGCCCTGGGGAGGGGAGGGTTAAACACTGAGGTAAAACCACTTGGCAGCAGTAGAAAAGGATGCAGGTTTAAACTGGCACCTGTCGCTTCGGATTGGAAGTTTCTGCTAAATGAATGTGTTATGATTCAGTCATTTGAAAGGTCAAAGTAAAAAACACAGTATTCACAATAGGTGAATGCAAGAAAGCCCCGTTTTATCTTGAACTGAAAAAGCCACTGCATGAAACCCATTTAGACCTGACTCCATCCTCAGGCAGGGATCTATCATGAAAACATGAATGGTGATGTGATGTGAAGCAAAACAGGCAGTAGGTATCCCAGGTAAAGGCAATGACTGATTTCCCTTTGTAAGGAAATACAGAGAAAGGTTTTTTTGCCTGAAATCCGCACAGCGGTGCACTCGCACATTTGTTTGAAGCCATTGAATATCCTTGGTCAGTGCCCAGGCTACACATACCACTAGCTATTGTGACATGACCGGATGTATATTTATAACAAAACCCTTGATCAACAGGTTCAGTTGACCTGGAAAAGTGGAGGTAGGGAAGAGGGACGTTGTGTAGTGTCATTTCAAAACTGGGCGATAGAGAGAGAGACAGAGAGAGGGAGACAGAATGGGGAAGTAAAGGAGTTAGATAGAGAGAAAGAGAGAGAGAGAGAGAGAGAGAAAGAGAGAGAGAGAGAGAGAGAGAAAGAAAGAAAGAAAGAAAGAAAGAAAGAAAAAAAGAAAGAAAAATTAAGGGAAGGAATCAGAAAAGCAGGCGAAGTGAGGCCCTCCCTCCCGATCGATGACTCCGTTAGGATGATCCAAGAAGCGAGAGAGCACAGACGGTCAAATCAGGCATCAGATATCAGATCGCTCTGACACAGGAAGAGGGGTGACGATTTCAGCGCGAATGAGATCGATGAGACCCAGACCCATGGACTAATGTGTTGTGATCGATGGCGGTTATGCTATGCTAAATGCAAACTGTCCTGCGTGCCTCCTGTCAACACAACACAGGCACCATCCAGCCATCGAGCCGGGGAATAAAGCCTGGACTGGAGGGGAGGGGGGAGGGGTGAGCATTCTTCTAAACTTAAAAGGATCAACGAGTTGGAAAAAAAAGGTGAACTGTTTCTCACGCAGCACCCAGAACAGGCTGGGTATATCGCCTTCGCTGTGGAACACGCGCCCATCGGATTGTGAGTTGATTGCCGACCACGGCCACGCTTCGAAAGAATGGCCGGGGTGTTTTGTTGATGAGGTCAGACGAATGCCACATTTGAATATGATAACATGATGGCGGAGCGGCACACAGGAGGAAATGAGCAAGGATCAGAGGTGACCAGTGACATTCTAGGAAGGCTGCGACATTTTTCTATGGAGTACATTTTCAATTAAATTGTCCATACGAGAGGCTCAGCTACTCCATTAAACTATTTCTATCAGTGAAAGAGCTGACTTTAAACTGACTTTAGCTGTGGTTTGCTTTGAGTGAAACGTCCACAAGACCAGTCTCCCGCTACGATGACAGAAACGTAATTGCTGTGTGTGTGAGTTGTTAGCCTTCGTGACCTAAATCTCCTTATTGCCACCTCTTTGGCTTTAATATAATACAAGGGACCAGCGGTGTATTAAAGTGCTTTAACAGCGTTGATAAGATTTGAAATGTTGATGAACGCAGCGGGCCAGCCACCTTTGATGGTAGAAGGGAAGAAAAGAGAGGCGATGTGAAGAGATGAGAAGGCTGTTTCCCTGTTCTATCCTTATCATTTCCATGCTGCCCTGTGTGAGATGGCCTTTCTAAAAAAGCAGAGTGCAAGCAGAACCGCTGACAGCAGCCACCCTCTGAAACCATAGTTCTGTGTGCGTGCGTGTGCGTGCGAGAGTGTCTGTCCACGTGAGACTACGTCTGCGCGGACTGTACGCGCGCGGGTGGGTGGGTGCGTCTGTGCCGGTGCCGGTGAGCGTGTGCGTATCCAAACCCCCTCCCCGTATCACATCTCTGATCAAACTTAGTTACAATCAGGCAGTCACACATCAAACAAGCTCCCAATCAAGCCTGGACTTTGCTGATGACATTTAAACTGCTATTTTGTCGAGCGAGCGACAGACCCTTTTATCTGACAATGTCACTTTGGAATGTCATCCGTCTCCATGGAGAGGAGCACGTGGGGATGGAGTCTCGCTGTAAACGTGCCAGTGGGCCGTGAGGGAACCGTGTCGAGGGGAAGGCGGCAGGAGAAGACGATTATTCACCGAGGTCATTATGGGACTATTAGCGCAGAATATCCAGGGCTTTATGGAAATGCTCGACACCCCGTAGCTACCCTCGGCGTCGTGTCGGCAAACAGCTCAGCAGGATGGCAAGCTGTCAGGGTCATAATTCACTTTGTCCGGTGGAGATGCTGATTTCTCTGTGTAGTCATCAAGCACCGGGAGCGGCGCAGCATCGTGGTGATGGATGCCACTGATGAAGCCGAGAATATCACGGGTTGAGTTCGCTCCTCCCTCGCGTCGCAGAAGGAGTCCGGTGAGTTGTGCGTTCGCAGGGAGGTGGTTCCAGAAGACCTTTCTCTCTTGGACAAAGAGAAAGTCAATGTGCGAGGGAGAACGCTGGCGTCATCAGTCAGAGGCGGCCTTGAAGACTGAAGTGTTTGTTTGCTGTGGAACGGCTCGTCTGCTTTGTTGTTTTGTTTTTTGGTCGGGGGTCGTTGCAAAGAACTGCTGTGTGCAACATTCACATTGTCATGCTCGGGAAGACACAGTGTGCGGTGGAGGAGTAAAGAATGTAGAGAGGGGGAGAGAGGTAGAGAGAGAAAAAGACAGAGAGGGAGGGAGGGAGAGAGAGAGAGATAGAGAGAAAAAAGACAGAGGGAGGGAGAGAGAGAGGGAGAGGGAGAGAGAGAGAGAGAGAGAGAGAGAGAGAGAGAGAGAGAGAGAGAGAAAGAGAGGGAGAGAAAGAGAGAGAAAGAGAGAGAGGGAGAAAAAGACTGAGAGGGAGGGAGAGGGAGAGAGAGACAGAGAGAGACAGATAGAGAGAGAAAAAGACAGAGAGGAAGGGAGAGAGGGAGAGAGAGAGAGCAGGGCTGATGTTTCCCACTTTCCTTTCACTGGTTCTCTTCCTGCAGTGTCTCTAAGGCTCTCAGACCGGTGCATCCCTCCCACTCTGGCTGAACACCAACACACCCCAGACTAGACTTGCTGTTAGCCGCCTCGGAAACAAGGCAGCACACATTCACGACTGCAGTCACCATCGGCTCTGATCACATGGCACTCTGCTGTAAATCGCCGCATGCGGTCCAGACACCTGCGGGCACACAAGCACACACAAACGCACATTGATTTTTGATCAAATAAGTATAGTGACTGAATGGTAATGTCCACAGGCCTCCCTTGGCTTCCAGAAAAGGAAAAGGCATGCCGGATGGAGTGCTTGATAAACAATGAGAATGAGCTGCAGTCGTTGACATTGACTGCCTTCACTCCCCTGTCAAATGTGTACCTTTCAGTCCTGTCACCATGGGAGAACTGTCATTTTGGTGACAACTTCAAAGAAGTGTGTGTCCTGAAAACAGCGTTATCCTCTGTGCTTTTTTTCTTCTCCCCCCCATGTGCCAATGCAGTGTGTTTAATGTTTTTAATTAAAGGAATTCAGTAAGAGGATTATCATAGCACCACAGTCTGTCTGGTCCTGAACTCATTAATTTGAGTTTGGAGTTAATTTCACCAATGAGGAGGGTAGAATGAGGTGCGAGGCTTTTAGTGTCTGGGTCGTTTCTAATGACAGAAAGTCCTTTTTCCAGAGTTTGTTTCCAGGTCCGGCAGCATTCATGAACATTCATTCATGTTCAACAAAAAGGAAACCTCTCTGTTTCCTTCTATAAGGAAGCCATCCGATGGATCATCTTGTCAGCTACTGTAGGTGGATGACAGAGTGGACTATATCTGTCAGTTCTTCCTCGCCTTGAATTTGTGATCAATATCATATTTAAACCCCCCGACAGACACCCCCTCACACACACACACACACAAACACACACCCATCCGGTGCAGACATCCGTACACACAATCACCCCCCGAAAATAAAAAATACTCCCTTAAACGTTCCCCCTGAATGAATACAATCCATTCAGTGTCCTGGAGCGAAGAACGATATTTTGGGCACGGCAGGCGAGACATCTCTGAACCAAAATTCCTTCTCTGCTCCTCTTCCTTCACCAGTTTTTTTTAAGGGGGACTTGTCATTGTTCTGTAATTTCCCCTCACATCTCTCTCATCCCCCTCGTTCCTCCCTTCCCTTCACCCTTTCCATTCATCTCCCACCCCGCCTTCTTCCTCAGTCTCTTTTATCATCTTCACTTTCTTTCTCAGTCCAACCCCACCTCATCTGTGCCAGCCATCCATCCAAACTCCTGGGACTCTCCGGCACGCATAATTCATTTTCCTCGCGCGCGTAATGAAAATGACGGCTTGCCAATCTCAAATTCAAATGTAATTTGCTTGTGAGACAGTCAAGGTGAGTCACAAGCCGCCCTGTCCGCTGCTCCTACTCGAGGGACGCAGTGTGTCTGCAACACAAACGGCGCGTTGTCCGAGTCGTACAAAACAGTCCGTCTGAGATTGCACTGTACCAGTGGGCGGTCGAACTTGCAGTTGGACGCAAAGTGTATTTGCGTGCACTCAGTACATGTGTATGCAGGGAGAGAGATACACAAACAAGCTGTCCTGACAGGCAGCCCAGTGGACATTCGGGGTTTTTGTTCAGCTAGACGTGTACTTAATGTCCTGCGGAGGAGAGTACAAAGAATCGCTGGGTGGAGGTGAACGGACCAGAAAACGAAAGCGAGTTGAGAAGCACAAGCACTGTGATATGTCATGACAAATGAGATGCGTCATTGCATCACTCCTTGGGTATTCCATCTCAGTCATTGTGGTTGCTGATTATTTTCATTATTTTCCATCCACGCACAAACCACTGAAATAATTGAAGAGAGCCAGTGAAGCATGTTGAGGACAAATATTAGGTTTTGTTGGACTGTTCTGCTGCGAGTGATGCTTGATGGCTTTTACAATTCCTCCGCCGCAGGATTAGATAGGAGAATTTTCGTTCGAACAAACACACATTGTAATAGTGGAACTCGTACATGTTCCTTGATAAGGAACATTTCGGAGTTATATTGGCTTTAGGAATACTTCAAACTTTTCCAAGAGATACATTCTAGATGGGCTGGGAGATGGATGGCTTCGAACACAGACGACGTCCACAAACAACGACTTGGAGGGTGACACAAATTGTCCAAAACTGTCAGTCTGTCAGTCTCGTCCCTTTGCTCTGGTCAGACCCTGTCACATCAGCAATAGGGGTCTGTATCCTCCGGTGATGATGGGCCACTGGCACAGAGCCCGATCACATTCGCTATTAGAAGGGAATGTTTTCTTTTTCAAACGTGACCCAACTGTCAGTGTCACCTGTGGACAGGTACTGGCAGAGTCCATGGTGATTATCAGGCACCAATATCACTGTATTTCGTCTGTCTGACAGCTCTGTAATTATATCCCCTGGCTTCTTCTGAGTCTCATTTTCCAAACCTGGTCTCTAATTAGCCATTATCTTTGCTTAGACTCAGCACAAAGCACACTTTCTCTGGGCCCCGTAAACATGTGTGGATCCGTGCATCCCGTCTGTCACTCCACAGATGTGTACATGCTCGCGGCAGGTATGGAAAGGAATGGGCGAGAACGAGGAGCCTAGATTACTAGGAAAAGACTGGCACTTGCCCCTGCCGCGATCATCTTTTTTGAAATGTCATTTCCAAATGAGCAATTCCATTCCACGATGGTCGTCAGTTGGAGAGGATCGGCACTGCAGGGTTCCTACCCAGAGAGAGGTTGCTGAGTGGGGGCATGACAGTGTCCGCTCCTATGGGACCGGACCATTATGGGGTGATTCTCCCCCTTCCTGTGGTTTCCTCTGGAAGCAGATGGAGAGGGCACAGGTCAGATGGCCCAGTCTGAAGCCGTAGGAGGAGAGCACTTGCTCCAGGCAGGGAGCAGCATCTCCCAGAGTGCTGAGTGTTGAACGCTCGCCCACATGGTCCCCCTGAGGGTCAACAGCCTGTTTCCTCTCCCTCTCGTTTGCTCTTGCGGTTTATCAGTCTCTCTCTGTCCCCCTCTATCTATCGCCTTGTTCTCTCTCACCCTCCTTACTCTCTCCCTCTCCTCTGACCCTAACAATGTGGGTGTGCTCAGCGAATCTCTCTCGTACACACACACACACACACACCACACACACATGCACCGTGTGCTTCTCTCTCCTTCTTCTCTGACCCTGTTGAAGTGGGGGTGTTTGGTGAGGAGTCCTGCGGCCCACTGAAGCCCACAGGTCCACCTTCCCAGAAGAACACCTCTCAGAATCCCATTACACCCCCCGCAGGCTCCCAGCATGCACCTCTCTGGCCGCACTCAGCTCTTTAGCCTCCATTCTGCTGAGCGCAGACACATGATTCTGCCCTTCCTCAGCCGCCCACCCCCCACCTACCCTGTTTTTCTTTTCCCATCCTCCATCGCTCTCCCCCGCTATCTCCTCCTCTCACCTCCTCCATCGCTCTGTCTGCCTACGTCTCATTATCCCTTAACTGTCTCACTTATTCTCTTTCTAGATTTCTCTCACTCTGTCTCTCTTCAACTTTCAGACGTTTTTCCTCCACATTGATCTCCTCTGTGTCTCTGTCTACACTTCCCTCGTCCTCCTCTCCTTGCGTTCTTTTTTTTCCCTTTTTTTGCGTCTCTCAGTATTCAGCACCCTGTCTCCGTTCTGCGGAGCATTTGATTGTGGTACTCATTATCACAGACAGGTATTTCAAAGGAAATCTGTCACATAATTCTGACTTCTCTACGCGCGGTCGTCAGCCTCAAAGAGACAGTGAGGTTGAGTCTGTCGATTTGCTGGCTCTCACCGGAAGCCACATCAGGGCCAACATCGCATGATCCTTGAAGTGCTCTCTGGCACACTTGGGAAATATTGACCCCGCTAACTACAAATTATTGTTGCCTCTAGTGTCAATGGGTTGCCATGGTGAAAGTGTAAGCAGGCTTGAGGATGGAACAAAAAAATCAATGTTTAACCATGCAGGTCCTTCGACCATGTGATTGTGTGCTGATTGTATAATGCCAGCTGCAGTTGGTTTATTTTTGAGTTTGGGCAGGAGGAATCACATGACTCCCATTGAAATACCTGTCCCAACCTGCCCGTGGGCTGTGCATGTCCCGTGTGTGTGTGTGTGTGTGTGTGTGTGTGTGTGTGTGTGTGTGTGTGTGTGTGTGTGTGTGTGTGTGTGTGTGTGTGTGTGTGTGTGTGACTGACCACACAAAATCAGCCCTAACTTCCGCCACAGCAATCATTACAGGGAGAGATTGACTGCGTTGGAAATGCAGACCTCAAGATAGAAAATACATATTTATGTCCAAATCAAGTTTCCCTGGGTGACAAAGAGCAATCTAGGTGCTCTGGACTGTAAAGCTCTCATGGAAACCATGGACGTTGTAATGTATCAAGTAGAACGCGGATGCCGGTATTATCTGTCATGTTAGGATGGCTGATTTCACGGACTGCACTGCTCTCTACAGGAGCAGGCTGGAACATGCAGACCGACATCGCTTGTTTCTCTCCTGCTGGTTGGCGTGGAGACGTCACGGATGCTAGGTCGTTCAACCTGCTTCTTCGTATTCCACTCGCGAGGAATCACTGAGGAGTCATCGACAAG